>PVKU01001191.1:0-332988 GCA_004027475.1 Anoura caudifer | reverse complement strand
TGTACGTTACTTCCTTTTTCTCCCTTGCTGCCTTTAAGATTCTCTCTTTGTCTTGGAATTTTGCCATTTTAATTATGATGTGTCTTGCAGTGGGCTTCCTTGGATTCCTCTTGATTGGGACTCTCTGTGTTTCCTGGATTTGTGTGGCTTTTCCTCTTATCATATTAGGGAAGTTTTCCATCATCACTTTTTCAAAAAGCGTTTCTAACCCTTGCTCTTCTTCTCTTTCTGGTATCCCTATTATACGGATATTATTACATTTCATATTGTCTTGCATTTCTCTTAATCCCTCTTCATTCTTTTTGAGCCTCTTTTCATTTTCTTGCTCTTTCTGGGTGGTTTTTTCTACTTGGTCCTCCAACTCACCAATCTGATCTTCTGCTTCATCAATTCTGCTTTTCATTCCTTCCACTGTATTCTTCAGTTCAGAAATTGTACTCTTCATTTCCTCTTGGCCCTTGTTGATAGTTTCTATTTCCTTTTTCATGTTGATATAGTTTGCAGTTGTTACGGAAGGAAACGACTCAACACGCAGTTGGATGGCAGAGCACTACCCTTTATTAACGTGCATGGGCCCAGAGGAGTACAGACCCCAAATTCTGAGCCCCAAGCCTTGGCTGAGCAGGGCTTTTATTGCTTTCTGGACACCCCTCCTTAAGTAGCAAAAGCAGGAGGTACAGAAGCTGATGCAAAAAATAATTAAAATAACTCTAGCCTTGAAGTGTCCTTATCTGAAGCTAGGTGCTCTGGAGCCAAAGTGGGAGTTAGCTGCTATGTGCAGACGGGAGTTAGCCTTGAAGAATCATAATCTGAAGCTGTTGTACAATAGCCGAAACAGAAATTATGACTGCCTGGCTGAAATCCAACAGCTGGCTGGCATCTTCTAAGTAACCTAAACAAACTCTTTCCTAGTTCCCGGTCCCTCCTCTGGGTCACCTTAACCTATCTGACTTTTCCTCTACACAGTGAGTTCATCATAGCTTCCCTGTAGTTTCTGGTAGCTCATTGAGAGCTCATGGAGCTTCCTGACAACCATTGTTTTGAACTCAAAATCTGACCGTTGGGCTGCCTCCATTTCATTTAGCATTCTTTCTGGGGCTTCCTCCTTTCCTTTCATTTGGGGATGATTTCTTTATCTTCCCATTGTTTTTGAGGTTCTTCTTATTAGCCTTAACTTCTTAAATTGATCTGTTCTGGCTCCCTGGGTTTATGGTGTGAACTGTGGTAGAACACCTGTGAGATTCAGTGGAGCTGTCTGCTTCAGGTATCCTGGTGTTCACAGTTTCCGCTGTCTTATCTGTTGGAATGCCCCCTCCTTGGGATGGTCTCTGGTTTTTTCACAATTCCAGGTCTGTTTTTTTGTTGTTGTTTTGTTCTGTTTTGTTTTTGTCTTACTCATGGGTATTTAAAAAGAGAATAGAGGAAATAATGGAAAGAGAAGAAAGAAAAAGAAAAAAAGGGGAAGGAAGAGAAAACAGAAGAAAAAGAAAAGAAAGAAAAAAGAGGAAGCAAGAAAAGATAAAATTGGAAAGAAAGGAAGAAGGAATAAGGCAAGAAAGAAGATACACAAAGCAAAGGACGTTGAGGGGTAAAAAAAAAAAATAAAATAAAAAATAAAATAAAAAAATAAAAATAATAAATAATAAAAAATAATAGAAAAAATTAAAATTTAAAAAGAGAAAGAAGAAAAAAGAGAAAAAAGCAACAAGAAAAAAGAAAAGAAAAATAAAATTAAAAGAACAAACAAAAAACAACTCTTGCTGTTTTCAATCTTGCTGAGCTGGTGTTTCTGGTCTTGTTGGCTGCCATCATCTAGGGGTGACAGTATCACTTTTGTCCCTGTTCAGGGTTCATCTATCTTTGCGCTACTGTCCTCAGGGCTAGCCCTGGGCCTCTCTGCCCAGGGCCTCGGGTATAAGTTCTGAGGATGTGTGTGCCTATCCCAGTTGCACGCAGGTGGCTATGATCTTGCAGCCACCTGTGGTCACATACAGGAGCCAATCCTTGCACAATCATCCCTGATGGATGGTGGGCTCAGGCGCATGGCTGCCCCTCCAGCACTGGGCACCGGAGGCTGGCGAGCTCAGGCGAGCAGCGGATCAGCCGCCCTGCGGGCGCGCACCCGCCGCAATGGCGCCAAGGCGGGTGGCTCAGGCGGGCAGCCGAACAGCCGGCCGGTGGGCGCGCGCCTGTTCCAATGGCGCTGGGTGCTGGAGGTCCCGCCAGCCCAGGTGCGTGGCTGTCTCAATGTCACCAGGAGCAAATGACCTGTGGGCACCGGCCTCCCGCAAGGCCACGCCTGCAGCTGCCGCTCGGGTGCCAGGGGCCAAAGGCCCCGGGAGCTCAGGTGTGTGGCTGACCCAGTGGCGCTGGCCACCAACAATCAGGCGAGCTCTGGTATGCGGTCCTTCCCCGGGATATGCGTGGGTGTTCACACCCCCAGGTTGTCTGCTACTGAGATCCCAGCTCCTCTCTGTAAGATTTCAAGCAACTGGGTTTATCCCAGTGCCGCTAAAATTTTGTTTGGCTGGGGAGGGAGCAGTTGACCCAGCTCCCTCCCTCTTCTTGTGGCGAGCCTGGCGAGAGCCCGCCTGGGCCTCAGTCCCGGCCCTGGTGTCCGCGTTGTCCTTTGGGTTCTTATTGTTCTGAAGCACTCTCCTTACCGTCTGGTCCTCCAGTGTCCACTACAATTCCTTGATCTCCTGACTTCAAATATGCTGTGTTTCTGATGGCTGTTTGCTCCGTTCCGATGCAAATCAGCCAAAATATTCTCCTGTGTGTAGGGGGGAGCGAAATATGCTCCTTCCTATTGCGCCGCCATCTTAGATCCCCTCAATTTTTAATTTAATATTTCTCACATCTAGAAGTTATGTTTGATTTCTTTCCAAATATAATTTGATATTCTTTAAGTTTATTCGTTGCTTATATTTTTAATCTTTAAAAAGTTTGTTTAAGATGAATGGAGTCATGTAGGTAAGGAGCACATGGCAGGGTGGTGTCAGGGACCAGGCACCCTCAGTGCCATCCATCCCAGGGTTAGCCTCCACAGTGTTTGCTCTTTGTCCCATTTCATGTGGTGCCAATATTTTAAAAAATGGGGCAATTTCATATAAGAGGAAAATGTGGCTGTCTGATTAGAATTCCGGAGATCTGGCAGCCCAGGTTGCAGGCAACTGAGAGGGTGATCATTGGCCATGGAGCTGGGAGTCAGGATGGGGCAATCTCCCCTGTGCTACTGGAGACAGAGCACACTGGTGGAGGGTTCTCCCATCTCCAACAACACTGCCAGGGCTTCATGGCTGAGAGTGCTGTCTTTGTTCCTTAGTGCTGGCCTGTCAACTCGAGTCAACAATCCCTCCCCAATGAAAAACTGGAACCTTCCCTGATTCTGGGAACTGTGGGTTGCTTGGTTGCTCGATGAGCTGGCAGTAGTGGGTTAGCTGGGAGCCAGGACTCTGACTGCTGCCCAAGCCCCTCTGGGTCATCTCAGCCTGAGAAAGTGGTTCTCAGCCAGGGGCCCTGAATTCAGGAGTGGGATCTTCTAGCAGTTACCACTCAAACAGCCGAGTAGAAGTAGCATTACTTTCTTTGTATCTTCTTAAATATTTCAGTGAATGGCAGGATTTCCCAACTTCTTAGTCTTTGAGAATGCCCTTTGCTGATCTTTGGGCTTCCTGCTACTGTGACCATCTCAGGAAATCCCCAGCAGCTGGCTGTGGTCAGAAGATCACTTCTGGTTGAGTTTAGCTCAGATGGAAACCTCCTGGAGCCAGGAAGACACCATAACTATCATCAGAAGCTCAAGGGAACACATGCTGCTGCCATTGCCAGTGCTGTTTCTGAACCTGTCAGGGCATCGAGTCCCATCTGAGGCTGCTCTCGCACTGCCACAGCCCTGGCACAGAGCTAGTGCACACATCATCCCTGTCAAGGTGATGCTTTAAATTTAGCTTTGAAATTATGAGACCAAGGTTCAAACAAACTGAAAATACAGAAAACAATAGAACAGAACCTATGTACCTACCTCCCAGATTTTATTTAATGGATGAGAATATTTTGCCATAATTGTTTCAGATGACTTTCTCTCTTTTAAAAGCAATTAAATGTTAGATACAGCTAAAATGCTACCCTGATCATCTCTCTTCCTTTCCTGTCTCCACAACAGCCTAACCTGCAATAAGCATGCTTCCTTAGAGGTTTTATAGTTTTTGAAATATGGTGTGTGTGTAATACCTAGCATTGCTTTTTGTGTTTAGGCGATATTGAAATGTCATAGATGATAACTGCAGAATTACAGATCACTAGGGAGAAATGAAATACTCAGTTGGTGCTGTGACTATTGAGTGCCCACGTGGAAATGGGAAAATTAGGTCTCCACCTTATATTGTGCACCAAATTTCAAATGTATCAAAGACCTGCCCTCCCCAAACTGCTTCTTCCAGGGACTTGATCCTGACCCCGCAGCTAAAGGACCTCAGGACACCAGTGATGCAGAAGTCTGGCTTGCCTTCCTGGGTAGTGCCTGAATGGAACAAGGTTGGCTTCTGGGTCTCCTGATCCACCCTGCCCTACCCACATTCCACAGCCAGAGCTTCCTCCCTCTACCCGTACATACTTGGCCCTAGTACAATACAAGACTGGAGCACCTGGGATTATGCTGAAGCAACTGTATCTCAGTGAGATAGGTTATCTGGAAGAGAAAGAAACCCCAGAATCTAAGATAGAAGTTGTCTCACCCATTCTCCTCTTATTGATCATTGCTCATCCCCAAATAGCTATGTGAATATTTAGTTTAATTGTACTGAACACCCCATGTGGAAGCTGTGCTTTACACATGTTAACTTCTTTAATCTTCTGAACAACCTTATGAAGTAGATACTAATACAACCTGTGTTGGACAGGTTAGCAGCAGGGATTTAGAGAGGTTAAGAAACCTGTCCTGGGTTAAGTGTGTATCTCAGGACAGTTATGTCCACTTACCATTTTCTAGGCTAGTCTCTTCCCAGGTCAATCCTCAATGGTTTTTGCCAGGAGCCATGGCTCCTTCATCAGGTGGGAACTCCCTCAGGCTCGCCCCAAACACTCCGTGATTCCAACAGGCTGAGTCCACACTAACAAATAAACTCACCATAAACTATGGAAGTCTTCTGATAGCAGTTTCTGCAGCCTTACTCTGACCTGCATGACTTGCATTTTTTATTGATTTTTTTTTTTTGAGAGAGAGAGAGGGAGGGAGGGAGAGAAAGAGAAAGGAAGAGAGAGCAAGAGAGCGAGAGAGCGAGAAAGCACTATTGATTTCTTGTTGCACTTATTTATGCATTCATTGATTGTTTCTTGTATGTGCCCTGACTGGGGATCAAACCCCAGACCTTGATGCATTGGGATGACCCTCTAACCACCTGGGGTACTGGGCCAGGCCTTGCATAATTTGCACATTAAGTGGAGCACTCCATGTTCTACCCAAGGCACAGAAACACAAACATTGGATTTCAGAACTCTCTTGGGTTTCTTTTTATTGTTCTTTCACTTTGCTTTCTCTACCTCTGGGAGGACTGGGTAGGGTGTTTCCCCAGCATAGGATTTGGAGGCCATGCTGGCATTGTACCACTCTCTGAATCAGCACTGTGATATGAGTTCAGAGATCAGAGTTCCAGTTCCACCTGTTTTCTGGTTGGCCCCCTGCCATCTCCATGCCAGGCCCAGCCTTTGCTCTTCTCTGCCCTGCTGGTGGGCTGATTGCTGCATGCTGACTCTCCCACGCTCCCTTGCCATCTCGCTTGTGCTTGGGTTTGGCTGATAGGAGAGACCATTGGGAGCTTAGAGGGTGGGAGGGGAATGGGGCTGGGACATTCCTTCTCTGCTCCTTCCCACTCTAGCATAATTTCTCTGTCAATATTTGCTTCTACCAGGCTTCAAGAATGCTGTCTTCTCCCTTTTTTCCTTCAGCTAAGTGATGTCAATGGGTTTGCTGCTGTTGCCAGTCTCTGTAAGCCACACCATACTTTGTTTGATTCCTCAGTTGTCTCTCTAGAAAGAGCCCTGAATTCATGTCTTTTCATCTGAAACATCTGCAGTGAATTGTTTCCTGTGAGACTCTGACTGTTACAACCCAGGACTGGAGGGAGAAATAGCAGACTCTCCCCAGGCAAGGCTGGGGCCTGGGCAAACCTTGTTCTTTAACAGAACTGGGCTGGGCAATTGAGGGCTACACCTGCCTCACTGTGAGGCTTTGGAGAATTCCGACCTTCTCTGGGCCCAAGTGGCTTGTTCTACCAATCCAGGAGGGACTGAATTTGATGATCTCCTCATCACCCTGAAAGTAATATGGTACGTTCTTTAATGTTAAGTTTGTACTATGGTCTTGGGATGAAGCTGGCTTTTTTCTGACCCAGGATGTCTCTTCTGGAGCTAGAACCTAGTCCCTGACCGTTCCTCTCAAAAGGAGACTCAAAGCATCATGTGCCTGGCATTTGTGGAAGCCTCCCAGTGGCCCATATTGAAAGGGAAAGTGGAAAGCTCAGGCAAAGCTGAGCCTCAGATTCATTATCTGGAAAATGAGCACAGAGTGAGTATCTATGACTGCCTCATTTGGGTTAAATGAGACACTGTGTAGAAGCCTCCTGAAACATCAAGGTGCTTATATGAAAAGGCAGTTGTTATGCCAGTGATTTTACCAAGGAACTAAGGCATGATATCCCCTGTGTGATTTCTTTGAAGCCTGTTACCTGGTTTCTCTCCAGCTGTTTTGAGACTAGTCAGCCAGGCTGTTTCCACTGTTGTCTGTGACTTTTCGGGCTGTTTTCTCTGCCTTATGAAGCTCCGCCCTCTGGGTTGCTGCTACTGGTTTGGCTGGGGGCAGGATCAGGCAAGGTGCCAGCATGTAGAGTATAAGTGAACCAGAAAGCCGCAGGAGGAGCCTGGGTGGCTACAACTCCAGCCATGGGACCTGTCTTGCTTTCCCTGAGCCTCTCCCGCCTGGGCCTGTGGGCTTCTGGACTGATCTTGGTCTTAGGCTTCCTCAAGCTCATTGGTCTGCTGATGCGGAGGCAGTTTCTCATCAGGGCTATGGACAGCTTCCCAGGGCCCCCCACCCACTGGCTTTTTGGGCATGCCCTCGAGGTACGTGGGGAGCAGTATGAAGAGGGAGGGGTGAGGAAAGAAAACTCCCATTTTTCTTCAGAGAATCCATCCCAGTCTCCTGGGGGCCAAGGAAGGAGACCCTAACTAAGGCTAGTAAGGCTGGGAAATGATATCCTGGGAGCCATGGTTTCCACTCCGCTTTGCCACCCAATCTCCCTCTCAATCCACCTTCTGAGCTGGCCTAGGTGGGGGCACTTTAAAGTTGGAGCCCAAGCAGGCCACAGACTCCACCCCAACATTTTGAGGTCCAAGGTTCAGACAAAGGCTCTGCTAAGGGCTTGGCGATAGCATTGGGGCAAAAATCCTGGGTAGTCTGATAAAATTTGGCAATCTTTTTAAAGCTTAATCAGTGTCCTCTTTGTTCTGCGCAATGTAAAGATTTCAATTTCAAGGCAGACAATTAAAGTGAAGGCAGAGATGAGTACTGTCAGCCAAAGACCACACAGGCCATCTAAGCTGTTCGTGCCCCCAAAGGTGGGGGTCTCCAGGCCATGCCTAAGGGCTGGTCAGGAATTGTGACATCTTCTTGGGTTCATATCCTCACTTGCTCTGCCCAGTTACCTCAGTGTGGGGAGACCACCTTAACACCCATTGTCAGGAACACCTCTTAGCTCCCTACCTTCATGGGAATCTAGACCAGAGGTTTCTGCACACAGGAAAGGAACACCTGCACTGGAATCAACCAGGAGAGTAGATTCCTTGGCCCAAAGCCCCTGGAGATCCTACTTAGCATATTGCAAGTAGAAGCCTGAGTTTAAAAACTTCCATGACAGTATTGCTCTGCAGCCAGGTTTGGGATCCCAGGTGTAGACGCCAGAGATTAAGGCTCAGAGAGAGGCATAATTACTTCTTCTACCTCCTGAGTACCTTCCCTGATTCACAGCCTGGGGAATTGCTTCTCCTCCGTGATTGATGCTGGAAATGAACTTGACCATCAGTAAGGATTGCCCAGGCTTATTCTTGCCCCCCTCCCCCCATATAATCTCCTCTCTCAGGAAGTCCAAGTAACCTTGGAGACACCCAGGAAAGGAAAGGATTCATCAGAAAGATGAATCAGACCCAGGCACTGCTCTCAAGAAGCTTACTGTCTAGAGGGAAAAGCTGAGACCAGAGCCTTCCCTGCCCCAGGCTGGGTTGGGTGCCTAACCAGGAGTTCGCCTCAGGCTCTTGCTCTACATATCAGCACTTATCTCATTGGGGTGTCATTTTCTGTTTATTTGTTCATCTTTCCGAATATTGACCATGACCCCAAGAGGAGAGAGATCTGGTCTGATTCACCCCTGTACCCTCAGGGTCTAGCACAAAGCCTGGCACAGAGTAGGCATCACTGAATGAACAAAGAGTGGATGGTGGAGAGTAGGGAGGGGTATTGGTAGAGGAGAGAGATTGATGGAGAAGACAAGTGGAGGAACCAGGAGGGGTTTGGGAGAGGCTTTGCTAAGTACAGAAGGAGGTGATGGAAGGGTTGAGGTTGGACCCTAATGGTGGTATGAGAGGCACTTGGGAGACCTTCAACCCCTGTTCTCTCACAGCCCCTCCACTTTCTCTTGCCTCCAGTGAAGCTGGGTTTTCTAGGATGGGCACCTTGCTCCCCTTCCCTCACATCAGAGTTTGCTCTTTTTCACCCCCAAATTCCACCTTACCACTCTCCCTCCACCCACCATGACCAACTTTGAGAGTACGTGGAAGGCCTGGAACATGGCTTAGCTCTGGCTATTGCCTCCAACACAAGTACATGAAGGCTCTTGGCACCAGGAAGGGCATGGAGGGGTAGATGATCTCTGGCACTCCTAAGGTTTCCTGGAGAACTGTGGCAGGCTCAACAGCTCTGCACTCTCCTAGGGGGAGTGACACATCTGCTTTGGTTGGATCCATGCCACAGCTTGAGAAATAGGAAGGAAAGGGGAGGCATTATTTTCCCTAATGTGTATATGAGAAAATTGAGGCTCAGAAAGGGCAAGGAATTTGCCTGTGTTCATGTTGTAGCTCAGGAATTGAGTTGAGGGTAGACTCAGGACTCCTGCCTTTTCATTCAGGATAAAATCAGGCCATTAAATGTGAGTGTAGCCCTGGCCCAGTTGTTTGGAGTATAAGACCATACACCTAAAACTGTCACGGGTTCAATTCCTGCTCAGGGCACATACCTAGGTTCGAGAGTTCAATCCCTGGTCTGGGCATGTATAGGAGGCAACCAAATGATGTTTCTCTTTCACGTCAATGTTTCTCTCTCTGTTTAAAAATCAATAAATATATCCTTGGGTGAGGATAAAAAAAGTGATTCCTAGGCCAAGTGATAATGGGAGTAGGAAAGGAGGAGAAGGACTTGTGGTGGAAGGAAGGGCCTGGGGCAGGGAGGAACTGTCCATCAGAAGTAACTTCTCCCTTCTTGGTCTTAGGTACAGCCTAGAGATTCAGAAGTATCTAACTGTCATCCTCCTTAATTCTCAGAATGTGTTTCCTTAAAGTGGGTTTAGGTGCTATTCTTCAGGGTCCTGCCCATTCCTTTGCATATAATGGGTGCTTAGTTATATTATTGGCCTGAGGTTAGGGACCCTAGGATGAACCCACAGATCTCACCTGCGTGTTGGGGTTGGGAGAGGGAATGCCAGCTGCCTGCCCAGGAAAGACCATTCCTTGAAACTGCATGGAGACATTGGGCCCCTCATTACCTCAGCCCAGCGGAGAAGGGCATGAAGGTGGCTTCTGGACATGTTTTCAGGGCAAAAGCATAAGCAATAAAAGAACAGAGGAGACAGGCCTGACTTCCCAACCTGCCCATTCCAGGGGGAGGGTGGTCCCCACAGCATCCCATTAGACCTGTGGGCCCAGGGATGGGGTACTGTGTGGTTGGGCCACACTGCACTTTTCTATGAGGGCATAGATGTGCAGAGGGATCAGGTTGCCTGTGGGCAGACCAAAGGGTGGGTGACCAGTTGCGTAACTTAGAAGAGCTGGTGGGGCAGCCCTGTGAGCCCCTAGACAGAGGATACCCCAGGGCTTTGAATGGGGCTGCTGTTCCAGTAATGGGGTCAGGTGCTTAGAGCTCTCCTCACTCCTACCAGGCTCCTGGGGCAATCAAGGACATGTAGGAGAAAGTTGGGCATGGGAGGCAGGGGCTGGATCAAGCTGTGGACATGGCCGGCATGAGGTCAGGGCCTCCATTTCTGGGTGGGGATGCCACAGAGGGCAGACTCATGACTGAGGAGGAAGGGAGTGGGCTGAAATGAACCAGGTCAGCTCAGAGCTCCTTCTACCCTTGAGATCCTATGAGTCTGGCTTCTCTGTGACTTAAGCCTCTCCTTGCTCCTGTCCAATCAGTCTTCGTGGACTTGGGAGGGATGGAGAAGAGACCAGCAGTCATGGTGATTTGAAGTTAAGTTGGTGAGGAAAACCAGAAGGTCAGATGGAAAAATAAGAGATGCTCAAGATGAAGGGGGCACTTCTAGGAATGCCAACCAGCAGGGAGGAAGATAAGGGGTCAAGGACAGCAGAAGTTCCCTCTTACTGGTGGATGGAAATGATGTTTATCTCTTTGTGTAGTGATAAACGTTTTGAGAGTGTGTACACTAGGGCAGTAAGACACTTACAACGACCCTACCCCAGCCCCTGGGTTAAACTCGGGATGGTAATTCCAAGGCAGTGAGTGAGAAGATCAATGGGGAGATTTCACTGGACTGTGCAGAGGGCCTGGGAGGAGAAGATTCCCAGGGAAGGCAAAAGATGGGTGGCTGGAGACCAAAGTAGCCAGGTCCCATGTCCAGGGCCGTTGGGGAAAGTGGCTTGGGTCAGACATTATCAGGGGCTCAGTGTCCTTCCTCAAGAAGGCTGTTTCCTGGAAGACACATGGATTTGTTGCATGGGTGAGGATCATTCAAGGGAACTTTACTTAAAGGAAAAGCAGGGTCAGCAATTGCACAGACCTCAACATGATTGCGTGTAAATCTAGGGGATTGTGCACCTGAACATAGCAACCCTGACAGACTTCACTGTGCAGTACGGAGGGTGGGGGCTCTCACCTGAGTTAGAACAGTACCAACCTACAAGCAATAGACAAGTCTGTTCATAGCTCTGAGCCTCAGTTTTGTCATCTGTGAAATGGGAGTAATTATCCATTCTGCGTGAGGCAATCGATGAATTTACTTACATAACACCTGATGTATATGAGATACTGAATACATATCTTTTCCCTTCCATTTCCTATGTCAAATGATAGAATGCAACTGTGACTGTTGAGGCTCATTTGTTGGGGATAGTCCTGCAAAGGAAAAGGTCGACAGTTCAATTCCTGGTCTGGGCACCTAAATGGGTTGTGGGCCAGGTTCACAGGGCCAGGTGCACATGACAGGCAACAAATCGATGTTTCTCCCTCTCTTTCTCTCCCCTTTCCCCTCTCTCTAACATAAATAAATCTAATATTAAAAAAAGAGAGCCCTGGCTGATGTGATCGGTGGATTGAGCACTGCCCTGTGAACCAAAGGGTTGCTGGTTTGATTCCCAGTCAGGGGATATGCCTGGGTTGCAGGCCAGGTCCCCAACAAGGGGCACGTGAGATGCAACCAAACATTGGTGTATCTCTCCCTCTCTCTTTCCTTCCCTTACCCTCTCTAAAATAAATCGATGAAATACTTTAAAAAGAGAGAGATAAAATATAGAAATAAGCAGAAAAAGTGGATTAGCCAGAGCAGGCATTTAGAGCCAGCTGGAAAAAAACAAATAAACAGCTGCAATGCTGTTTGAGCAAGACTTTGGGCTGGTTCCTCATGAGACTGACTATCCCTGGCCAGTGTCCACATTAGCCAGATGCTTTGTATGCTCTCTCCACTCCTTTCTTGTCTTCCTCTTTTTCATTTCTTCTATTCAGTGCATTTGTTCTACATACACTTTATGAAGTATGTAGTGTTTCTGAGGCCCTGTGCTGAGCTCCACAGTGACCTGGACATGCCACAGATGTGATCTGTGCACTTGGAACTCATGGTCCAGAGGGGAGTCAGGGGTCCTGAGTGCGAATCCCACTTTTATTGGTAACTAACCATGTGGCAGAGCTTCCCGGCCTTACTTATGAAGTGGGAATTATGATAGTGTCTGTCTTGTAGGGTTTTCTGAGGATTAAATGAAAGAATTCGTGTATCAGGATTAGTGCAGTGTCTGATGATATTAAATGCTCAATGAATGCCAATATTAACATTATTAATATTTTTGGTCATGTAAGCGAGCAATTATAACACCAAGCTGAGCATGGGTAGGTACTGGCAGTGCTGGAGAGGCCCGGAGGAGGCAGATTTCACTCAGTCAAGGATAGAGAGGTTCCTGGAGTGGGACATTCAGGCTGGATGTCGAGGAACAGGCAGTACTTGGCTACACGGTGTATATGGAGCAAGGAATAGTGTCAGCAAAGGTACAGACATGATACCGCATGTATCATGTTTCACTTCTTAGTTTCAGACATTCAGACACACAAGGCTGCCATAGGCACAGTTAGCATCAGATATCTCTGAGGATATGGGCAGCTTGTCAGCAAGGGCACTTCAGGCATTCCTCACAACATCCACATCAGCCATCAGCCATCCTCCTCCTCCAAAGGGGCTGGCCAGAGGCAGGGAAATGAGATCCACATTGGGGGGTGTGTATCCACCTTGTCTTAGACTCCCCAAGCCCCACAGACTCTCACTGACTATCCCAGGGTTCCTGCAAGAGCCATGCACTCACACTCAAGAAAACCTGAAGCCTGTGTTTCCATCAAGTGTTTATTGTTCACTCATAGTTCTTCCTAGTCTGGGTATTATTTACCAACCAAAGATCATTTTTGTTATAGCCACGTTGCCTAGCAACACAGTTGACATCCTACAGGTATCAAGTGTCCAATAAAACAAAGCTAGTGTAAGCCAGGGTCAGCCTCCATGTGACAGGGGAGAAGCGTTGGTTAGTCCTTTACCCATAGGTGGAAGTGTCTTAGGGCATGTTCAGAGCACATTCTTCAGTGTAGCTGGGTGCATTTGGGAGTAGGATGTGTCAGGAGATGCAGGGAGGAGGCTGGGAGGAAGAATTTGGGGAGGTGGGCTTGAAGGGGAGGCAACTACTCGTTAAGGGCTCAGCTTATGCAGAATCCTGCTCTAGGTCCTTTCATGCACATTTTATCCCTTAAGGACCTTGAATGCCACCTGACAAACCTAGTAAGACACACGCCCTGCATGACTTCTCCAATGCTGAAGCAATCCTATCAGCTAAGTATTATACAGATGAGGAGAGTGACAGTCAGAGAGCCTAAACAACTTGCCCAAATTCATGCATCTAAACAACAGGGGAAATGTGTATTGGAACCAGGTCTTCAAACTCTGAAGGTTGCTGGCCGTGGAGTCATCTTTCCTGGTTCCCATCCTACTTCCCTTACAAGCTGTGTGGGCCCTAGCAAGGAACCTCAGATCTCTGTACTTCAGGCTCCTTTTCCCTAAAAAGGGGCTTCATAGAGTTATTGTAACCATTGGATGAGGTCAAGATGTAAGGTGCTGAGAAGAAGGCCTGGCACACAGCAAGCACTTAATAAGTGTTAGGTGTTCTTCCTCCCAAATGATGAAGCTCAGACTTCATTCTGAGACCCATGGGCAGGTTCCTGAAGGGTCTGAAAGACCCTGTCAAAATAGAGAAAAATAGATAAATACACAATGGTACATCCATATAGTGGAATAGTATGTAATTGTTGAAAAAATATTGACTAGTTAAATGCACTAGTTTGAAAAGTAAGACAAGATATGTTAATTTTTTTTTAAAAGGCAGGTTTGGAAAGGTATTTATAGTGTACTATATTTTCATATGAACACCTCTAGGTGTGTATATGTGGTTAGAAAAACTCCCAGAGGGCACACACCACCCTTGGAATGATCCCTCCAACCTCAACTCAGGCCACTGTCCCAGCATGAGGCCTTCTCGGAAGACCCAATACTTTTTCCCACCCCAGAGCCTCTGTACCTGCTGTTGCCTCCACCCAGAAAGTCCTTCTCTTCCTCTTCACATGACCAGACTCTTATCATCCTTCAGGTTTCACCTTAAACGTCATCTCCAAGAAGAAGCCATGTGGATTGCTTTTACTCAATCAGGTCCCTCTGTTAGTCTCTTTTGAAGCACAGTGTCTATTTCCTTCTTAGAAGTTACTATGGTCTCAATGATTTTACTTAACTGTTTACGTGTCTTATCAGTCTTCCCCACAGAATGAAAGGGCAGGGCTATGTTTGTTTCATTGTCTTGAGACGTCAAACAATGCCCTGCACATAGTAGGTCCTTAATAAAAGTGTTTCAAATGATGTAACAAGATGGAATCATGGTGTTTTTCCTTTTAAACAGCAAGTTGGGACTATCTTTCTAATGAAGAGTTTAATGCTGAAAAGAAATCTCTGTTTGGCCACAGTGTAGATAGAAGGTTAGTGGCAGGAACCAGAAGGAAGCAGGTTGGCCATTTGGGGGTTGTTGAACCAACCCAGGTGCAATAAGAGAGTGGCTTGGATGTGAAGCAGTGGCTCTGTGGCTGGAGAGGGGACTGAACCAGAGATGGATATGACTGGATGATAGGCTGGGAAAGGGGTGTAGGAGGAGGGATGGATACTCCCTGGGCCTTTCTGGGCAGGCTGAGGGACTCATTGTGGCTGCTAATGTTGGTTTCCTGACTGACCTGCCCTTCTGTCACCATTACAGATCCAGCAGACAAGGAGCCTGGACAAGATAGTGTCCTGGACCCACGAGTTCCCGTACGCCCACCCACTCTGGTTTGGGCAGTTCCTTGGCTTCCTGAACATCTACGAGCCTGAATATGCCAAAGCCGTGTACAGCCGAGGGGGTGAGCATTGTTGGGGGAGGGCAGGACTTATTGAGAGCAAAGGGATCATGCCACCATGTGGGGAGGAGTCCTGGGCCTGTACCTTAAGTAGGGCAGCCTAATCAATGAGCCTTTTTTGGAAATCCCCCAATCGTGGCTGAATCTGTTCTTCTCTGTCTCCTACAGACCCTAAGGCCTCAGATGTGTATGACTTTTTCCTCCCATGGATTGGTGAGTAGTCACCCTCTGTGCTCCTGGTGCTGGGTGATAGGATCCTTCCCTGGCCTGTTATTTGGGGAAGTGGGGCCCTGGTACCTGATCCTTCTGGATGTGTCTTTGGCCCAGGACAGGTAGAGCAAGGGGTGTGGGAAATGTGTGAGTGGGAGGTACAGCTTATTGGAGGAGTTGGCTCTAGAGTTAATCCTAGGAGATATTACAGGTGGTGCTGTCCAGGGCAAGGGCTTGAGGAAAGGTATGGTCATGGGCCCAAGACTGGTGTCACCAGAGGCTGTGTGGCTGGAAGGTAGGGGGGTGGTCAGGATGTGAGGTTGGGTGGGGAGTACTAGAGTAGGGTTGGGTGGGATGGGCCTGCTTAGTCCTAGACTGCCAGAGATGGGGCAGAGCTGTGTGCACTGACTAGCCCTCCCTCTCCCATCCCTTCCCCAGGGAAAGGCCTGCTGGTCCTCCATGGGCCCAAGTGGTTCCAGCACCGCAAGTTGCTCACACCTGGCTTCCATTATGATGTGCTAAAGCCCTATTTGACAGTGTTTGCTGAATCCACACACATCATGCTCGTGAGCTCCCTGTCCTAAGATCTTGGAGGCTGTGGAGGCCATTCCCTCTGAACCCAGCTTTCCCTGGGAGGAGGACAGTGAGGGGTTCGCTGAGGCCCTGAGGTCCTTCCTTCTCGTGGCAGTGCAAGTCCCCTGACACCAGACGCCTGCTGGGAGCTGACTAGGTGTGGAGCTCCGAGTGGCCAGGCATCCCTGGCCCTTGGCTGCCCCAGGAGACCCAGGCATTCCCCACAGACCAACGGGCCTCTGTGGGACCCAATAAGGCTCCTACTGGAGCAGATTTGAGGGATGCCTGTATTTGGGAATATGAGGAAGGCTGATCATGTCTAAAAAGGGTCCCCTCACTATCTACAACAACTGCCTAAAACAATGCCATTGGCAACTCTTCCTTTAAAAGAGATGCCAGGGGTCAGGGTCAGGCTCCACATCTCAGGCTCAGATGATCTCCAGATGTTATTCAGGGTGGTCCTTGCCCTTGTAGGGCACTCCTTTGTCACATTACTGTAGGACTGACTTACACACACACTGTGCTGGGCAGCTCCCTACCTTTTGGCCCATCCATTCCCTTATATACAGGCATCCCTGACAAGGGGAAATTGTCCGTGCATGCTGTGGAAGGTTTGCCTCCTGGTCCTGCCCTCTGAGCCTGAAGCCCTGCCTGCCCCCACCCACAGTCCAGCAGGACAGAGGGCAGGCCAGGGACTTGGTGCCTGGGACAGGCTGCCTTGTGGCCCCACTACATCACTCACCCTCTCTGGGCTCCAGGACAAGTGGGAGGAAACGGCTCGTGAGAATAAGAGCTTTGACATCTTTGGCGACGTGGGCCACATGGCACTGGACACACTCATGAAATGCACCTTTGGCAAAGGACACAGCGGCCTGAGCCACAGGTCAGAGGGCACTTGGGGCTGATGGTAGTCTCAACCCAGGCCAGCTCAGATGGTAGACTTGGCAGGACTCCTGGGCCCTGGTCTGAGAGGAGACAGGGTCATGTCCTAGGGAACCCCTGCTGGGGGTGAGCGGGACTTGCCCAAGGTGGGGAGATAGATTCTGGCTTAATGGCAGGGAGAAGCGGGGAGAAAGCGCTGACTTGGGGCTTGATTCCTGATATGATGCAGCAAGGGGCTGTGCTGTGTGTGGGTCAGGGTCTGAGCACTTCTCCCCCACTCCCCCACCATCTCTGTGCAGGGACAGTAGCTACTATGAGGCAGTCAAGGATCTCACTCTGCTGATGCAGCAGCGCATCGAGTCCTTCCAGTACCATAATGACTTCATCTACAGGCTTACTGCACATGGCCGCCGTTTCCTGAGGGCCTGCCAGGTGGCCCACGATCACACAGGTGGGCCATTCCCACATGCCCCACCCACAGGAAGTCAGGGCTGTAATGTCACTCCTTGGGCCAGTCTGGTACCCTGCCATTGTAGAACTTCTGTTCCCCTGTGGACAGAGGATGGGTCCCTGGGTGGTGACACCATGTTCTCCTGGCCTAGACCAAGTTATCTGGGAACGGAAGGCAGCCCTGCAAGACAAGAAGGAACGGGAGAAAATCCAGAACCGGAGGCACCTGGATTTCCTGGACATTCTCCTGGGGGCTCAGGTGAGTGCATAGTTGCCCACCCCTTCCTGTGAACTGGTTCGATTGGGGTGTTCAGGCCACCCTCAAGGGCAGGGATCCCTGCACAGCAGTAGGGTGGTTAAGCATTTTCCTTTTCTTTCTCCAACAAATATGGCCTGTTCTTTGTCCATGACACTTCAGCAAAGCCTCATGGTTAGGATGGTACAGGCTGTGGCTGGCTGTGGCTGTGGCTATGGGGAGAGATATAGTGGCAGGAATCCTAGGTAACAGGCCAGACAGCCCATAGACTAATTCTAGATGTCTAAGGCTCTGAGGAATCTCAGTGCCCTAAATTTTAGAATCACAGACTTTGTTCATTCATATATTTACTCATTCATTTACTCACAGAGTCCATAGACTGACAGAGCCCTACCCTGTGGTAGGGATGCAGAAGAGGAGAAAGACCTAGCACTGCCCTCCAGATAGATGCTTACAGTCTAGTAGACGGGACAGGGGGTGATGCTGACAAAATCTCTCCCTATATCTGGTGGCATTCTGTGTGTCAAATGAGCAGAATCAAGAAGAGTCCATACTGGGAGTGTCACAGGTCACTCAGCCAGAGGGGTCAGGGAAGGCTCCTTGGTGTAGGAGGTAGGCAAGCTGAGTTTGGGAGATCAGATAGGAATCTGGGGAAAGGTGCTAACCTCCAATCTGACACAGAGCTTTCTCTATCTCCCTTGGACCTTCATTTTACAATTGCTGTTATGAACACTTCTTGGTCCCTACCCTGAAAGCCTTGACTTGCTCCATTATGCCTACCCTAACCCAGGATGAAAGTGGGATCAAGCTGTCTGACAGAGACCTTCGGGCTGAGGTGGACACGTTCATGTTTGAAGGACATGACACCACCACCAGTGGCATCTCCTGGTTCCTCTACTGCATGGCCCTATACCCAGAGCACCAGCATCGTTGCCGGGAGGAAATCTGTGAGATCCTTGGGGGCAGGGACTCCTTCCAGTGGTGAGTGAGGCTGTGGGTAGCCCAGGGTGTCCTGCTCAGCTCAGGGGAAGGGTTGTGCCCATGTTGTCTGTTGTCATCCCTGATGGCACAAGGCCATCCTGGAAACAGGTGAGGACAGCAACCGCTGTCCTGTTACCTCCATTGCAACAGGATGTACCCTTGAACCCATTCTCCCACAACAGAGCCTTTTAAGATGTCAGTAACATAGAGAAGGTTGTGAACAGGTGGCTGATTTCTTGAGTGTTGACTCTGATGGTAGAACCTGACCACATTTCTGGCCTCCTGAATAGAGCAGGGAATGCTGGGAGACAAAGAAGTGGAAACTGAGGATAAACAGAGCTGGCAAAGCCTAAGGAGCTGATCCCTTCCCACCTGCCTTCAGGTGGTCATGTGCAGCCTCCCAACCCCTCTGGAGGAGAAGAAAAGGTTTTTTCCAAACTCCATCACTCAGAAACTTTGAATTATTCTGTCTTTTGGTTCACGTTGGACTCGTTAACACAACACCACTCACGGTGACCTTTCTTTGCAGCAGTCTCTCTAGGAACCTCTCACAGCTATGCCCTCACACCCCTGTCTTCCTGCCTTCTTCCCTCTTGGCAATATCTGGGCCAGGCACATGGTTGAGGTGTGAGGTGCAGAAAATGCTCAGTTGTTGGCAGGAACCTTAGATTCACTTGAAGGAGACACACATAATTCCAGGGTCCAAGATTTGGAGAATGAAGTCTCCGTAACTTTTTTTTTAAGGTTTGGATGTTCGAAGTCTTCTAGCGTGTCCAGCCAGGTGTCAGGTGCTGTTGGGCATGTGGGTGGGAATTCGAGGAGGAGGAGCCAATTTGCTGCCCTGGGAGTTTTTAGAGAGATTAACTCACATAAGTAAAAAGCTAGTGAAAACTAAAGAATGAGTGACCCCATGTTGCAGGCAGAGAAATCAGAAGAGGAGGGGCTTAAGTTGGCTTTCTAAGGAGGGGCAAAAGTCAGGTGAAGGGAGAGAGAGCTGGACATTCTAGGTTGGGTAATAGTTTGAACAGAGCCTGGAGGCAGGGAGTTGAAATTTTTATTTTCACTTCATTCTACCTAGAATGTGAAGCATCTTAATGGATACTTATTCAATAAAACAATAAACCAACATGAAAAATGAGGACCTGTGGGAAAACCTAGGGGCTATAGATTAAGGTATTGCCCAGTAGTTATAGATGGACCTCACATTTGGGTCTAAGCTTCCTCATGGCAAATGAGAACAGAGAAAAAAATATATATATATTAACCAGAGCTTGTCATTATCATGCATTTATTACTGAATTCAGCAATGACTATTAGCCCTGTTCCTTTACATCTGCCCTACAGGAGAAACTGAGCAGAACCTGAGGGACTATCTCTGCAGGGCTTCTCTGGGACTCTCAGAGACACAGGAGTGAACTTGTTTGTGATGGCTGGGTGCACTGTCACCTCTAGGGTCCTGTGCTTTCCCTTCCAGCTGTAAGGATGAGGGAAGGATGGAGAAAAGTAGAGTCAGAGTCCCTGGTCCGAGTGGCCACCCTAGTCCAGTCTGCCCTGAACACTTGGTGCACTTGTGTTTCTGTGAGCCTTGGGTGTGTGATGGTGGTGAAGGGGACGATGGGGCTGGAGCCTGTCTTCCCGCAGTACTCTGTTGCTCCCCATCTTCAGAAAAGGCTGGTTGTGTTCCTGGCAGGGATGATCTGGCCAAGATGACCTACTTGACCATGTGCATCAAGGAGAGCCTCCGCCTCTACCCACCTGTGCCTCAGGTGTACCGCCAGCTCAGCAAGCCTGTCACCTTTGTGGATGGCCGCTCTCTACCTGCAGGTGGGAGAGGGTGCATTTGGGGCTTGAACTGGGGTCTTTGAGGATGCTTCTCTGACACTCTCTGTGCCTTTGGCTGAATCTTTGCAACCATGGCAAAGAACTCGTGCTTTGTGCTGGCCTGGGTCCAATCCGGGCTCTACAACATGGGTAAACCCCTCTACCACTAAATTCTTTTTCCTCTTCTTTAAAATGAGGCTGAGGAAAGACCTGCCTTACAAGGTTGCTGCCAGGAGTAAATCGTGAGGGCAGTCCTGTATCACCATGCAAGTTGTTCCCTGAACAACCTCAGGGGGCATCATTCGCATAGACCATGATGTGTGCAGTGCTAACCTGTACAATCCTATGTGGGGGCTTCATGAGAAAGTTCAGCTCTGGGCACATGGTCCACATGCAGTGACTGGTAGCTGTAACTACTGATAGCATAAGGCTATGAATGACTTGCTTTGAGAGTCAGTTCATTTGGAGCCGAAAGCGTGTACTGGTCCTTGCGTGTCCTGCCTTGTGGTGGGGGTGGGTTCAGTCTCCTTTTGTTCGATTCTACAAATGACTGTGTTGGGTGCTGTGCCCAGTGCTGGCCTACAGGAAGTAGGCATGATGATGACCAAAAGCACTTGATGTGTTGAAGGTTGTCACAAACCTTCTGTCACTAGCAGTGCTGAGGCAGAGGCTGGTGTCTAGTTAGGCAGGCATGACAGGATCATGGCCCTGTGAGGAGGTGGGCCTGGCTGCGCAGGACCACCTTGTCACCTTCCCTCTGCTCTGCCCACAGGCAGCCTGATCTCTCTGCACATCTATGCCCTCCATAGGAACAGTGCTGTGTGGCCTGACCCTGAGGTACCCCATTCCTGGGCCTGGAGATCAGAGGGGGAGGGAGGCTGTGGGGAGTCACCCTCCCTCCGGACCTGGTGTGTATTTAAGCTTTGCCTGTCACCTTAGGTCTTTGACCCCCTGCGCTTTTCCCCTGAGAATGTGGCGGGACGCCACCCCTTTGCCTTCATACCCTTCTCTGCTGGACCCAGGTAAGGAGAAGCCCCACATTTCCAGTCCCCCAGGACTGGGGAGGTGAGGGTGGGGGATGTCCTGGGGGAGGCATCACTTTGGGGAACTCTGTGATGAGGGGGGGCCATGCTGGGTTGTGGTGATTCTAGAACAGGGTAAGTTCCAAGGACTTTCTTCTTGCATTAGCATATTCATGTCCCTAGCAGGGGGTGCGGTGGCTGAGTCATTGCAAGAGAGTCCCCCAAGCCAGAATCCTCAATGGGAATCTGCTTACCAATAGTCTGGGCCCCTACCATGCACCCACACCCTGTTAGTCAGGCAAAAATAGTTATTGATTTTTGTTGGCCGCTCAGAGGACTGGATTTCAACACTTTGGACACCCCATTCCTGATGCATCTTTGTGTTGCTCACTGCAGAAACTGCATTGGGCAGCAGTTTGCCATGAACGAGATGAAGGTGGTCTCGGCCCTCTGCTTGCTCCGCTTTGAGTTTGCCCTGGACCCCTTGCGGCCACCCATCAAGCTGCCACAGCTGGTCCTGCGCTCCCAGAATGGCATCTACCTTCACCTGAGGCCACTGGGCCCCGGCTCTGGGAAGTAGCTCTGCCAAGAGTAGGGTCCCAGACAGCCCCGGCTGTCCTCCCTCCAGGCTGGGTTGTGGAGCAGCTGTGGCTCCCTGTCCTTGGGAGGCTGGTATGATAGAAGAGGAGTTGCTATCCCCTAGACAGTCACCTTGGGGATGGTGCCAGAAAACAGGTATGTTTGTGAATGCTTACTGTGCGTGTATCCTAGAGCTGACTCATTCACTCAGCAAACATGTGGTGAGAACCCACTTGCTTCTAGTCTCTTCCTTTTCCTTTTGTTATAGGCAATCTTTCTAAAATGAAGCAGAAACTTACATTCCAGTCTGGGTGATGCAGCGAAGGCAATGGAAGCTGTGCCCTGGGATTCCTGGTTATGACCAGGCACTTGCCCAGTCCACGTGACAGAGGGGTGGCTTTGGGCCTTGGCCCTTCACTGAGATGGGTGTCTTTCTTTCACTTTGCATATGTGTTTGGAAAACAGCATAAGGAATATTTGCCTAAAGCAAAAGTGTATAGAACAATCAAGTTCTAAAGCACACACCCAGGTAACCACTGTCAAGGTGAAGGAATATGGAATATGAACTCACAGGTATTATTTCTACCCTCCCGAGATGGGACTCTGTGGCACTACCACCATCATCCATGTGTGTGTCAGAGTCACCCGGTGCCCTGGGTGTAGGGGCTTTGGCTGGTGAAGGTGACACAATGACACTAGAGGGGAGCTTTAGGGAAGCGTGGTGCCTGAATCAGGCCTTGAGGCAGGGTTCAGTATGAGGTGCAAAGAAGGAGTTTTAGGGCAAAGTTCAGCTTTGGCCCACATGGTGAATCAGGGGTCCTTCCCCAGTCGTCTCTGCAGCATCTCTTTGATGAGTACATGTACAAAAAGGGTTCAAGTTCTGTGGGAGGAACTGCAGTCTGCAGAATCCTCCCATCTGCCAGGGATAGTGAATAAGTCGTCCCGGACACAATCTTGCTGTTCCAGTAGGGAAAGGGGTGGCAATTCCCTCTAGTGGAGAATGCTCTGAGCCCTTCTCCCAAATGGCTTTTATTGGGAATGGTATATGTAGGTGTATACAGTGTACGTGGATAGCTCATGAATCATTGCCTAAAGGCTATAGTCATAGAAAATCAAATACTATTAACAAGAACAATTGAAGGAACACAGAGATCTGTCATAGGTCAAGGTCTATTAGTAATACTGATGCCAGAGGGTCTTTAAGACATATTTCACGAGATAAGGAGTTTATTCCTTATGCCTTGAACTTAAACATCTGGTTTGTATCTACAGGGCTATACAAAGCAAACAAGCTTCAAAGGATACAATGTATTTATCAGGCCTGAACCCACGGTCCCTCTGTGTTAGCGTGGTGTCATGTCTGCCACCAGTGTTTTTACCTGGTTTTCCAGGGGGACTTACTAGCCCCTTTCAGGGCTTGCTCTTGCACAGCTACAGTCTCAGGAATTACACAGAGTGGTCCCCGACAGAGGTCTAAGGCCATTAGTGAGCTGCAATCCCGGAATGAGGCAGGCATGGAGGGAGGCACCTGACACCAGGGGAGGGGCAAGAGAGGAGAATTCAGGGCTGGGATGTGGGGATGTTTCTATGTTGCTCTGAGGAGGGGCCACCTGCAGACACATCCTTCTTCCTATTGATTCCATGGCCCTGGGAGCTTGGCCCTGGGCCCCTGCTCACTCCTGCAAAGCTCTGTTAAGACCTAGAACTCACTGCCCACCTAACTCTGAGATGTGGAAACCTTGGTCAGAGTGTTCACCATGCCACCAACATTCCCCTATGTCCTGGCCCTGGAGAGACCTCTCTGCACAAGTGAAGAAATTGGTTCAACAGCTCTTACCTGGGAGTTGAGTCCAGTGGTCATAACTAACTTTGGTCCATGGGTGGCACCCAAGTCTCCTTTTTGGACTGTCAGGAGGCCTCTGAGGCAGGATTGGAGGAGGCCATTATCCCTCTTCAACATTAAGGGAAGGAACCTGTCAAGGTGCTCATCAGGGAGGAGCCTGAGTGAGCTCCTGACTCTGGGCCCTTTTGACCAAGGCTCCATAGGTAGTACTGACTCTGTCTGAGGGCTTGTGTTGGTGAGAAACAGAGCTGACAGCTCTGGAGCCTGAGGGAAAGGGGAGGCTCCATGTGGGAGGGGAGGACAGAGGCTGGGAACCTGAGAGCACTAGAGAGGAGTCCACTTCCTGCTTCCAGCCAGCTCTCTAGCACACCCTGCTGTCTCCTCTGATCCTAAGCTCTGGTGCCTGTGTGTGGTACAGTGTGGTGCTGTTACCCAACCCGTGGGATGGGTCCTCTACTCGCTGCCTATGAGGCAAAACTCCAAACACAGGCTTTGGTGGGAAAGAAAGGAATCTTTTATTTAACAATTAAGAAAGGCTATTTAAATATTTGTCATGGCAACTACTACATAAGTTCAAGAACTGAAAATAACTCAAGAACAAGAATCTATACAACCAAAGAAGGCATACTAACTTTGGTCTAAGACACACTAAGAAAAATCTCCCTGTCACCCTCTGCCAGCTCAGTTTTTGGTTGTGCCAGCAACCTCTTCTTCCATCTGAAAGCATCATAAACGTAGATGGGTTAGCTGGTCTCTAGTCACTGTTCAGCTTCAGGGATCTTCTGGAGTGTGTGCCTCCAGGTCTCCTACTCCTGGTGCACCTGTCCTCTACCTGCCACCACTGAAAGGGTTTGTGCTGGCAACCCTTGCCAGGCACTGTCCAACTTCCCACCCACCTCCCCCACCACAGGACTGGTGTTGGGCCTGAGGCCTTTGATGAGGGAGCGGAGGCGAGTTGGTGTGGGAGGCTGGGGGTCTGCCCTTGACAGTACTGTGCTGTGTTGTAATGAGCTTTCAATGTTGAAGCTGGGGGTCCAGGGTCCTGCTCCTAAAAGGCGGAACCTCCTCCCCTCCCCTCCTACAGTCCCTAAGGTCCAGGCCCAGGACTTTCTCCCTGTCCAGGAAGGAGAGGAGATCAAAGGAGGAGGCTCGGTTTCTGTGCCCTGCCCTTTCTAAAAATGAATCTCCTGCAAACACCAGCATGCAACTCCCTAGTTGCCAGGGAACATAAGGGTCTGCAACTCAGACCCTCCCTGTTTCTCGGGATGGGGTCCTAGTTCCCCCATTTACCTCGTTACAGTGTGCAAGGGCACATGCAGGTATAACTGCCCAGGAGTGTCTCTATGTAAGCATCAGGCAGCTGTGCACGTGAGCCTGGACTCAGCCTGAGTTTTTCCCATTGCCTGAAGCCAGTAGGGTCACTGCCTGGCCCTTCCCACCCCCTGAAATGCTGTGGTTAGAGTATGTGCCCATGGCTGATTATCCAGAGTTCCAAGATGCCATTTTTCTGTACTCTCTGATCATGGCCACTGAGCCCTTCTGCACCACCTGATGTTAGGGGACCTGCCAAACATCCTACTCAGGATGCTCCCAGCTCCCTTTCCTGTTCCACACCTCTGTCAAGCACTTAGTGCCCACCATGCCCCTCCTTAAAGCAGGGCTGAACTAGGCCAGTGATCCAGGAGGCCAGGGGACTGGGGTGGGAGATCCTGGCTGCAGGTACAGGGTTGGGGAGAAAACCTTTGGGGAGGCAGAAGGAGATGCCTCCACCACAGGCAGAGGGTGCCTGGAGAGGTCTGTGTACGCATCCAGGACACTAGGTTAGGAATGGCTAGGTTGGACAGGAGGAGAACCAGCGTTTGGAACCAGCAAGAGAATAGGGCTGGGTTGAGAAAGGCTGGTGGAGGAATACAAGGGAACAGAGCCCTGGGTCAGAGGACCAGGACCCACGTAGTCACCAAATATAGCAAGGTTGAAGGATCCCTTCTGCCCTTAGGGTAGCTGACCAGGGATGCAGGGAACTACCAGGGCCTGTCCTGTGGGGAAGGCACTGCCAGCTGCTCACTGGCATCATCTCTGATGGGCCATACACATCTGCCCACCTGGACAGCTGTCCCCTCCGTGGCCTCTGAGGTGATGGTTCCTCACACCTTAAAGCAGATATTGTCTCCCTGCTTTGTCTTGTCTCTCTTCCCCACCTCATTTCCCTCACTTCTCTCCATCCAACTCCTCCCAAGGCATATGACATTGTGAACTGTATTCTGGGAAGGAAGAAAGAAGGAGAGGGTGTGAGATTGACAGATGGATGTACAGGAAACACACAGAAGAGAACTGGAAACATGGACCAATGGCAGTCACTTGGGACCCATTGGGCTGAATGACAGCTCACAAGATGTCCACAGTCTAATCCTTGCAAGATGTGACTATGTCCTCTTTTATCTGAGTGAGTCCATGTAATCACAAGTGTCCTCATAAGAGAAAAGGCAATGTGAAGACAGAAGCAGAGGGACATCAAAGGTGCTGCTGGATTTGTGTACAGAGAATGGCCCCAGGAGACATTCTTCTATAATAAGGCAGCTCTAGATGCTGGAAAGACCAAGACAGGGATTTTCTCCTAGAGCCCTGGAGGTGGTGTGGCCCTCCCAACACCTTGGTGGTGATCCTATGAAACCCATTTCAGACTTATGAATCCAGATGTTAAGAGAAAATTTGTGGTGTGTTCTGTCACTGAATCTATAGTAATTTATTATAGCATGTAAAGGAAACTATACAGGGAAGACAGGCAGAAAGTGAAAATGACAGTTTGGAGGGGCAGACAGTCAGAGGACCAGAGGGTGAGTCAGGTAGAATGGCATGTGGGAAGCAGGACTTGGTTAGATATACAGAGGATGGCATCACGTAACAGGGAGACAGGATGTCAGGAAGGAGATCCTCAGAGCTTGCTCTTGTCCCAAAATGGATTAGAGGAGCTTCCTGAGCTGCAGGTGGATTCCATTCTTGGAACTCAAGACAACTTTTGGTGCTGGAGTGGGGACTCTAAATGGATCCACCGCCAGCTCAAAGCGAAGCAGGGTCAATGCCACGGCCACCTTCAGCTCCTTCATGGCAAAATTCTTCCCAATGCAGTTCCTGGGCCAGGGAGGAGAAATGACATGAGAAGTGGCCTTAAACCCTGTTTTGAGCTGGGCAGCCATTGGCCACCGAGCCCTTGCTAGGAACAGGGCATTTGATGTGACTCAATTTGATCCTCTTTGTTTTTAGGACAGTCACACTTCTATCCCTCTTGTCTTGTTTCACATTCTGTACTTGAACTTTGACAAAGCCTATTTCTCTATTAGGAGTAGTTTCTAACTCCTACTTCTATACTCAGCAGGCATGAAATCCTAGTAGGGGAAGGTCATTGCCCTAACCCACAAAGTGAAGTCAAGTGAATGATTGAAAAGTTATTAATTTGTTTTCTCCTACCACAACCAGTTTCTGATTTCATAATGTGGAGGCCAGATCAGGGTGTGACATGGAAGGGAGTGTGGGTCACACTCTTAGGTCCTCACTATATAGGGGGACGACAGTGACCTTCATCCTCACAGAGAAGGAGAGACAGGTTTGTGTAAGGAAATCCAAATGGCAACGAGGAAGCTGCAGGGGCAACAAGGGATTAGCAACATTCAACCACTTGCACCACCTGCCTCCCAATGAATGGTCCAGACTCCTGCCTCTCCCTCATCTCCTTAGTCCACCAGCTTCTGTAGCCTTTCTGTCCTACCGCAGAAATGTCCCTCTTTGACCTTCGTCTCCACCCCTGGACTTCTCTGTCTCCTGACTCCCCTCCCCTCTGCACTGAAGCCCCTTCCATGCCCTCATCATAGGTAGAACATGTCCAAATGCTTCAGCTGGCATCTAACCCCCAGGGGTTGTTCCTCTCACCTGTCCAGCTCCACTTCCTAAGTGAGTTCATGTTGTTGAATCACAGAGAAGCCCCCCCTCACCCCTGCCTGCCACATTCTCAAGGTTAAGTCCAAGGGCATCCTGACCTCACACCCTAACTGCCTGTACCTCTTCTTCCCCAGACCCCCAAGGCAGCATTAGTGTTTTATTCAAGGACATATCACAGTCCAATGCCCAGGACAGTGCAGGAAACATAGAACATTCAACACTCCCCTCACTGAGTGAATGAGTGAGTGAAGGAAAGAATGAATGAATGAAGTGACTTCAGTAGATTGTTTGTTTCTTGACTGGGAACACCTAGAGGCAGGGACAGTGTTTTTCCCATCTCCTGGCACAGGAGTTTGCACACAGAGACAGACTTAAGAAAAACACTTATACTCGAATGAAGTTAA
Organism: Anoura caudifer; assembly: GCA_004027475.1. Taxonomy (NCBI): domain Eukaryota; kingdom Metazoa; phylum Chordata; class Mammalia; order Chiroptera; family Phyllostomidae; genus Anoura; species Anoura caudifer. The sequence continues at coordinate 305,072 of PVKU01001191.1, read as the reverse complement.
TTGAATTGTAAAAGTAAATTAAAATTGAAAAAAAAAATACGAGTTCTGAACTAGGAATTGAGTTTCCTTATGCTCTCCTGCTCCTTAGTGGCAGGCATATGACTTGCAGCCATGGTGTAGGAGGAAAAGACTCAATCCTGGGTGAAACCAAAGGCTAGAGCCATCAACCCCTGGAAGAAGGATTTGTTTAGAGCCTATTATGTGCAAGTTGATTCAGCATTTGAAGAATTCACAAAAAAGCTTGTTGCTGAGCCAAGTACAATTGTTAATGGACGTTACTCTTTTACAGGGAGATTTCTTTAGTCTGCAAATTTTCCAGTGTCAGTCCTTCTGGGGTGTAATTGTCCAGCTCAACAACTATTTCAAGGATGCTTTATTTTTTACACACCGGGAACCTCTCAAATGCATGTGTCATATACAAAATTGTGTTTTTTTCTCTCAAAAGGAGTGATTGTCCTTAGTTTTATGCTTTTTGCTAATGTTGGGCTGTGTAGATGTGGGAGTTCCGTAAATAATCCCACTTTGCATAAACAATTTTGTCAACTGGAAAAGCAGTCATGCTCTTTGAATATTAATGTGCAGTCAATCTTTTGTGGGGGTGGATTGCAAAAGCAAGGAGGCATAGGTTGTTGTAAAACACCTTGCTGTGCACCATTCCTGAACAGGGCTTGAACCATCGGGACAGGGAGGTGGCTGGAAATCTGAACACAAGCAAATATCACAGATACAGTGAGTGGCAGTTCAGTGATGTAGGCAAAGCATTGGCTGTCCTGCCCTGTGAGAAGAGTGGAAAAATTCTCTTTTTAATGGTACTGGTAACTGCGAAAAGCAAGTGGAAGTTTAATTTTTGTGGAAAATTTTACCTTTGAGAAGTTGTGTTCCTGAAGTGAGAATGACACCAGAATAACTGAAGTTTAGAAGAACAACTGACCCTGAATAGTGGGTGGCAAATAGGGAAAGGAACTGTTTGAAGAGTTTCAGACCAATATAAGCCTCTCTGTTTTTACAGTCTGTCCCAGCAAAGGTTTGACTGCATATTAATATTCACAAAACCATGACAACCTTTCCAGTTGGCAAAATTCTTTGTATGAAGTGGGATTTATATACCACAGTTCCACTTTCTGCATAGTCCAACCTTGGCAAAAATAATAAAATTAAGGACAATCAACTGCTTGGGAGAAAATCAGTGGGTAAAGTGTCTGCTTGGTGGCCTGAAATGTCACATTTATTTTGTACGTATAGACAAGTGCCTCCTTCACAACACACCAGCATACAAGCACATATGTACGGGCACCACATATGAAAGTAGGAGGTCACAAACATCAGGGTTCACATGTGGTGGTGGGCCCTCCCCAAGTACAGGATGCCTCACCTCGATCCTCCTGAGAAGGGCAGGAAAGCATGGCTGTGTAGATCAGAACCTGGTGCAAAGCGGGAAGGGTCAAACACCTGCAGAAAGAGCACCAGTGTCAGAACAGGTAGGGTAAGCCCCTCCTTCCAATGCAAGAGGACACAGGACTCCTGGGGCTGGAAACAGGAGGAGGTGTTGGCCTAGAGAAATCAGCCCATCCTCCCTCCCACAGCCATCCTACCTCTGGGTTGGGCCACACCTTCGGATTGTGGTGAAGACCATAAAAAGAAAGGGAGATTTTGATTCCTGTAGGGCATGGAGAAGAGAGAAGACTGATCATACACATGCCACCAGGGGGCAGGTGAGTGCCCCAAAACTTGGGAGCTGTAGTGAGTGTCAGAGTGGTATGATCCTCTTGCAATACCAGAGGGCAGACTTGGCAAAGCACATGTGCACACATTAAAAGTAGATAACCATGTCCTAGGACTGAGAAGCAAGACAGAATTGAAGGATTACTTACTGGGGCAACTCTCGATAAAACATTTATTCGGTGTTCTTAATGGGTCTTTGGGGACCCATTAAGGGTTAATTATCCATTAATTCATTCAATCCTCACAACATTCCTCCAAGGAGGGCATTCACGTTCCCATTGTTCAGATAAGGCACCTGAGCTTCAGAGAGGCTGAACACATTGCCTATGATCACAGCTAGGATGTGGAAGGATTCACCAAAGGTGAACCGTGAGGTGGCCTCCATCATGGCAAGATCTCAGATCTGATCAATATCTCCTCTCTGCCATCAACATGAGGGCTCTTGGGAGACTGGACCATCTGACTCATGGCAGTGGATTTGCTGATCTTCCTCCTCTGCCTAGATCCCAGAGGAAAGAAACCACCTGTACCCCTTCCCCATGTCTGGTTGTTGGGGCAAATCTCATGTTGCAAAAAGAAAAGTTTTAGAGTGAAATTCCAGAAGCTGAATCCAGAGTCCAACATCTCCTTGTGAAGAGTATGCCATGGACTGAGTCATTATTATGTTATCTGGTATGTCTAGAGTGATTTGTATTTGTAACAAAGGAATTATGCACACATTACATCAAATATAGAGGATATTCAAATAGGTGTGACAACACAGATGGAATTGCCCCTAGAGTCTTACAACTTGGCATTGGGACTAGAGAATGGAGGGTTAGAATCATAGAACATCAGTGACATCAAATGGAATTACTGTGGCATCCTCAAACCATGGATTCTAAATGTGATGGGATGCTAGACTAGAGAATGATATCAGCTTGGGATTCCATTCATGTGAGATGTCAGAATTGAGATGGACCCTATTGGGGTAAATGTACCAATATGATTCATTCTCTATGATTAGAAAGGGGGGCTAGTGTTGTGGTCAAACTGTGAGACAGACATTTTATTTTCCTAATATAAATACAAAGTAAATTTATACTTAATGATGAAGAAACAAGACCAGAGAGGTCAGGACTACCCTAGGACATCTGGATCTGATCTGCCATGTGTTCTTGCAGAGAACCCAGGTTAGTGAGCATGGTGAAGATCAGACCTTTGGGTAAGGAGCGTCCATCAGGGAAAGTGATTGGCTTGCTGAGCTCTCTTCCAATAGATGGTACAGGCGGATAGAGTCGCAGTGCCTCCTTGATGCACATGGTTGTATAGGGCATCTGATCCAGCTGATCCCTGAAATGAAGGCAGCCCAACCTGAGGGCAGGAAGGGCCCAGGCAGACTCAGGCTTCTTGTCTAGTTGAGTGGGCAGGGCTCTCCCATCTTTTGAGTGCTCACCAGATGATGGAGGCACCATCCCCCAGGAGGCTCTGGATCTCCTTGCGGCACCTGTGCTGATGCTCGGGGTGTGCAGCCAGAGAGTAGAGGATCCAGGAGATGCCACTGGCTGTGGTGTCATGGCCCTCAAACATGAATGTGTCCACCTCAGCACGGACATCCTTGTCAGGCAAGCAGCTCCCATTCTCCATCTGGGGAAGGCACAGCGAGGGTGCAGGGTTTGTTCCTTCTTCTGCCCCTGTGGGTGAAGCCTCCAGCCCCTCCCACACACACTCACTCTGGCAAAGAGGAGGATGTCCAGGAAGTCCAAGTGCTTCTTTCTCCCGATCTCCTCCATCTCTCCCTCCTCTTGCAGATGTACCTTCCTCAACTTGATCACTCGGTCTGTCCCAGAACAGTAGACCTCAGGCATAGGTCAGGGCTTTGGGTGTCCAGAAATAGCAATTCACAGAAAACCCACCTTCTCCCAACCCTGTTCCAGTCTGGCTGCCATGAATCAGAATGAGTGTGGGAGTGGGGGTGCACATCAGGAGGGAGAGCTCCATCACCATCTGATTGGAAGTCAGGCCTCCACTCAACAGCACACCCATGGTATATGGTCTGCCTGAATGCCATTTGCAGGGGTGACATCACTATTCTGGTGACATACGTCAATCCCAGCACAATCCATGGCACTGTAACAACTTGGTTCTCAAGCCCTGCACCAGGAGAGTACCCAGTGTGTGTGTGTTGCGTCTCCCGAACAGCACCAGGGGGCTCTTTCTGAGGGTCAGGGCCAGTCCCTTTGAGATGTGCCTGCTGAGGGATAAGAATAGCCCAGGAGGTGGATCCAACCTGTGTGCTGATGGGCAATCTGGCAGGCCCAGTGGTTCCAGCGGCCCTCAGGAGTCAGCCCATAGATGATGTCATTCTGGTAGAAGAAACTCCTCACTCGAGAAAAAAAGAGTTTTTTCACATCCCCAATGGCCTGGAGGTAGGACCAGGAGTTCCTGAGGGAGAAGATACAGAAAAGACTAGGGTATTGAGAGGCCTCTGTCCTTGGGGTTCTAGGGGGGAGTTTCCACAAGCAATGAGGACAGGTGGCACTGAGGCATTCACTGTTTCTGTTTTATGGCCCTTGAGTCCTTTACAAGTGATATGAACAAGGAGGGAAGAGGGTAGTGGAAAGGTGGGAGTAGAGTCCACTTCCCCCTGTGCTCGGATGGAACACCTGCTGATCTTCTGAGGAACAGACTGAACAGCCAATGGTATCCCAGCATAGATGAAGATTGGAGTCCAAACTGTAGAGGACATTGAAAAACCAGATGGTAAGGAGAGAGCTTTGGGTAATAGGTTTCTGGGACCAACGTGGGGACCAAGGCAGCTGCAGTCCCAGGCCCTGCACTCTCCAGGTCTGCTGCAGGATTCTTGGGAGAGAGCCAGGTCAATGGCTCCCTCCCCTGCCAAACAAGATTTGATCAGCACCAGGATGGACTGGGATGCTTGAAGTCGCTAGGGGGAATTGGGACAAAGTGGCACACAAACAGGGGCACTGTGCACCCACTGAAACTGTGGATGCCAGTGGGGAAGAGTTGGTCTGTGATGGCCCCTGACCCGGCTAGTCTCCAGTATGATTGGAGAGTTGGGCTGTGTGAGAGGCCAGGTGCTTGTTGAGTGTTGCAGGCTTGAATAGAAGGAATTTATCAAAAAGAGAAAAAAAAAAGGCACTCAGTGACTGCTTATGGAATTATCTTGCAGCAGCAGCCCTTGCCGCCCCTTTCAGTACTCCTGCGACTCTGCAGCCTCAGCTGTAGGCCCACCTCTGCTGTCAGGAACCTGACTGCATCCCCACCCCAGACACAGTGGTGAGGGTGCCCAACTGTGCCTGAGAACCCAGTGGTGGGCCCCATACCCAGGCACCCCCCATGCCGTTGCAGCTGCCACCTTAGTAGTGGAGCCTGGCATGTGCCCGACACCACTACCAGGCGACTGTGCTGCCCTGGAGTAGCGGATGCCAAGACCTCATGCCCACAGTCCAGGAATGAGTTCACCTGACCCTGCTGCCCAGAGGCACCTTGCCCCCGACTCACCGCCCTGTGCCAGCATCCTCAATGGCGGCCATGGCCTGAACCCTGCAGGGCCTACTGGCTCTCTATGAGGAAAGTGGAGACACCTCTGCAGAGGGGAGCAGCAGGGCTCAGGGAGTCAGCTATCCCCAGACAGACTTAACCCAGTGTGGGGGCTGAACTACCCTGAAGAGTCTCTGAGAGTCCCTAGCATCTACGACAGCAAAGAATGAGAAGGTGGTTTGTGAGTTGCCCCTAATTGGTGTACCTTAAGGGCAGCACAACTGGTGGACTGATAGCATAGGATGGGCTCAGAGGGGCACTGGAGGCCTGACAATGAACTGAGGAACTAGGCGGGAGGCTGGACAACTGCAAAGAGTGTGGATCAGGCCTGGCCCCCATCCCTGCAAAATCACAGGAAGGGAGAAAAGGGAAACCCATCCCCCCTCAGCCTGCTGCAGCCAGAAGACCAGCAGAACTGGCTTGGCTTGTTTAAAGCCAGCAGGAGGCTTTTTTTTTTCTTTCTTTCTTTCTTTCTTTCTTTCTTTCTTTCTTTCTTTCTTTCTTTCTTTACTTCCTTCCTTCTTTCTTTTTTTAAATCCTTCCTTCCTCCCTCCCTCCCTTCATTCCTTCTTTCCTTTTTTTATTCTCACAAGTGAGACAATAAAACCTGGAGCTGCAGAAGCACCAGAGTTAGACTCAAAGAGAGGACATCCCAACAACTGAGACAGTAGACAAATTTCACTTTGCCATTCCAGAGAACTTCCAAGTTATTGTATATTTGTATTATTATTTTTCCTCATTTGTACATCTTTTATTTTATTAGTATCTTTTAATTTTTCTTCTTTCTGTTTAGTTTTCTTCAGTTGGTTTGTTAAATTGCATGGTTTGACTGGTTTCCCTTGTTCTCTCTTTCATAGTGTATTTTCAGTTTTCTGTCTTTCCCTTCATTTGTGTTCCAATAGCACACTACTCTAGGTCCTGTACTTCCTATTCTTGGTATTCAGATCACACAGATTTTGTCATATGATTGTTGCTCCATTACTGTTGTAAATAATTGCTGTTCCATACAATTATAAATAGTACACAGCACCACTCCCTGATCTTAGCTCACTTCAAGGTTTCTGGAACTTTATTACTGTTGTGGTTAACTCTATTCTCTCACACACTACACCTATTTTCTATCCTTTACTCTCACTTTACCTCATAATCTGACCTCCCATGAGCTCACTGCCTTCTAGATCTAAATCCCAAATCTCCCCCCACCCCCTAACAAGAGTCTTATCTTTTTTCCACCCTTTCTAAAAAGTGGCTAATTGGGGGAAATTTTATGGTTAACACTATACATATCCAAAGGATCTTCTATCTCTTTTCTAGGGGTTGGTACTTTAAATACCATAGAATATACTCCCACTGTCTTAAACCATTTTGCCTTCCCCCTCCAGCTGATCACAAAAAAAGAGTAGGTTGGAGCTGTGAACACCAGGATACCTGCTGGAAGAGGAAACACACCAACAAAGGAATCACTAACAGATGGCAACAGAGGAAAGTGAAGGAGGGAGTGGAAGACACACTAACCTCAACCCAGGACCTATCTGGAAATACAATTAAATGGTGGAGAAATTACCCAAAACAGACAATTGAACAAGAATGAGACAGAAGCCTCAAAACCTCACACACACAGAAGAACCAGTTTCAACACAACCTGTCCACACCTCCACAACAGAGTACAAGACATGGTGGATGGAGTGACCCTCAGTTCACCAGCTGGAGGGAAGGAGTCACCAGAGAAACACCCAACAACAATCAAAACACAAAGACATACAGAGAGCCAACATAAACAACAGCCCAAGACCAGTGAGCTCAGGAGATCATGAGACTGCACCATTGAATCTTACAGGTCTTCTACCACAGAAGTTCACACTATAAACCCAGAGTGTCAGAACAGATCAATTTAAGAAGAAGAGGCCAAGAAGAAGAATCTCACAAACAATGGGCAGACAAAGAAACAATCCCCAAATGAAAGGAAAGGAGGAAGCCTCAGAAAGAATGCTAAATGAAATAGAGGCAACTCAACTATTAGATACTGAGTTCAAAGGAATGGTTATAAAGAAGTTCAATGAGGTCACAGAGAATTACCAAAAACTACAGGGAAACTACGATGAACTCACTGCAAACTATATCAACATGAAAAAGGAAATAGAAACTATTGACAAGGACCAAGAAGAAATGAAGAATACAATTTCTGAACTGAAGAACACAGTAGAAGGAATCAAAAGCAGGCTTGATGAAGCAGAGGATCAGATCAGCAAGCTGGAGGACAATGTAGAAAAAAGCACCTGGAAAGAGCAATTAAAGGAAAAGAGCCTCAGAAAGAATGAGGAGGGGGTTAAGGGAAATGAGGACAACATGAAAAATAATAATATCCATATAATAGGGATACCAGAAGGAGAAGAAGAAGAGCAAGGGATAGAAAACCTGTTAGAAAAAGTAATGCTAGAAAACTGTCCTGATCTGATGAGAGAAAAAGTCACACAAATCCAGGAAACACAGAGTCCCAATGAAGATGAACCCAAAGAGGCCCACTTTAAGACACATTATAATTAAAATGGCAAAATTCCAGGACAAAGGGAGAATCTTAAAGGCAGCAAGGGAGGAACAGGAAGTAAAATACAAGGGAGCCCAATAAGACTAGCAGCTGACTTCTCAATTGAAACCTCCAAGCCGGAAGGGAATGGCAACAAATATTCCAAGTAATGAAAACCAAGGGCCTACAACCGAGAATACTCTTTCAAGCAAGGCTCTTAGTTAAAATGGAAGGCCAAAGAAAGAGCTACCCAGAAAAATGAAACCCAGAGCTGGTTTGGAGGAGGTATATTCCTTCAAAAGAGTTGCTACAGTGACTGCTTGAAGAACAGGAAGAAAGACGGTGACACAGAGAGGAACACAGGTACAAAAAATGGCAACGAATAAGTACCTATCAATAATAAACTTAAATGAAATGGGTTAAATGCCCCAATCAAAAGACATAGAATAGCTGAATGGATAAGAAATTGTGTCCCACACATATGCTGCCTACAAGAGACCCACCTCAGAACAAAGGATATACATAGGCTGAAGTGAAGGGCTAGAAGCAAATATTGCAAGCAAATGGACAGGGAAAAAAGTCAGGATAGCAATACTCATACCAGACAAAATAGACTTCAAAAAAAAAGAGTCATAAAAAAACCCCACAAAGAGGGGAATGATGGGGGAGAAATGGGACAACTGTAATAGAATAATCAATAAAATATATAAAAAAACCAAAACAAAACATGGACTTCCAGCCAAGATGGAGGCATAGGTGGACACACTGTGCCTCCTCGCACAACCAAAATTAAGGAGAACAAAGATTTAGAAACAAGAAAACAGCAAGAACTGACAGAAAATTGAACTGCAGGGAAGTCCTACAACCATTCATCCAGACCAGTAAGAGGGGTGAAATTGTGGCAGGAAAAAGTGGAGGTTGGTGGACCTGGGTGAGCAGGAGCCCCAGGTGCACAGGTGGCAGCTAGCAGACCCCCGGCGCAGGGTGATTATGGGCAGACCCAGTGAGGCCGTGCAAGGCACTGGCTGACAAGGCAGTCTCACATTCGCCTGCAGATAATCCAGAGGAAAACAGGGAGCAAGACAGACCTGGCAACCCAGGGCCCTAGTGCTGGGAAATAAAACCTAAAAACACTGATTGAAAACACTTGTTGGGGTTGAGGTGCCGGGAGAGACTCCCAGCCTCACAGGGGAGTTCATTAGAGAGACCCACAGGGTCCTAGAACGTACACAAGCCCACCCACAGGGAAATCAGCACCAGAAGGGCCTAATTTGCTTGTGGAAAGTGGCAGAAGGGACTGAAATACGAGAGAGAGTGGAGCAAGCACCATTATTCCCTCTTGGACCTTGCCCTCACGTACAGAATCACAACCCAGCGACTGGGCTGTCCCGCCAAGGTGAACATCTAAGGCTCCACCCTTCACTACAAAATAGGTGCAACCAGACAAAAAACAAACAAACAAACAAAAAACCCAAAATGGCTCAAACAGGAGAACATATCAAAGCCCCAGAGCCAACTCATCTAAGTGACCAAGAGATAGCCAACCTATCAGATGCACAGTTCAAAGCACTGGTGATCAGGATACTCACAGAATTGGTTGATTTTGGTCACAAATGAGATGAACAAATGAAGGCAACAGTAAGTGAAATGAAGGAAAGTGCACAGGGAACCAATAGTGATGGGAGGAAAACTGGGACTCAAATCAATAGAGTGGACCAGAAGGAAGAAAGAAACAACCAAACAGAAAAGAATGAAGAAATGAGAATTCAAAAAAATGAGGAGAGGCTTAGAAACCTCCAGGACATCTTTAAATGTCCCAACATCTGAATTATAGGGGTACCAGAAGGGGAAGAGGAAGAGCAACAAGTGGAAAAGTTATTTGAACAAATGATAAAGGAGAACTTCCCCAATCTGGTGAAGGAAACAGACTTCCAGGAAGTCCAGGAAGCTCAGATAGTCCCAAAGAAGCTGGACCCAAGGAGGAACACACCAAGGCACATCATAATTACATTAGCCAAGATTAAAATGAAGGAGAGAATTCTAGAAGCAGCAAGGGATAAGGGGAGTTCCCATCAGACTGTCAGCTGATTTCTCAAAAGAGACCTTACAGGCAAGAAGGGGCTGGAAAGAAGTATTCCAAGTCATGAAAGGCAAGCACCTACATCCAAGATTGCTCTATCCACAAAGCTGTCATTTAGAATGGAAGGGAAGATAAAGTGCTTCTCAGATAAGGTCAAGTTCAATGAGTTCATCATCACCAAGCCCTTATTATATGAAATGTTAAAGGGACTTATCTAAGAAAAAGGAGATAAAAAGTATGAACAGTAAAAAGACAGCAAACTCACAGATATTAACAACCACACCTAAAACAAAAGCAAACTAAGCAAACAACTGGAACAGGAGCAGAACCACAGAAATGGAGATCAGATGGAGGGTTAGCAACAGGGGAGTGGGAGGAGCAGAGAGGGGGAAAGGTACATAGAATAAGTAGCATAGACGGTGGGTAGAAAATAGACGGGGGAGGGCAAGAATAGTGTGGGAAAAGTAGAAACTAATGACACAGAGCTAATAAGAACTTATGACACATGTACATGAACTAAAAGGGGAAATGTGAGTGAGAGGGGGTGTGCAGGGTAGAGGGGAATGAAGGGGGGAAATGGGACAACTGTAATAGCATAATCAATAAAATATATTAAAATAAATAAATAAAATATATATTATATAATTTATAATATAATAATAATTTAAAAAGTAATCAAAAAGTTTCCAACACAGAAAAGTCCTGGACAGGATGGTTTCACAGGAGAATTTTACAAAGCATTTAAGGAAGAGCTAATCCCTATCCTTCACAGATTATTCCAAAAAACTTCAAGAAGTTGGAAGACTCCCAAACTCTTTTTATGAAGCCAGCATCATCCTAATCCCAAAACCAGATAAAGATATAACAAAGAAAGGAAACATCAGGCAAATATTGCTGATGAACACAGACACTAAAATCCTCAACAACATGTTGTCAAACCACATCCAGCAATACATTATAAACATTATACACCATGATCAAGTGGAACTCATCCCAGGGATGCAAGGATGGCACAATATTCAAAAACCAATAAACGTAATACATCACACAAGCAAAATGAAGGACAAAAATCACATGATCATATCAATATATGTGGAAAAAGCATTTGATAGGGCACAGCACCTATTTCTGTTTAAAACACTTAGCAAAGTGGGAATAGTGTGAGCATTCTCAATATAATAAAGACCTTTTATGAGAGAACTACAGTCAACATGAAAGTCAATGGGCAAAAACTTAGACCTTTCCCACTAAGATCAGGAACAAGACAAGGATGCTCACTTTCACCACTCCTATTCAACATAGTATTGGAATTCTTAGCCACAGCAATCTGACAAGAAAAAAGAAATAAAAGGCATCCAAATTGGAAAGGAGGAAGCAAAACTGTCATTGTTTGCAGATGACATGATAGTGTGCATAGAAAATCCTATAGATTCCATCAAAAAACTACTTGACCTAATAAGTGAATTTGGCAAAATAGTGGGATACAAAGTCAATATTTAGAAATCAAAGGCATTTTTGTACACCAACAATGAAATATCAGAAACAGAAATCTGGGAAAAAATCCCATTTGCTATAGCAACAAGAAAAATAAAGCACCTAAGAATAAACCTAACCAAGGAGGTAAGAGACCTGTACTCAGAAAACTATACAACACCGAAGAAAGAAATTAAGGAAGACAAAAACAAATGGAAGCATGTACCATGCTCATTGATTGGAGGAATTAACACCATCAAAATGTCCATACTATCCAAAGTGATTTATAGATTCAATGAAATCCCTATTAAAGTACCAATGACATATTTCACAGATATAGAACAAATATTTCAGACATTTATGCGGGTCCACAAACTACCCCAAATAGCTGCAGCAATTTTGAGAAAGAACAAAGTAGGAGGGATCACAATATCTGACATCAAACTATAGTCCAAGGCCACTGTAATCAAAACAGCCTGGTATTGGCATAAAAACAGGCACATGGACCAATGGAACAGAACAGAGAGTCCAGAAATAAACCCAAGTCTCTACGGTCAATTAATATTTGACAAAGGAGGCAGCAACATAAAATGGATTAAAAATAGCCTCTTCAATAAATGGTGTTGGGAAACTTGGACAACTACGTGCAAAAAAATGAAATGTGAGCAGCAACTTACACCATACACAAAAATAAGTTCAAGGTGGATAAAAGATTTCAATATAAACTGTGACACCATTAAAGTCCTAGATGAGAACATAGGCAGGAAAATCTCAGTTATTTCATGCAGCAACATTTTTACTGATATGTCCCCTAGAGCAAGGGACATAGATGAAAGAATAAACAAATGGGATCTCATCAAAATAAAAAGCTTCTGCACAGCTAAAGAAAACAGTATTAAAATAAAAAGAGAACCAACTGTATGGGAAAACAGATTCACCAATGATACCTCAGACAAGGGTTTAATCTCCAAAATATATAAAGAACTTACATGACTCCACTCTAAGAAGACAAGCAACGCAATTAAAAAATGGGCAAAGGACTTGAACAGACACTTCTCCAAGGAGGACATACAGAGGATCCAGAGACACATGAGAAGATGCTCAATATTGCTAGCTATCAGAGAGATGCAAAGTAAAACCACAGTGAGATACTACTTCACACCTGTCAGAATGGCCATCATATAGAAAGCAACAAACAACAAGTGTTGGAGAAGTTGTGGAGAAAAGGGAACCCTAGTGCACTGTTGGTGGGATTGCAGACTGGCGCAACCACTATGGAAAACAGTATGGAATTTTCACAGAAAACTAAAAATGGATCTGCCTTTTGGCCCAGCAATTCTGCTGCTAGGATTATATCCTAAGAACCCTGAAACACCAATCCAAAAGAACCTATGCACCCCAATGTTCATAGCAGCAAAATTTACAATAGCTAAGTGCTGGAAGCAACCTAGGTGCCCATCAATAAATGAATGGATCAAAAAACTATGGTACATCTATACGATGGAATTCTCTGAAGCAGAGAGATAGAAGGAGCTCCTACCCTTCACAACAGCCTGGATGGAACTGGAAAGCATTATGCTAAGTGAAATAGCCAGGCAGTGAAAGGGAAATACCACATGGTCTCACCTTTAACAGGAACCTAAAGAACAAAACAAACAAAAAAACTCCAAAATATAACCAAAGACACTGAAATAGAGAACAGGCTGACAGTGACCAGAGGGGAGAGAGGAGGGAATTTCAGGGGAAATTCAGGGGAAAAGGGGAAGGGTTTACAGGAACAAATATAAAGGACACATGGTCAAAAACTAGGGGGAGTGGAAATGGGAGGGAGATGGGGAGGGATGGGTGGGTGGGCTGGGAAGGGAATAAAAGACAGAAAGCTGTCATATAAATTAAATAAATTAAAAAATTAAAATAAAATAAAAAAACCACAATGAGATACCACTTCACACAGGTCAGAATGCCCATCATAAACAAATCAACAAACAAGTGTTGTAGAGCATGTGGAGAAAAGGGAACCCTAGTGCACTCTTGGTGGGAAAGCAGACTGGTACAGCCACTGTGAAAAACAGTATGGAATTTCCTCAGAAAACTAAAAATGGAACTGCCTTTTGACTCAGCAATTCCACTGCTGGGATGATACCCTAGGAGCTCTGAAACACCGTTCCAAAAGTACATATGCACCCCAATGTTTATAGCATCACAATTTACAATAGCCAAGTAGTGGAAGCAACCAAAGTACCCATCGGCAAATGAGTGGTTCAAAAAACTATGGTACATTTACACAATGGAATACTACACAGCAGAGAGAAAGAAGAAGCTCCTACCCTTTGCAACAGCATGGATGGAACTGGAGAGCATTTTGCTAAGTGAAATAAGCCAGGAGGTGAGGGATAACATGGATATGAACTTACATTTAACTTGAACATAATCAACAAAAGAAAAAAGCAAGCAAATTATAACCAGAGACATTGAAATTAAGAACAATCTGACAGTAACCAGAAGGGAGGCAGGAGGGGATAATGTGGGGAAGAGTTTTCATAAACTACTATAAAGGACACATGGACAAAACCAAAGTGGAGGGTGGAAGCAAGGGAGGGAGGTCAGTTTGGCTGGTGTGGTGGGGAGTGGAGGGGGGAAAATGCAGAAAACTGTAAATGAACAATAATAAGGTGATTAAAAAAACAAAGAAACAAGTGATGTGAACAACCAAGAATGAGCCTGTGCCAGAGATCAGGGATCTGTAGGTGAGTCAATCTTTAGTCTGGACTGTAATTTGTCTATGGTCAGCAGCTCAGGACAGATTCTTGCTTTTTGAGCTGGTGAGCATCGCACCTGCCTGAACTGCCTCTGCACTGAGTCCATATCAGTTGATAGAAACAAAAACCCTGCAGCTGAAGGATCATCACAGACCTGTCTGTCTGGATGCTGCCTTGCTGGCTGAAGGCGCACTTCATGATGGTGTCCAGGGTCATCAAGGAGACGTGTTCAAAGATCTCCAGATGGGAGTCCTGTCTGATGAGCTCCTCCCATTTGTCCTGTAGTGGGAGGGGGATGTTGACCCAAGTCCACTGCTCCAGAGGGCCTCAGCTGACAAAGGTAGTTTGTCTCTGTCTCTCCAGACACCTGTTTGGTATCCCTCACTTTCCAGAACAGAGAGGCATTATAGCACATTTAGACTGTAATGCAAATGATGATAAAGTGAGAGCTATATTCTCAGAACCTTCAATTATAAAATTAAAGACATTTTCTCATAATGGCTTGAAATATTTTCGAAATTTAGAAATAAGTTATGGTAATCACCTTTAAGCAGACAAGAAAACATTGTTTCTCAGGGGACAAAGAGGGAATTTTGTGTGGGGTTAAGCTAAACTTGAGGGACACCTGGTGCCTTTAACTCTAGGTAGCAAATATGTCAAGGCAAGAGGAAACCCAAGTGACCAATACTAGGGCTCCTAAGGAAGGGACACCAGGGACTTTAATTCTTTTCATTCATCAAATGAGCATAGCTGTTGAGATCAGAGACCAGGTAACAGGTGATGCAATGGCAGGACCTGGCTCAGTGAGTGAGGATGTAATCTCCATTCCCTTCCATGCAGTGACTCAATTTCATGTTGAAGCCTGTGCTCCAAGCCAGAGTCCACATGAATGTCATCCTGGGATGTCCACCCTGTCACTGAAGCTGTCACTGCTCAGGTGTGCTAGTGGCAGTTTGTCTTACTGTGAAGGGGAAGGACTGTTCCTCTAGTCCACTGTGCTGAAGATGTGGAGGTGAGAGGTGAGTGGACCCTGTTCCTTCCATGGCCCTTCTTTCCCTTGGCAGTGACCAAAGTCATGTGGATTCAAGCTGGTGCCTAGGTACCTGCTATCCCATCCACATTGGGAAGCTCTGTCACATGGGAAGTTCTGATTGGCTGAGTTATTCTGGTTGGCTCTATCTGATGATGTCCCAAGGCTCCATACATCCTAGAGTGGACCATCTGAGTTGTGCTGAGAATGGGTGTGTGCAGATGAGAGAGGGATGGACTTACCAGCATCACTCGGACAGAGTTGGCCATGATCCCCACGTAGGGCTTCAGGATGTCAAAGTGGAAGGCTGGGGTCAGCATCTGCCGGTGCTGGAACCAGGTCTGTCCATTCAACAAGAGCAAACCATACCCTGGCCACAGATAGGTGTGTGGGGGTGGGGAGATGGAATCAGAAGGATGACTGGGGACAATTTGGAAGGAACCAGGGATGTCAGAAGAAGGTACATCACAGGCAAAGGAAGGAAAGGCCAGTGTATTTCAGGAATGTGAATTTCCCAAAGTGGAAGGTACATGGGATATTACTATGACAGCTGTGAGTTAAAGGGTGAGACAGAGTACGGGGGTGGTAATAGAAGGTTGTGAGTAAATGTCAGTCTGAAAGCATTGGGGAGCACTGAGAGGTGATGGGAAGAAGCTGAGTTTCAGAGGGGCTCTCACCACGACCTGAAAGCAGTGAGGTTTTATTAGAAGAGAAATAAGGCTTGATTCAGAGATGATGGTAGTGATATGGTGCTGGTTACCTGTTGTTCTCTGTGAGCCAAAGAGATAGCTCTTGGTAAGGCAGGTGGACCCCACAGTACTGGTTGGAAATACTTACCAATCCACGGAGCCAGGAATCTGTATACATCATGATCCTTTGGGTCTGAAAGGTAAAAAAGGCATTACAGGAAACTGGAGGGGATCAAACAAGGCAAGGAAGCCCCAGGAGGCAGCTGTAGTCCAGACCATGGGCTGCTATTTCTTCCTGAGATTGTCAGCTGGCAGTTTGTCTCCCACCTGCCTCCCATCTCCAAGTCTCTCTGTCGTAATAGTTGCTGTGAGCTCAGGAAGGCAGACTCAGTGTCCCAGCAGCAGAATGCTCACAGGATATGGTGGTCAATCAGCCAGAAACATAGGCACTATCCCCAGTGTCACAGAAAACACAGAAGTTTATGGTCTTCCTGCAGTTTCTGGGAGCTTCACATCTCCAGGACAGGCAACAATTAGAAGTGAGAAGCAAAAGTCAGTGTTGATAAATTGTCTTTCAGATCTGGTGAATTTATATAACAGATCATCGCAATCTGATGAAAAGAGAATGGTGGAAAAGGAAGGAAGGAAGGAAGGAAGGAAGGAAGGAAGGAAGGAAGGAAGGAAGGAAGGAAGGAAGGAAGGAAGGAAGGAGAAAGGAAGAAAGGAAAGAAGGAAACAACAAAAAATAAATAAAGAAGATAGAAGAAATATTGGCCCTGCAGGCTGTTTAAGCATATAGTTAGAGCAGATGTTGTTGATTTTAAGCTGGCTTGTGATGTGGGAGAGTGGTTGGTAGAGGGTTCTGGGAATGCTGGCAGAACTAATGTCTCCACTGGAATTTCACAACACAGAGAGAAGAGCTGCTCCAGATGAAATTCAGGTTTCACTCTCACCTGATCTTCTTAAGATCACCTTCATGTAGTCAGGGTCATAAACCAGGAATGTGACCTTGCTCCCCCACAGCCAGCGAGGACAGGCACATGGGAATTTCTCTACCCTTTTTTGAAGCTGTTGTAGATCCTGGTCATTCTGGAACTATAAGCAAGGGAAAGACAAATCAACAAAACCTTTCTCTTTAGGTCTAGTGCTTGGAGTGGTGGTGAAGGTTAAGATAGCTAGAGGGAGATAATTCTGGATCTATCAGCAGTGATTAAGAGCTTGGAACTGGTTCTAATGAACCAGGTTGTGATCTGGATTCTTGCTCTTCATCAAGACTTGATCTAAGGTCAAATTCTGGCTTCTGGTTGAGCCCTCACTCAGAACTGCCCTTAGATTCTTTCACATAGTATATGTTTGATAAATGTTCAGTTACACACTGAATGGTGCACATGACTTTTTCACAGACTTATGTTTGAGGTATTTGTTGAATTTTGTCCCTTTCAAATTTGTATGTTGAAAGGTTTAATCCCTAGTACCTCAGAATGTGACTTTCTTTCCAAATAGGACCTTTCTGGTAATAATTAAGTTAAAATGAGGTCATTAGAGTGAGTCCTCATCTACTATAACTGTGTTTATGAAAAATAGGAAGTGTGGACAGGGAAACCGTCACTCACAGTGGGAAAACGATATGAAGAGACATGTGGAAAAGATTATGGTTTACTAGTCAAGGAGAGAGGCCTTGAGCATATGGTTCCTTCACAGTCTTCAGAAGGAGCCATCTCTACCAACATCTTGATTTTGAACTTCCAGTCTCCAGAACTCTGAGACACTTGATCTTGCTGTTTTAGCCACCCCGTTTGTTAAGCACCCTAACAAAGTAGTGCAATTGTGTAATAATCAAGGCACACCTGCGAGTGGGGACAGATTATTACATTCTCCTGTTTCACTGAAGAATGAGGAAACCTTGAGAGACTATGCCCAGGTGAGCCAATTTATATCCAAGCCTGCTGACCCCAGTGTTCCCACAGCAACATGGCTGTTTCTATTATATCTCAACTCAGTGTTTTAATTGCTGGGCCTCATGTTGGCAAACTTACCTTTAATATCTGTAATCTCTGTAGTCTTAGAGCATGGCTTTTACAAATTATGCATTATTGTTATAAGAATACAAAAGCGTGAGAAGGAATGAATGGGAATGTGTAGGAGAGTGAATGAGTGAGTCTTGTTTAAAATTCTTGTTGCAAGTGACAGATATAATCTTGAGCAATGTAAGAAAGAGAAAAGGAACAAAGAAAAGGTTGAGGGCTCCAGGGTGTTTCACAGAGCATAGGGCAGGGGGCAACCAGGATATAGAAGGGGCAGAACTGGGGACTGGAGAGCAGCCAGGGCTGAGTCTTTCATTCTTCCTCTCTGCACATACATGTTTTCATTCTCTTACCAAGTGTTTACTGGGGTCTACACGACAATTTTCTAGAAGCTGGCAATATGGTCACAGGTAAACAGACAACAGTCCCTGACTTCAAGGAGCTGAGGCCACGTGGAGGAAAGAGCACTTGTACTCTTCCCAATTGGCACCATTCTACCACACGTCATGTCTAAGGGACACTGGGAATCCTATTGGAGATGGGATTGTAATATGGCCAAGGTGTTTACCTGCTACAATCAACTGTGGCTGGGGTTGTAGAGGGTATTCAGGGGCCCACCCTTTGTGGGGAAAGAAATCTCAGAGCAGGTGGGGTGCAAAGACATCCCAAAGATTTTCTCTATAGTGATGAGCAAATACACAAGTGAGTAGATGAGTAGATGGATTCACTCATTCACTTATTTCATAACTATGTATTGAGCGCTTTGTGTCAGTCATCATCCTAGTAGCCGGAGGTCTCTGCTCTCATGGAGCTTATGTTCGAGAGGTGGTGCAGGTGTGGAGAAAATCCTTCAGCACGGTAGAGTGTCTTCTTTCCGATTGCTTGGTGCCCAAGCTTCCCAAAAATTCTGCTCCTGGGCCCTCTCCTTAGATCCTTTTGGGGACCAAGAGGAGCTACACTTTGTTCTGCCTTTCCATTCTTCTCTCTGGCCCATTTGGGCATCCACTAGTCTGTCTGCCCTCCTGTCCACCAGTTGGGACTCCCATGTGTCCCTGAATGTCTGTGGCAAGAGCCAGTAGAGACTCTTGTACAGGGGATGGTGCCCATGGTGGCAGGGGTCACAAACTCTAGGCAAATACCCAGTGTCCATCTGGCCCCCATGCTTTAGCCACTCCACACAGGTGGTGCTGCTCTGGACTTGTCCTCACCTGGCTGATCCTGGGAAATGCAGCCCCAAAGCAATTTCCCCAAAGGGAGATATAAAGAGTGTAGATGGATAGGTAATGGTTTGGCCACACAAGCAATAATCAGATGTGGGCTCTGCTGGCATGGCAGGTATGGCTGTGTTGGTGGGAGAACATGGAAGGAAGGAAATGGGGCAGTTTGGGTTGTTTGAATCCCAAAGACATTAGTTCCCTTTTCTATGGTCCCTATTGGATTCTACTTAATGCAGAGATTTTGTACCTTCAACATGTTTGTCCTTCTTAGGCATTAAAATTATTTTAAATTCATACAATTAGAGTGAGTGTAATGGTGGCCCTTGGTGTGTGCCATGCACAATACCAACATTTCAATAACTCATTTGTGTGCTCTAAGTATCATTATCATCCCCAAGTTACAGAAGAGGAGTGATAGAGAAGGCATTCGAAGGATGTGGTAGAGCTGGGATGTGAATCTAGGTATCTCGGCAGCAGAGCCCATATGTTAACTGCCCGCCTTGTCAGTTGTCATCTAGTCTGAAAGATTAGCTTCAGTGTGGATGGAACATTTGGCATTCAATTCATGACTTAGCCAATAACAGAGGTATTGTATACATGAAAATCTCAGGTAGTATTATAAAAGTGAAAAAAAAGTGGCTTCATGAAGTGTATTTGTTATATAAATATATAAATATTCTGTTTCTGAGTTATATATCATCAAAGACCCTGAGTGTAACAAGAAAGTCACAGGAGGAAAGTGTAGTGGTGCCCTCCATCCAATCCTATCTCAGAAAGTTGAGAACTGCATCAACACAAGTCACAATTTCTCCAAATCAGCAAACAATCTGGAAGTCATTAGCACCACATTTGCATGAACAAATTGGGCTTTGGCTGTCTCTCTGTGGTTGACATGAAGAGTTCCAATTTTTGGTTCCACTCTGCTGATAATCCCTTGTCCTCCTTTTCTCCTCAGGCTTGTAGAATCCGCAAACCCTAGATTAGTCTCCCTCCATGTGGGCCCCTCATCTTGCTCTGCACCCTTCCCCCAGGGACTAGTGCTAACAGAGCTGGCTGGGTAGCACTGTCTGTCACCCAACCTGCAAGTTTCTCCTTTCCTGTTATTCCACATACCTGAGTCAAGCATCCCTTTGTGTCAGGCACTGTGTGGGTCTGAGGGTACAGAAAGAGGTATGATATCCTCAGCCAAAAGGAGCCCACAGGGCAGGGGTTTGGGGAATGAGAGCTGGGAGGGAAAGAGATTCTTTTTACTGGTGCAACTCAAATGCCAGTACTCCTTACCTTGGACCATCCTGGAAGCCTTCCTGCTCATATGTGCCGATAACTTGTCAGGGTTTTAGCACTGCTATCACCAGTCTGAAAAATCCCATAGTCGGAGGCCAACCAAGCTGGTCGGTCCCCTACTCCTGATCTTATCCACAGCCACCCTGTGGGTGAGCCTCTCTTCCTGTGACCTGACACCTTCTTTAAATCCATCTATCTTCTCCACAGCCTGTGAAACCCCACAGGCAGGGATCCATGAGACCCATGTTTATGTTCCAGGAAGCTTAGGGCCTGGCAGAGGGGATGGAAATGAGTGGACACAGGCAGGGAAGTATCTAGAAGTTCTGTTCTGTGATCCTGTAGCAGGGAGACTCAGGAACAGCTATTGTCCTCAAAGTGCTAGGCTGCCAAAATAGCCTGAAGGTCTACTTAAGGACCAGAGATCTGACAGACTGAGCACAGCAGCACATGGGATGAGGAGTCATCACCTGAGGGGTAAATTGGGTTTTGTCCCCATGACCACGTGCTTCTCACACAACAAGGCTTTGTCCCAGACTTGCTGACCATGACCATGCTTGGCAATCCCCTGCCCTCCTTGCCTTCCCACTTCCCTGTCCCACTTGCTTTTACCTCCTGCTGGTGCCCGAACAGCCAGTGGGAAGGAGGACACGGGAACTGCTGGAGGGCTTTGAGCAGCCACTGTCTGCGCAGGTAGAGCTGGGCTGCCTTGAGCAGCAGCAGAACCAGACCCAGCAGGGAGGCCACCTGCAGGAGCCCAGAGATGCTGCCCAGGGCTCTGGTGGGGCTCAGCACAGACATACTCATGGTGCAGTGGCTTCTGGAAGGCTGACTGTCTCTGACCACATCAGGCCAGTCTGGAAGTATTGTCCCTCCCACCTGTGGGGAGGGTGTAGGGTGAGGGCAGAGCTTCGAGCCACCAGAGTTGATTAACTGTGCTGGCTCCACCTTGGGGAATAGGAAGAAAAGCTTTTTTAGCTGACGGTGACAGTGGTTGCATACATTTCAACTTTCTACTCATTAGTTTTCTAAAAAATGTGCAATGAGCACCGATTTTGCCAGCCAGTATGCTGGGTGTCAGGATACAACTGCAAGCAAAACACATATGAATCCTGAGTTCCAGAAATCACAGTTAGTTCACCAAATGTTCTGTAGGTGTGGTTATTTCCTTATTATTTTTATTCCAGAGATACAAAGAAGTTACAGATAGGGAAAGTGGTCATTGAGAGATTGGGTTGGGGTTAGGATCCTTCTGTGTTGTCTCTAAAACTGCCTGCCTACCTGCGTTGGAAGTTTTCCCCACACTCGGCCTAGTCCACCCTTCAGTTATGACACAAGGTGAATGTGCTGGTTGGCAGAGCACTGAACTTGCACTCAGGAGGTTCAGCCCCATGTCTGGCCCACTGCATGTGAAGTCAGCAACTGATACTCTTTCAGCCTCAGTTTCCTCTTTTGTAGGTGGAAAAATAATATTTTTCTCAAGAACATCATAGGAATGCTCATTCTTTCATTAATTCAGTCACTCAACAAATATTTCTTAGAGTACACAATCTAGTATATAAGGTCAGAAAACAGTACAATAAAATATGATAAGGCCTTTACTGGAGGAATGAATGGTGGTCTGGGTCTACCCAGAGGAGGAGAAAACTAAAGGAAGAGAATGGGGTCTTCAGGAATGAATAGGAGTTCATCAGTTGGAGAGTGTCAGAGAGGGTGATGGGTCCTGAAATTGTCAGTGAGACATCTATACAAGAGAAAGGCATGAGACAAGTTAATCTGTTTCTCTCACTGTTTTTATAATTCTCTCCCTCAATATCAAATCCAAGGCCCACAATTTGGGTACTAAAACAAAATATATTTGGAAAATTCCTTGGCAGCTAGCCTCCCAAAGGGCCCCATTTCCTCCCGACCTGCTCCTTCACCTGTCTACACTCTTATTCCCAACACCCTCCTCCCTTGCCTTACCTCGTGACAGGTGACTCTTCACACGACACAAGTTGTTTACTTTCTCCCCTAAATCCTGGGCTCCTGCCCAGACCCAAGGGCCCGTGTATGTAACCTTCTATACCCATTCCTGCCAAACTTCCCCCAATTCTGTGGTTATTTTCCACCTTTCTGGTTCTAACCCTAGGGACCCTTGGATCCTGACTCTCTCTTACTGTTGGGAACTGTTCATCCTGGTTGCAGGAGTTTTAAACCCCCATAGCTAAGGCTGAGTGAGTGACCTTCTGACTATTAGCCACTAAGGAGACAAAGCTTATCTCCCTGACAGGAGGGCTGCTTCTGCTTCATATAACTGGCCCCCAATGCTTGGTCAGTTAGCCAATGCCAGGTAAGATTCCCTCAAGGGAGGGGTCGCCTAAGACAAGCACGACCACTTGGAAGGCCCTCAAGGAAGGACTCGGGGAGCTGCAGCAAAGAGGGGGTGATGGACCTTCACCCCCTGGATATCCTGACATAGCCTGAGTCCTCAATCCAGTCTGGGAGAAGTTTTCCTTATGTCTTGCTTCCTGGTCTTAATCCACTTAAGCCTGAAACTATGACCGGGGGCGGTGCAGTCCTGTGTTGGCTAGAGTGGGCTCCCTGGGTGATCCAGCATAAGAAAGAATTCGTAAAGTCCTGTGAAACCTGCTTTGCTAAGAGTGCTCTCATTTAAATGATAAGGGCCTGAGCAGGAAATGAGTTTGTCTTCCAGTGTTTTGTAACCCCTTAGCTGACAGACCCTGACTCAATTAAACCCTCAGAGTTCTTTGAAATGTTATCTATTGTTTGATCCTTGTGGCCTGACATTGATTGATGAGCTTTACCTGTATTCCTGTGTATTATGAACCTAATAAAAACCATTGAGGAAGGGACTTTTGGCCCTTCTCCTTTGAGAGATTGGCCACCTCTCCTCCCCAAACAGATCACGTCTTCATAGTCTTATTTTCATCCATGGCAGATGGATAGCACCACATCTTACTTGGCTCAGCACTGGCTTTTCACCATCAGCATGAGGGGCAGAAGTGGATTTCAGAGTGGGAAAGCCTGGGTGTAAATTTTGGTTGTAACTCTATTTTGGTCTGAGTCCTCTGTTTCTTCTACACAGGTGGGCTCATAATGCTTGGTGATAGTTAACATTTACTGAGAACATTGTGTTCTTGGCACTGAGCAAAGGATTTATGTTTTCCCCTTTAACAATTCCATGAAATATTTTTTAAATCCTACAAGTCTAGGTGAGCAAACAAGGGCACAGAGTGGTCAGCTGCCTGCCCAAAGTCACCCAGTTGGTAAGGGGTAGAGGCTGGATTCAAAGCCAGGCAGCCTGGCTTCAGAGATTTGCTGTCAACCATTAATGTAAAGACATGAGTTGGGGGTTGAGAATCCAGACCACACTTGGCAGTCTCCAAACTTCCCAGGATGCATGTCACATTTGATGTGCTTTATCCAGTGTTTCCGAGTAGCAGATGAGTATTTCACGAACTCCACATATTGGCGTAAATGCAAGCCTTACTATCCAGGGCAGCTCTTGTGGGAAAGGGTTGGGAAAACCATGTGGCTAGATGTAGCAGTCATCAAAATGGTATTCATGGAGAATTTTTAATGAGAGAAGCTTATAACAAAGTGATCAAAGCAGAACGTACCACTGTCTGTTGATTGTCAGCTTACCTCTTAGAAGGTTGTGCTTGCCTCGGTTCTTATTTATTAACTAGAAAATATCTTATTCACTCATTTGATATCCTGCCACTCTGATCAAGGTCTCCATGAAAGTTGTAACTAGGTATTCTATGTCCTCATGCTTCCCATAGCCTGGACCAGAGGACTGTGCCCACTCATGAGGCCCAATGAACACAGACAATGAACGAAGGAAGGAGGGACCAAGGAAAACCTTGGACTGGATAAGTCACCACATTAAACTGACCAGAGACAGTTTTGGCTGCCATATTTTGAAGGATATTACTATTTTTATTCCTAGATTTTTTCTGGTTCAGTGTACAGGCAACAGAAAGGTGGAAGAGGTGGTGTGGTGTCAATTCCCACAGCAGCCACTTGAAGCATTACTCCTGTGGGTCTGTGGCCCCAGGAACCTCTTGTTTTCTATGTTTGATAAACTTGGGTTTGATGCTGATGCAATTTATCATGTTTATTTTGCTCCTCCAGAAAGACTGTATCTACCAAGGAAAAACCTTTGAAACCTAAATATTTGCTTTTTTTTTTTTCCATGTAAGGGATTACATAAAACTATTGCATTTATTTTCAGCAGGTGACATTCTGTATCACTACCTCCTAACTGAAATGAAATATACACACAACTCTGAGAAAGTGCTCAGGACCTGCACAGTGCTTTTCTGCAACTAAACTTCCGAGAAATATCTCCCTAATATTTGCCTAATGCTTATCCTTTTCAAAGTACGATCACAACTACTCCTCACTCTACCAAGTGGTATTAACCTTATTTTACAGACAGTAAGTTGAGCCCCAGTGAAGTTGGTTGGCTTTTTCAAGGTCACAAAGCAAGTAAGTGTTATAGTTAGGATGACCACCTCAAATTTCTAACTCCAGATTTCCTGCAATTTGACTATCATTTATTTTTTGTAATATTTACTATGTGCTGACATGGTGCCAAGTGCTTTCATATATTATATACTTTCATCCTTACAATAGCCCTGTCAAAGTGTTGTAGCACACACCACATTCTGAATGATCTCCCCAGAATCCTCTCATGTCACTGTCCTACCATGAGGCAGCTCCTGGAAGTCACCACACTGTTTCCCACCCCAGAGCCTCTGTACTTGCTATTCCTTAGACCCGGAATGCTCTCCCATTACTCTTCACACAACCAGCTCCTTATTATTCTTGGAGTTTCACATTAAAAGTCATCTCCAACAAGAGGCCATGTGGATCACTCTTATGCAAGCAAGTCTTCCCTGTTAGTCTCTCTCATAAAACAGAGTTTACTTCCTTCTTAGAACTTACTAGCATCATTTTACTTAACTGTTTACTTGTTTCTTATCAGCCTTCCGCATAGAATGAAAAGGCAGGCTAATGTCTGTCTCATTCCCTTGATATATGTAGATAGTAACTTGCCCTTATTAGGTCCTCAAGAAACATGTGTGGAATGAATTGAGGTGTTTTGTAAAATTGTACAACAAGTTGTTATTACCTTTTTAATGAAATATTTTAATTTGGAAAATAATTTTTTTTTTTGGCTGCAGCCAAAAATACCCAAGAGTGGCTTGTATATAAAGCAGTGTTCTGTGGCTGGAGAGGGAACTGAGCCCGTAGATGAACAGGACTGGGTGACAGGCTGGGAAGGGGGAGTAGGAGGAGGGAGGAAGCCTCCCTGGGCCTTCCTGGACAGGCTGAGGGACTCAAGGCATGGCTGGTAATATTGGGTTCCTGAGTGGCCTGGCCTTCTGTCACCATTACATATCCAGCAAATGGAATCTGGACAAGGTAATAACCTGGGTCCATGAGTTCCCGTACACCCACCCACTCTGGTATGGAGAGTTCTTTGGCTTCCTGAACATCTATGAGTCTGATATTCCCAAGCCGTGTATAGCTGAGGGGTGAGCATTCTTGGGAGTGGGCTGGCCCTCTAGAGAACAAAGGGCTCAGAGCACTATGTCAGGAGGGGTCCTTGGCTTGCAACGTAAATCTGAGTAGATGATGCCCACACCCCATTTATCTGTAAGTCTCGCCTGGGAATCCCACAGTTTCTGCTTGACTCAATGTTCTTCTCTTTGTGAAGATCTGAAGGCTCCAAATGTGCATGAGGTTTTCCTCCAGTAAATTGGTGAGTGGGCACTTGCCTCTCCTCTGCTTCTCATTCCAGACCTCTGGTGCTGGGAATCTTTTTCAGCCCTGTTCTACTCAGTCAGTTTTTCCTTCAATTGCACTTCCTGACCTCCATGTGCTCCTCCTAAGCTTAACTGTTTCGAGGGGACATAACTGATGAGGCATGAGAGCTGCCCGCTGGCTCAATGAGCACCTCCTTCTGGGTGTGTCTTTTTCCCTCGACAGGCATATATTCTACTGCTTCTGTTTTCCTGATAGGACCCTGACAAAACAAACATGCAAGCAAAATATAACCAGAGACATTGAAATTAAGAACAATCTAACAGCATCCAGAGGAGAGGTGAGAGGGGATAATGAGGGAAGGGTTTTCATGAACAACTACAAAGGACACATGGGCAAAACCAAGGTGTGGGGGGGTGGAAGCAAGGGAGGCAGATGGGTTTGGCTGGGTTGGGAGGGGAGTGGTGAGGGTAAATGCAGACAACTGTAATTGAACAACAATAAAATAAATTAAAAAATAGAAAAGAAAGGAGTACTTTACCCAGTTTCCTTCTCTTTTCTAAACCAAGGGTAAGAGTCTGAAATTCCTGCAAGGGGAGTGCCTGTCCCTTGAGCATTTTAACATTAACATGAAATCTAAGTGGATGTTTTTCTTCAAATGCTAATTATAGTGCCTACATCTGTACATTTTCTGAATTGCGTTTTTACTAAATGAATCCTTTAAAAAAAGCCACAGCAGTAATTATAGAAAATACTGGGGAGAAGCTGTGGACAAAAATTAATATAATTCGGACTTCTGGCCAAGCTGGAGGCATAGGTGGACACACTGTGCCTCCTCACACAACCAAAATTAAGGACAACAATGATTTAGAAATAAGAAAACAACCTGAACTGATAGAAAATTGAACTGTATGGAAGTCCGACTACCATTCATTCAGACTGGTAAGAGGGGTGAAGTCACGGCAGGAAAAAGTGGAGGATGGTGGACCCAGGCACCCAGAAAGTGGCTGGAAGATCCCAGGTGTACAGGCAGCAGCTAGTGGACCTCGGGCACTGGGTGGCAACAGGCACACCCAATGAGGCCACTCAAGGTGGCTGGCTGACTAGGCAGTCCCACATTTGCATGCAGATAATCCAGGCGAAAACAGGGACCAGGACAGACCTGGCAACTGAGGGCCCCAGTGCCAGGAAATAAAACCTAAGAACACTGATTGAAAACACTTGTGGGGGTTTGAGGTGCCAGGAGAGACTCCCAGTCTCATAGGAGAGTTTGTTGGAGAGACCCACAGGGTACTGGAACATACACAAACCCACCCACATGGAAATCAACACCAGAAGGACCCAATTTGCTTGGGAGATGTGGGGGAAGGGACTGGAATCTAAGAGAGAGCAGAGCAGGCGCCATTGTTCCCTCTCGGATCCCGCCCCCACATACAGCTTCCCAACCCAGCAACTGAGTTACCCCACCCTGGGGAACACCTAGGGCTCTGCCCCTCACTACGTAACAGCTGTGACCAGACCAAAAAAAAAAAGAAGAAGAAGAAACAAAACAACCAAAAACTAGCTCAAACTAGTGGGTAGAAGAGATCAAAGCCCCAGAGCTAATTCATCTAAGGGACCAAGAGATAGCCAACCTATCAGGTGCACAGTTCAAAGCACTGGTGATTAGGAAGCTCACAGAATTGGTTGATTCTGGTCGCAAATTAGATGAAAAAATGAAGGCTATAATAAGTGAAATGAAGAAAAATGCACAGGATACCAATAGTGATGGGAGGAAAACTGGGACTCAAATCAATAGAGTGGATCAGAAGGAAGAAGGAAACATCCAATCAGAAAAGAATGAAGAAACTAGAATTCAAACAAATGAGGAAAGGCTTAGGAACCTCCAGGAAATCTTTAAATGTCCCAACATCCGAATTTGGGGGTACCAGAGGGGGAAGAGGAAGAGCAACAAGTGGAAAAGTTATTTGAACAAATGATAAAGGAGAACCTCCCCAATCTGGCAAAGGAAATAGACTTCCAAGAAGTCCAGGAAGCTCAGAGAGTCCCAAAGAAGTTGGACCCAAGGAAGAACACACCAAGGCACATCATAATTACATTAGCCAGGATTAAAATGAAGGAGAGAATTCTAGAAGCTTCAAGGGATAAAGGGACAGTCACCTACAAAGGAGTTCCCATCAGACTGTCAGCTGATTTCTCAAAAGAGACCTTACAGGCAAGAAGGGACTGGAAAGAAGTATTCCAAGTCATAAAAGTGAAGGACCTACATCCAAGATTGCTCTATCCAGCAAAACTGTCATTTAGAATGGAAGGGCAGATAAAGCACTTCTCAGATAAAGTCAAGTTAAAGGAGTTCATCATCACCAAGCCCTTATTATATGAAATGTTAAAGGGACTTATCTAAGAAAAAGAAGATAAAAATATGAACAGTAAAATGAGAACAAACTCACAGGTATTAACAACCAAACCTAAAGACAACAACAATACTAAGCAAACAGCTAGAACAGGAGCAGAACCACAGAAATGGAGATCACATGGAGGGTTAGCAACAGAGGAGTGGGAGGAGGAGAGAGTGGGAAAAGGTGCAGAGAATAAGTAGCATAGATGGTGGGTAGAAAATAGATAGGGGGAGGGCAAGAATAGTGTGGGAAATGTAGAAGCTAAGAACTTATGACATATGAACATGAACTAAAAGGAGGAATGTGGGTGGGAAGGGGTGTGCAGGGTGGAGGGGAATGATGGGGGAGAAATGGGATAACTGTAATAGCATAATCAATAAAATATATTAAAAAATAAAAAAATTAATATAATTCAGACTCTGTTCTTTTTCAAAGGAACAAATGAAATATATCAGTATAATTTGAAAAAAAAAAATAGAGAACAAATTGACAGTAACCAGAGGGGAGGTGGGAGGGGATATGGGGGGGAAAGTGGGAGGGGTTTTCAGGAACATGTATAAAGGACACATGGATAAAACCAAGGGCAGGTGGGATCAGAGGTGGGGAGGTGGAGATGTCTGGGGTGAGGGGAGTTTTAGGGGGGAATGGAGACAACTGTACTTGAACAGCAAAAAAAAGGAAAAAAAGAAAAGAAAAAAGAAATTGAGCCTCACATAACTGTTTCAGCATTCAGTTTATTAAATATTGATAGCTTTGGGCTATTTTTTTGGGTTTCGAGGGTGGTTGGTAGAGAGTTCAGGTAGTGATGGCAGAACTGTATCTCTTCCAGAATTTCACAACTCCAGGGCATGTACCTAGGAGAAAAGAGCTTCTCCTGCCAGGGATTTATGATTCTGTTTTAGCTATCACCTAGTCTTCCCTAGATCATCTTCATGTAGTCAGGGTCAAGTGTGACCCTGTTCCCCACAAGCAGGGAGGGCAGGCACAGGGGAACTTCGCTACCCTCTTCTCAAGTTGTTGTTGCTCTTTGTCCTTTTGGAACTGTTTAGAACTGTTTCTGATGAGCCAGGCTCTGATCTGGAGTCTTTCTCCCTTATCAAGGCTTGGCTTAAGGAAGGAAGGAAGAGCAAAGGCAAAGGGCATGAAGTATGGTATTTTAGGGAATGGTGATAAGTGCAGTGTAGATGAGGAGTAAAATGAAAGGTGAATGGTGGAAGACAAAACTGAAAGTAAAGGGAGGTTTGTAAACTTCTAGTGAGCAATGCATTCCATAATGAGCAAGAGGACCTTTTAAGGCAGTGCCTATTTAAAAGCCATGGTGGTTTTGAAGCAAGTTATTGACATTCCACAGGCCACCTAGTGAGATTTTTTGGTGGCAGTGACTGGCTAGAAGGCGTGACTCATACTTGTGGCAGCAGCATGACTTAGGAGAAGGGATCAGATGTGAAATAGGTTTCAAAGGTAGAGTTAGTAGTTTGATAGGAAGAACAAGAAGAGTAAGTACCTGTCAACTCTTCAGAAAAGTTACCAGTAACCCTTCAGGGACTATAGTGTCAGTTAAATCCTCTGGGCACCACTAGACTCATTAAAATGTCTGAGTCAGACCCTGTGTAGAGCCTAACTATCTTTAAAAATACCAAGTCCTTTATAGGAAGTGTCCATACTGGGGTGGGGCAGGGGAAGAATAATGCATTCTGAGCCCCCAAAATAAACAGAATTGACTTAGGAATTCCCATCCAGAATTTAAAATATGGACTAATGACAGGACTTTGAACACACAAGTTCCATGTGTCTATTCCACCCAGGAATGTGGGAGATTGGGGTCTACCTTTATTACAACAGCCTAACATTCTGCACTGACCCTTGATTCACACCCTGACCATGACTTCCTCATCTGGACCCAGATATCAGTCCCCTTTGCGCTTCTTCAGCTGGGTCTCTCTGACTTGTGTAACTTAGACCCTGTCCCTGACATCGAATTTTTTCTTGTTTCTCAGCTTATTCCATTTAAGACCAGCTGGTCATCTGTTCTCCACTCTCTCCTTCCCTATACCCTCCTTTTTTTTTTTTTTTTTTTTTCAGCTCCCACATGCCATACAACCAGTTCTGAGTAAATTCTAGCCAGAAAGGGCTGGCACAAATGTGAAACAATACTGTTGACCTGAAACAAATAGGAAGCCAGGTATTTCTCCAACAAAATTAGTTTATTCAGGAACAACAGAGAATCGCAATTTTGGACATGTGGTCTAGTGGTGAACCACACACAAGTCCTGGAAACGAAGGAAACTTTTTCAAAGAGGAGAAGAGGAAGTCAGGAGAGCCATTAGAAACACAGAGTTCTTCCTGTTGGGCTCCAGAATCCATGTACTGCATAGAACTCCCTCTTCTGGCCTCCTGAGTTCATTTTATGTGAGGATTTTGTTTATAAATTTTTACAATATGCATGCCAGTCCTTTTGTAACAATTGCCAAGAGCCCAAGCTGAGGCCAGAGACACGGATTTAGTTTCACTTTCATGATTGGCTCACTCTGGGAGCTCTCTGTATCTCTGTGTCCTTATCTGTGAAATAAATCTGTTGCCCTGCATTTCAGAATGGTCAGTAGGATCAAGCAAGGGACTATTTCTGAAAGTGATGTATTCCTGCCAGCTCTTATTATTTCCAATTGTTTCCACTTCCCTGTGTTCCAGGTGTGGGTTATTCATTTTTCTAATATTTTTATTTTTCATACATTATATTAATTTCAGCTGTACAATCCAGTGATTAGACATTTATATAACTTAATAAGTGATCATCCCAATAAATCTAGTACCCATCTGACACCATACATCATAGTTATTACAATATTATTGACTATATTCTCTATGCTGTACTGTACATCCCCATGACAATTCTGTCACTACCAATTTGTACTTCTTAACCCTTCACCTTCTCCTCCCAGCCCCCATCCTTTTCCCATCTTGCAACCATCAAAATGTTCTCTGTATCTCTGAGTCTATTTGTGTTCTGTTGTTCATTTATTTTCTGTTTTATGTTCCAAACAGAAGTGAAGTCATCTGGCATTTTCCTGTTTGTATCTGACTTATTTCACTCAGTACAGTAACCTCTAGGTCTATCCATGTTGTTGTAGATGGCAATATTTCATTCTTTTTAATGACTGCATCATATTCCATTGTATATAGGCACCACTTATTCTTTACCCATTAATCTATTTATAAACACTTACATTGCTTCCATATCTTGGCTATTTTATTGTTTTTCTTTTTTTAATTATATTTTATTGATTATGATAAAAGGTTGTCCTAATTTTCCCCACTTAGCCCCACTCCTCCTAGTACCCCCTACTCCCTCAGGCAATCCTCCCACCTTTTTTCATGTCTTTGGAGTATGTGTACATGTTCTTTGGCTACTCCATTTCCTATACTGTACTTTATATCCCCATGGCTATTCTCTAACTCCCTATTTGTATTACTTAGTCCCCTCCCCTGTTCACCCATTTCCTCACACTCCCATCCCATCTAGAATCCAACAAAATGCTCTCTATATCGATGATTCTGTCTCTGTCTTCTTGTTGGCTTAGTTTTTTAGATTCAATTGTTGATAGATATGTATTGTTGTCATTCTTTTGTGCATAGTTTTGATTTTTCCTTAAATTAGTCCTTTTAACATTCCATATACTAGTGGCTTGCTGATGATGAGCTCCTTTAGTTTTTTCTTGTCTGGGAAGCTCTTTATCTGCCCTTCAATTCTAAATGAGCTTTGCTGGGTAGAGCAATCTTGGCTGTAGGTCTCTGCATTTCATGACTTTGAATATTTCATGCCAATCCCTTCTTACCTGCAAAGTTTCTTTTGTGAAATCAGCTGACAGTCTTATAGGAAATCCCCTGTAGGTAAATAACTTATGTTCTCTTGCTGCTTTTTAGATTCTCTCTTTATTTTGAAACTTTGGCATTTTAATTATGATGTGTTTTGGAGTGGGCCTCTTTGTATCCATCTTGTTTGGGACTTTCTATGCTTCCTGGACTTCATGTCTATTTCCTTGATTAAATTAGGGAAGGTTTTTCCCATTATTTTTTCAAACAGATTTCCAATTTCTTGCTCTTTCTCTTCTCCTTCTGGCACCCCTGTGATGTGAATTTTAGACCTCTTTTTGAACTGAAATTGTCCCAGAGGCTGCCTATATTATCCTCATTTTTTGGATTCTCTTTTCTTCTTGTTCTGAATGGTTGTTTTTGCTTCCTCGTGTTCCAAATCATTGATTTCATTTTCAGCTTCATCCACTCTACAGTTGTTTCCCTGAAAATTGTTCTCTATTTCAGTTAGTATACCCTTTGATTTTGACTAGATCTTTTTTAAGCTATTGAGGTCCTCACTAAGTTCCTTGAGCACCCTTATAACCAGTGTTTTGAACTCTATATCTAATAGATTACTTGTCTCCATTTCATTGAGCTCTTTTTCTGGAGTTTTGATCTGTTCTTTCATTAGGGCCATATTGCTTTATCTCTTTGTTTTGGCAGTCTCCCTGTGTTGTTTCTATGTATTAGGTAGAGCTGCTATGACTCTGTGCCTTGGTAGTGTGGCCTAACGTAGTAGGTGTCCTGTAGGTGTCCTATAGGGTCCAGTGGCACAGCCTCCACTATCACCCAAGCTGGGTACTTCAGGTGCTCCCTTAGTGTGAGCTGAGTACACCTTACTCTTGTAGTTGAGACTTGGTTGCTGTTGGCAGTCCAATCAGAGGGATTTACTCAGGCCAGTCAGCTGCAAGGATTGGCAGTGATCACTTACCACCAACCTCCATCCTGTGTAGAGGATCAGCTATGCAGGGGCTGGATGTTGGTGCTTCAACATGGTCTGTAGTTGTCCACTGGGTGTGTAGGCCCTGGGGTTTCCTGGGTGGTGCAGGCCACAGTTAGGCCCCATCTGTATTTTGTGTGGGGCTATCATGCCTGAGCTCTAAAGCAATCTGATATGGGGGCTACTTGTGCTGGGATTGGAAAATCCCAGGCAAAGCCAAGCTGTGAATCTAGACTGAGTGCTGTTAGTGCTGAAACTGGGACTCACTGAAGCCAGTTGTTGCTTGTTTGAGAGAATTTAGAAAGTTGTGAAGCATGAATTAAGACAAGTCATTCATATTGAAAAGCAGCTTGGGTGGGCCTGTAAATTGGGTGGGGTGGAGTCTCTGGGATTTCCAAGGCAAGTCAAAAAGTATTATTGGGCTGATGGAGTTTCAGATATGGCACCAGCTTGCCAGCTCTGTGGCTCTGTGGGAGGGGGAGGGTTTAGAAAAGGAACAAGGGCTTCATTTTGCTTTGATGCTAGATACTTCAGTTTCTCCCAGTATGCCACTGGTACTTTTCAAGCTGCCACCCCAGTGCTTGAGCTGAGAAGGAGTGAGTCTGAATAGGTGAGTCCATGCATGAGTTCTTTAAGAGGAACTCCTTGGATCTCTAGCAGTTTCTTCCACTGACTCAATCCCCACTGGTTTTTGCAGCCAGAAGTTGTGGGGACTTATCTTCTTGGCACTGGAACCCTGAGCTAGGAGGCCTGATATAGGACTGGGTCTCCCAAGATATACCTCCTGAATTTTATCCACCACACATAGGTGAGAGACAAGCCCTTTCCACATCTGTGCCCTTCCTACCAGTGTGGATGGATGTGGTTTCTTTAATTCCATAGTTGTCAGACTTCCATTCAATTCAATTTCTGACAGTTCTAAGTGATGATTGTTCTATATTTTAGTTGTAATTTTGATATGGTTGTGCGAAGAGGCAAACTGTGTCTGCCTATGCCACCATCTTGACTGGAAGTCTCTTGGTTATTTTAAATAATGTTGCAATGAGCATATAAACGCTTATGTCTTTTTAATTTATTTTTTGTGTTTCTTTAGAAAATACTCAGAAGTGGAATTGCTGGATCCTTCTTTGTCTCTTGTTATTTCCTTAGTTTTAAATTCTGTTTTATCTGGCACAAGTATTGCCACCCCAACTTTTCTTTTATTCCCATATTCATAAAATATTTTTTTCATTCCTTTACTTCCAGTCTGCATGTGTCTTTCAACCTGAAATGAGTATTTGGCCAACACTATATGTAAAGGTCTTGTTTTGTTATCCCTTCAGCAACCATATGTCTTTTTAAAATTTTTTTTATATTGTATTTTTTGCCATTATCACTTCTGTATGTCTTTTGACTAGAGCACTTAATCCTTTTGTACTTAAACTAATTGTTCATAGATATGTTTTTATTACCCTTTTATTATTTATATTTTAGTCTTCTTTTTCTTGAAGAAGACCTTGTAACATTACTTGTAATACAGATTTGGTGTTGATGAATGCTTTTAGCTTTTCCTTGTCTGGGAAACTCTTTGTCCTATGATTGTAAATGGTAGCTTTGCTTGGTAATCTTGGTTATATGCCCTTGCTTTACATTACATTGTATTTTTTGTGCTAATCCCTTCTAACTGCAAAGTTTCTGTTGAAAATCAGCTCACAGTCTTGAGGGAGCTACCTCATAAGTGACTAGCTGCTGTTCTCTAGCTGCTTTTCAGAATCTTTCTTTGTGTTCCGGCCAAGATGGAGGCGTAGGTGAGCACACTGTGCCTCCTCGCACAACCAAAATTAAGGACAACAAAGATTTAGAAACAAGAAAACAGCCAGAACTGATAGAAAATTGAACTGTACGGAAGTCCAACAACCATTCATCCAGACCGGTAAGAGGGGCAGAGTCGCAGCAGGAAAAAGTGGAGGTTGGTGGACCCGGGCGCACAGGCAGCAGTGGCTGGCAGATCCCAGGTGCATGGGAGGTGGCTAGTGGACCCTGAACACGGGGTGGCAACAGTGCAGACCCAGTGAGGCTGCGCAAAGCTGCTGGCTGACCAGGTGGTTTCACATTCACGAGCAGATAATCCAGATGAGGGGGAAGCGGCAGAAGGGACTGGAATCCAAGAGAGAGTGGAGCAAGCGCCATTGTTCCCTCTCG
This sequence comes from Anoura caudifer, assembly GCA_004027475.1. NCBI lineage: Eukaryota > Metazoa > Chordata > Mammalia > Chiroptera > Phyllostomidae > Anoura > Anoura caudifer. The sequence goes on along the minus strand of PVKU01001191.1, from coordinate 269,580 downwards.
GACCCTGCCCCCACATACAGCATCACTACCCAGCAACTGGGCTGCCCTACCCTGGGGAACTGGGTGGCCCTGCCCTGGGGAACACTTAAGGCTCCACCCCTCACTGTGTAACAGCCCCAACCAGACCAAAAAAACAAAACAAACAAAAAAAATGGCTCAAACAGGAGAACAAATCAAAGCCCCAGAGCCAATTCATCTAAGTGACCAAGAGACAGCCAACCTATCAGATGCAGAGTTCAAAGCACTGGTGATCAGGATGCTCACAGAATTGGTTGATTTTGCTCACAAATTAGATGAAAAAATGAAGTCTACAATAAGTGAAATGAAGGCAAATGCACAAGGAACCAATAGAGATGGGAGGAAAACTGGGACTCAGATCAATGGAATGGACCAGAAGGAAGAAAGAAGCAAACAAACAGAAAAGAAGGAAGAAACAAGAATTCAAAAAAAATGAGGAGAGGCTTAGGAACCTCCAGGACATCTTTAAATGTCCCAACATTTGAATTATAGGGGTCCCAGAAGGAGAAGAAGAAGAGCAACAAGTGGAAAACTTATTTGAACAAATAATAAAGGAGAACTTCCCCAATCTGGCAAAGGAAATAGACTTCCAGGAAGTCCAGGAAGCTCAGAGTCCCAAAGAAGTTGGACCCGAGGAGGAACACACCAAGGCACATCATAATGACATTAGCCAAGATTAAAATGAAGGAGACAATTCTAGAAGCAGCAAGGGATAAGAGGACAGTCACCTACAAAGGAGTTCCCATCAGACTGTCAGCTGATTTCTCCAAAGGGACCTTACAGGCAAGAAGGGGCTGGAAAGAAGCATTCCAAGTCAGGAAAGTCAAGGACCTACATCCAAGATTTCTCTATCCAGCAAAGCTTTCATTTAGAATGGAAGGGAAGATAAAGTGCTTCTCAGATAAGGTCAAGTTAAAGGAGTTCATCATCACCAAGCCCTTATTATATGAAATGTTAAAGGGACTTCTCTAAGAAAAAGAAGATAAAAAATATGACAGTATAAAGACAGCAAACTCACAGTTATTAACAACTACACCTAAAACAAAAGCAAAGTAAGCAAACAGCTAGAACAGGAACAGAAACACAGAAATGGAGATCACATGGAGGGTTAGCAACAGGGGAGTAGTGGGAGGAGGAGAGAGGGGGAAAAGGTACAGAGAATAAGTAGCATAGATGGTAGGTAGAAAATAGACAGGGGGAGGGCAAGAATAGTGTGGGAAATGTAGAAGCTAAAGAACTTATGACACATGGACATGAACCAAAGGGGGGAATGTGGGTGGGAGGGGGTGTGCAGGGAGGAGGGGAATGATGGGGGAAATGGGACAACTGTAATAGCATAATTAATAAAATATATTTTTTAAAAAAGAAGTCAGCCTGAATGGAGGTTTGCATCAATTGATAAAGGCTCAAAAATGCGAGAACTGGAGCCTGCCTCTTCTGGCCAAGCCTGAGCTGCTGCTCCCACCTCTCTTCTTGCCGGGGAAAGGAGGGAGCTTCCCGGGGAGCACAGAGACGCAATGGCCTGGGTGATCCTCCCCCACCACGGGACTTGGAAAGATCACCCTCTCCCGGGATCCCCGGAGACTGCCGGCAATCAGCAGTGCCCAGCGATGGAGTTCGCCTGGCTGGACACGCGCTGGGCGAGGCCCTTTTACCTGGCGTTCGTGTTCTTCCTGACCCTGGGGCTGCTGCAGGCCATCAAGCTCTACCTGCGGAGGCAGCAGCTGCTGCGAGATCTGCGCGCCTTTCCCGGTCCATCGCCTCACTGGTTCACCGGGAACCAGAAGGTAGACGGAAGGGAGGGGCGAAGGAGGATGCTGGAAACATGGAGGGCGGAGAGGCGGCTGTGTCCACCCTTTCTCCATCCTTCCTTGCCGCACAGACCTCTCTGGCCCAGCCTGTGCCTCTCCGCGTCTTTTCGCTGTGCTAAGGCTTGCTCCCTCACAGCTCTAAGGGAAAGGGACACACCCTGGAGCCATTAGAGTGGAAGCTTCAGTGGCTGGGAGGAGGTATTTCAGGAGACTGAATCCGGAAAAAGAAATCGCGGTATAACTCTGGACTGTCTCTGCTTTCATCAATCTCTTGCACATATGTACTGCATTTTTTAAAAGGTCCCACACGTATTGCTAAATAATTGCTAAAGCAATTGCTTTAATTGTTAATTAAAGTATTATCCTAAATAATATTTATTAATTGCAGAAAATGTGCAAAATTAGACTCAAAAGTTGCCAATCTTAGTGTTAGGTTGCAGTCGCTCAAGAAGCCAGACGGACCCAGCGGGCTAAGGAGTAGAGTTTATTAGTGGGGAATAAGAGGGGAAAGTGGAGCCAATCACGGGAGGTTAAGACTCATTCCGTTGTTCTTAGGGCAGGAATTTTAAGCGCAAAAGCCCGCGAAGGGTAATTACTTGGGGTGTCAGAGTCTGATTAGCTAGAGTTGGTTGCTGGGTGCAGTTTCTGCTGACCATTGTTCTTGATACATCTTCTCAGCCTTGGGTTAAAGTCGCATCCTCTTATGCTGCATAGGCGGACTCCAGACCCCAATCTTAGCCCGGCATCTGTTTCTCCTGGGTAGGGTCAGCAGGCAGTTTCCCAGGCAGGCATTTTCCTAGGCTACAGTTTCCCACAGTACAGTTTTCCTTCCTGGTGATTTTCCATTCCTCCTAGGCCTACCTAGGTCTGTCACATAGTCCATTCCAACTAGAGAAAAGTAACTTTCTTTTCCTAAGATTCTCGTGAAGCAGGGAACAGACCCAGGCAATCACTCAAAAAATATTGACTGTTTTAAATTTGTAGTGTAGAGGAAGGCTGGTACCTGTTGGTCTACCCTGCCTCTAAATCCACTCCCACCCCTGATTCCTTGTTTTATTAAAAACAAACTGCTAATTCTTTTCAATTCATTTTCTACAAGCATGTAGAAAACAAAAGGTGAGTTACAAAGCACTCTTACAATAATACTAGCTTTTATACTTGCCCATGCATTTACCGTTATTGAGATCTTTTCTTTAAACATTTTATTTATTTATCTTTTAGAGGGGAAGGGAGGGAGAGAGGGAGAGAAATATCAACATGTGGTTGCCTGTGGTTGCCTCTCATGCGTCCCCTGCTGGGAACTGTCCTGCAACCCAGGTATGTGCCCTGACTGGGGATCGAACCGCGATCCTTTGTTTCACAGGCCCGTGCTCAATCCACTGAACTACACCAGCCAGAGCTGAGATCTTTATTTCTTCACCCGGCTTTGGATTTCTTCATGTGGCACACAGCTGACACACAGTTGTCTGAACTAGGTTAAGATAGATTATGCATATCAAGCCACAATAAATCCTGTATTTTACCTTAGGCAGTAATTTGGATGTCTTCCTTTTTGAAACCTTTCACTAGTGTGGACTCCGGTCAAATGTGTTGAGTCTTTTTTCATGCCAGATTGGGGCATTTAGGCTGACTTCAAGGTAGGGAAGAATCATTGGCTAATTGAAATGTTTTCAGTTGTCAACAGCGAGGAGAGATCAGACTGGCCATGATGCAGGGTTGGTGTTTTTGTTTGTTTGTTTGTTTGTCTCTTTGTGTTTGTGTATTTGGTTTTAGAGACTAGCAGTAGGGGAGGAGAAAGACAGGTAAAAAAACATAACTAGAACCAGGGATTGAGCTGGCAACCTAGGCATGTGCCCTCACCAGGACTCAAACAGGTGATCTTTCTCTTTGAGGGACAACACTCAACCAACTGAGCCACACCAGTCAGGGCTGTGATGCAATTATTTTAAACAGTCTTCTTCCCTATCTTCCTGCTGTTCATCAGGATAGATAGTCATGGGCGTTTACTTACTGTGAGGAGGTGATGCTTCAGTAAGGGCTGCACAGGGGCAGGTGGAGCAGTGCATAAGACGAGATGGTAGTAGCTGAGAGTTTTGCATTGGAGTTTGCTTCAAGTTTCATATACCTGTGTAACTGAATCTTCTGCTGTTATATGGCAAAATAATTGAATTTTCTTTGTAGATGGAATTGGTGTGTTTTTTAGAGAGAAGCATTTACTATTAAGTCATTAGGAAAAAATCAGTAATTCAAGAAAGGAAAAGGGAGAGGGAAGAGTGAGTGGGATGGTGGGTCATGTTCAACCTGCTACTAGTTAGCTTTCCGTATAGGAAAAAAATCTTTTGCAGTTTCCAGACGCCACTCCTAATCCAAGTGTGTGACCTTGGCAGGTGAGGCAGGGTATGTGACTTGGCTTCCTTCACCCTCTCAGTTGGGAAAACAGCTCACAGTGTGTGTTGTCTGACAGTGACTTGGTCTGGGGATAGGACATATATTTATATTGGGAAGATAAGTGAACTATCCTTGTTTAGGATTTTTTATACCCCAAGCTTAGAAATCCCAAGGAAAGCATGTTCACCCACTTCCAGAAAAGGGGTCAGGACCCTCTGCCTGGTGACTTTATCCAGGCCCTGAACTCACTTTAGTCTGTATGAGCACATGAGTCTAGACTGGCTGGCATCTCTAATTTCCCTTGCTTTTTTCATCGCAGTTACTTCTGGATGATAACTTGGAGAAACTTGAGGAGGTTGTCAAAAAATACCCGTGTGCCTTTCCCATCTGGCTTGGGCCTTTTCAGGCATTTTTCTATATCTGTGACCCGAACTATGCAAGGACATTTCTGAACAGAACAGGTAAGACAAGGAATGAATCTCAGGAGCCTCCTCCTCCTAAGAGTGATATGCATAATCCACAAGCAGAATTCCAAAGGAATTCTGCAGCAATGATTAGTATTGGGCCTTTAAGGGACACTGGAGAAAGTGTGGAGAGGTTTCCCACCAATCCTGAAGGGGATTCCCACATCCCTCTGTCCCTGTCTAGGTCAGACTCTCGTAGGCCCTTCTAGGTCACTGTATCTTAAAGCCCAGCTGGCACCACCAGATCACCAGGGGCTTTCTTTCCTTCTTTGGTTTTGTGACTTCGGTGTCAGCCACAGTCCCCACCTCCAGCCCCTTTCTTGCTCAGGAGTCTTCAGAGGGATTCCAAGGCAGCTCTGCCTGTGCTGGTTCAGTATGTAACCCTGAAGGCCAGATCATGACTTTACTCAGTCTAACCTCTTCAAAATGGTCCAAATTTTGTGTTTAATTTTTGCATATTTTTCAACTGTGTTCCCTTTTGGGGCTGAGTCCTTTTACTCCCGCATCCAATTCTTTTTCAAGGCTTCCATGGTATATTATCTCATAGCACAACATTTAAATGTCCAGTCTTTGCTCCACTAACTTTGTAAAATTAAGGGCTGATATTTAAACCTTTCTTCCCTGTGTCATTGTCTCCATTACTCTTAGCAAAACCTCATAAAAGAAAACAGCCTTTCCCATGTTTCCGATTTCCCCACTTCTCTTGGATTGGTCTCATGGTCACTTCTTGAAGGGCAAGAGCTGTACAACACCTCCACGTTAGAGTTCACAAGAACCCCAATAGGCATTTTTACTTTACTTCCTGGTGTTTCTCCAACCCCTTGGTAATAGGTAATTTGAAACATATGATAGGTTGTCCCAACTCCTGTGTGGAAATTTTGTAACCTGTGAATAATCTCTATGTGTGTGGTAGGAAGTATATACGAGGAAAGGATCTGGGTTTGTGTACCTGTCTGCCTCGTGGACCTCTTCTCTCATTCCTGAACCTAGACTTTGACCATCTGCCCCAACCCTTGCACCTGCCAAGGGCTGCAGGGAGTAAGCCCTGGGCTTCATTTTGCTATCTGTGGTTAATAGGCAAATGAAGAGAATCCTCACCAACTTTGATAACTTTCTTCTAATGCTGTCTTTTGTTTCCACTGGTTTACTCTGCAGATCCCAAGTCAAAGTACCTATGCAAGTTCTTGATTCCGTTAATTGGTATGTATGTTTAAATGAAAGGAGTGACCCACCCTCTTGCTAGAAGTCCCCTTTCTATAGTAGAGCACTCCAAAGGAACTCAAGTCAGAATTCAAAAGCATTAAGAATGTGGTAGATCTACACTGCAGGTTACCAGGGGGAAGGACAAGAGGGCATGCTAAGATCAACACAGCTCAACTTCCTAGGAAGCCTCCTTGTCCATGTCTCTCCTTAAAATCTCATTCTCAAGACAAATATGTGCGTATGTGTCCCATTTCTGTCTTTAAAATTGCAGCTTCACCATCCACATTCTTTATGTTATCCTTTCTTGTCTCTTGTTTTCTTGTTTCCTTCCCTTTCTTTTTGGAGTTCTGTATTTCTGCATGCAAATCGGTAAAATTTTGCTCCAAAGAAGAGTTTGGAAATATTCTATGAACAGATAAGTTAAGACTTTTAGCTATATATTTGATATTTATGTTAGAGAAAAAAGAATTAAATTAAAGAATATGAGTTTTGGAGTTATAGCTACTTGGATTTGAATCCTGTCCTCTCTTCCCACGGACTAGTTGAATATGGTCTCTGGGAAGTCAATTAATCTCTCTAAGCCTCTGTTTCCTCACCTTTAAAATTAAGGAAGAGAGTCACATCTCCAGAGTGTTGTGAGGATTAAATGAAACATGCATTCATGTCATGCATTGCAAGGTTTACTCTGCAGATCCCAAGTCCAAGTACCTATACAAGTTCTTGATTTCGTTAATTGGTATGTATGTTTAAATGAAAGGAGTGACCCACCCTCTTGCTAGAAGTCCCCTTTCTATAGCAGAGCACTCCAAAGGTAAGCCCTCAGTGAATATGGCCATTATATATCTATAAGCTTCAAGGTTCTTTTAAAGCCAAATCTTTAATGACCCCCTGGTGCAGAAGATTTGAGTCATTAGCCTTAATGAGTGTTTCCACTTTGTATCATTTATGGGTATGAAGTACAGCCTAGACCTCAAGAGGGAGATAGCTGGGGACATAATGGAAACTCTTGTCTAGTTCCTTGTGAATTTTAAGTTCACTGTGTAGTTTGAATTGGTTTAGAGGGAGAGAAGATGAATATTTTCTGTGTTTCTATTGTCAGCAAGAGATCAGGCTGGGTGCCTTATATATACACCTCCATTTAACAAATAAAACAATGAAGTAGATATTTATCACGCTTGATCATTGAGAAAACCAAGCATCAGGAAGTTTAAGTGACTTACCCAATAAAAACATGGGCAGTAACTGATGTTACTTAAGTGAATGAATACATGGGCAGTAACTGATGATTTCTGGATGAGCACTCTCATAAGGCTTCATAAAGTAGGGTTTTTCTGGCAATGCTAAATACATTCATCCCAGATGTAAGCATCAAAACTTACTTCAATCTTAAAATATGAGCACTATTTGATATTCTACTATGTCATGTTTGCGTATCATGGTCACCCCACAGTGTGTGTTCCTCACCTCTCCTTCACCATACCTTCTAATAAAATGCTTTCATGCCTTTTATTTCTCAAGGAGAAGGACTACTGAATCTAAATGGACCCACGTGGTTCCAGCACCGACATGTAGTAACTCCTGCATTTAATTTTAATATCTTGAAATCCCATGTCAGTGTGATAACCCAGTCCGTGAACATAATGCTGGTAAGTGAAGGGATACAAGTATTCTGATGAGTTACAAAATACTTCCAACAGGAATTGGATTACATGTATGTTTAGTGGGTAGTGAAAAATCAAAGGAAGATGATTGGTAGAAATTAACCAATGTATAAGTACCCACTAGCAACAGTTTGTATATATGCCTTTGCTATGGTTTGTTGGGTAATAAAAAAAAAAGATGAAGATCTAGTTGTCTGTCTTAGATATATTTTGAGAACCTATGGAAATAAATCAAAGTAAGATTCAAATGGTAAATGCTCTGGGTGGCAGGTCAGAAAAACTGGAGGAGCTATAATAGCTTCAGATTCAGAGGAGACTCAAAGTTATCATGAAACATGAGCTGGACTTGAATAGGTGAATAATATGGATGAGGAATTTAGGCAGAGTGAATTAGCATGACCAAAGTATTGGTGGTTGGAATGAACTTGCCTGATCCCCATAAATGACTGAGTGTCTATATTACAGTCGCACATATGAGTTTCATCTTATAGATAACAGAGGATGTTAGGAGGTGACCTTCACTCTTCCAAGGGGGCAGGAGGAGGATGCAGAGGAGTGTTCCTATGGGCAGTCCTTGATGTATACATGAGTTTTATTCTAAAAGCTCCCTTGTACATGATAACATTTTAGATTGTACTTATTTAAAAATCATACAAGGAGTGCACTAATATAGTTTCATCATAAACACTTCCAACATCACAAACAAAGCCAAAGTTTTTTCCACCTTCATCAGCAAGCCTATTCCTTTCCACAAGAGAGACATACTTATTGGCTGGGTTCTCAGCCTTCCTCACAGAGGTGAATTTAACCTCAAGTCTGCTGGAACCGTGGTGCAAGTGAGTACCAGTGTGAGTTGTCCAGGCAGAGAGCTTGAGGTGCAGGTTAGAATGGGAGAGGGTATGCTCTCCTGATTCAGGTGGTGTTCCACTTAATGCACAATTGCATATCAGCCAGTGGTGGTATGTGAGTTTCTCTCCATTTCAATAAACATTTCTGTCTCCCTCACTTCTAGGTCCCACATTTCCCTGAGATTCCTGTCAGAGCTCTTCCCTCTGCTGCATTACGCCAAAGTGCCTCCAGCTTTGGGTCTCCCCTTTGCTCTCATTTCTTCTAAACTCACTTTTGTACTCAGTAAAACTTATATAATTCAAGGTGAAAGCAATTGACTAATAGTTGACACTTAGGTAAAAGCAAGAAAACCATCTCTTTGCCTTTTCTTGTGTGGCCTTTGAATCCTTAGCATGTAGCTGTAGGCAGAGGGGCTCAAATGTCAGTTGATCTGAACTTACACATTGAGATTTGTTTGTATTTTCACTTCAATGTCCCAAGTTTAAGTGTGGTTATGGTGGTTGAGAATAGTGATGGATGGGTTATCTAACAGTTTGGGAACTAAAGATGGAGGAAGTCCTGGGGAGCCCCTTGTAATTACAGGTCTTGTACCAGAGATTATCTGTTTTACTAGAACTCTGATCTGTTTCAAAGCAGAGTTATGGTAATAATTGACAGGCCAATGATACTTAATTCAGCCATTTACTGGATACCTGGTTTGCTCCATGCTCTTTCTCACCCAGCGGGATGTGTGTTTTCCTTGTCCTAATGCCAGCTAAACAGCTTATTTGCCTGTGTGGATTTGGGCTCCTGCTAGGTCAGGTTTGTCTCCATTTCAGCTAAAGGGCAGGATCAAGGAGAAGTCTTCAGATAAAGACATTTTGATGGTGATGTTGTTACTCTTGACTTCCTCTGTCAGAGTAAATGGGAGAAGATGTGTGCCACTCAGGATACACTTGTGGAGGTCTCTGGGGACATCAGCTTGATGACTCTGGATGCACTCATGAAATGTACCTTCAGCAAAGAGACCAACTGCCAGATAAACAGGTCAGTAACAGGAGGGCAAAAAAGACATTTGTTTGCCACTATGTAAGTCACTTACTGACATTTATCCCCACTTTCTCTCTAGCTCCCAAGATGAGTATGTCAATGCAATATCTGAAGGCTCCAAAATTATCTTTAAATGCATGCACACTTTCTTACTTCACCATGACATGATTTTCAAATTTACCACCACTCACCGCCACTTACAGAAGATAGCCAACATTCTGCGTCAGTACACAGGTATTTTTAGGGTTTGGGTTGTCCAAATGCATCCATTGTCATAACTGTATTGTGTCTGTATAGAAGAGAATGCCTCAGTGTGAAAACAGAAAGCATTCTTGTTTTTAATGGAGCTCTGATATGGACATTGCTCCAATGTAATGCAAGTCCTTTAGAAGAGCTTGCTACATCCACAGTTGTGGTCTTATGAGAAGTTTTCAAGTTACTGTATAATTTTTATTGTGCATAACTTTTATTAATACAAATATAACCTAACAAGTGGGCACTTAACTGTTTCAAAGCATAAATGGCATTTACCTTTTCACACCATGATTGAAGTAGTAATGAAAAGTGAAAAACATTTATGCAACATAGGAATGATTAGGGGAAGAGCGTAAATGGGGACATACATTCAAAAAAGGGGGAAATGGGGAGTTGTCCAATGGGTATAAAGTTTATAGAAGATGACTAAGTTCAAGAGAGCTGCTCTACACCATGGTGCCTATAGTTAACAGTACTGTATTGTATACTTCAAAGTGTGTTTAGTGGGTAAATCTCAGGATAAACATTCCTACCAGAATAAAATAAATTTAAAGAGTTAAAAAAAGAATCGTTCAAAAATAGCTTTAACAAAACATAAACCTGAAAGTGAAAGTGATTAAACTTTCTAAGCAATTCAACATTACTTTTAATAAACACCATACTACAGGATGTTTACCAAGCAGCTAATTTATCCTACTTTAGTCCCACCACTTACCAGCAGTGTGACTTTGGGCAAGTTACTTACAGCTTTCCCACAGTTTCATCTGTAAAATGAGGGTAAAAGAGGACCTAGCTCATAAGGTTTGTGGTGATAATTAAATATGTTAATATATTTAAAGTACTTCAGACAGTTCCTGGAACTGAATAAATGGAAACATGAAATATATTTTCCCTTAGGAAATTTGCAAGACACACCCTTTATCAGATAGTTCATTGGCGAAAATCTTCCCTTCACTAGGTTGCCTTTTCGTTTTGTTCATGGTTTGTTTTGCTGTGCAAAAACTTATTTGTTCGATATAGTCCTATTTATTTTTTTATTTTGTTTTTTTTTTCCCCAAGCAAACTAATCAGAAAACATTACTAAAAACAATGCCAGAGAGTTTACTGCCTATGTTTACTTCTAGGAATTTTATGGTTTCAGGTCTACCATTTAAGTCTTTATATAATACATTTTGAGAAGGTGGTCTCATTTCATTTTTTTGTATGTATCTGTCCAGTTTTCCCAAAGCCAACTACTGAATAGACTGTCTTTACACTATCATATATTTTTGCCTCCTTTTTTACAGATTAATCGATCATATAGGCATTGGTTTGTTTCTGGGCTCTCTATTCTGCTCCATTACTCTCTGTGTTTGGTTTTTGCCAGTATTACGCTGCTTTGATTACTAGAACCTTGTGGTATAGTTTGATATCAGGTAGAGTGGTACCCTCCAATGTTGTTCTTTCTCAAAATTGTTGTGACTATTTGAAGTCTCTTGTGGTTTCTTATAAATTTTGGGATTATTTATTTTAGTTATATAAAAATGCTATTGATAATTTGATAAGGATTGCATTAAATCTATAGGTTGCTTTGGGCAGGATGAACATTTTAAAGATGTTAATTCTTCCTATCCATGTGCACAATATATGTTTCCATGTATTTTGATCTTCGATTTCTTTCTTCAGTGTTTTATAATTTTTCAAGTACATGCATTTTACCTCCCTGGTTAAATTTATTTCTGAATGTATTTTTTATTAGTTTTAAATGGGATTGTTTTCTTAACTTCTCCTTCTGATAGTTCATCATTGGTATGTAAAAATGCAACCAATTTCTGAATAGTAATTTTTCATCCCATTACTTTACTGAATTTATTGGTGAGTTCTAAGAGTTTTGTTTCTTTGTGTGTGTAAAAATTTTAGGATTTTTCTATATGGTATCATGTATTTACAAATAATGGCAGTTTTACTTCTTCCTTTCCATTTTGAATGCCTTTTATTTCTTGTTTTTAAAGATTCTATTTATTTATTTTTAGAGAGGGAAAGGGAGGGAGAAAGAGAGAGAGAAACATCAGTGTGTGGTTGCCTCTCTGTTCCTTCTCTGCTGAGAGTTTTTGTTATAAATGGATGCTGGATTTTGTCAAAAGCTTTTTCAGCATCTTTTTATATGATCATATAATTTTTATCATTCATTTTGTTTATGTGATGTATAGTATTAATTGATTTGCAAATGTTGCACTGGCCTTGCATCCCAGGAGTAAATCCCACTTGATCATGGCATATGACCTTTTTAATGTATTATTGAATGAAGTTGCTAATATTTTGTTGAATATTTTCATCTATGTTCATCAGGGATATTGGCCTCTTTTGTAAAGTCTTTGCCTGCTTTCGGAATTTGGGTAATGCTGGCCTCATAAAATGAGCTTGGGTGCCTTTTCTCCTCTTCAGTTTTTAGAAATAGTTCGAGAAGGTTAGGTGTTCTTCTTTGAATGTTTGGTACAATACACATATGAAACTGTTTGGGCTTTTGTTCTTTGGGGGGAGGGAAGTTTTTTGATTACTGCTTTGATTTCATTAGTTGTCATCAGTCTGTTCAGATGTTCTTCTTGCTTCAGTCTTGGAAGATTGTATGTTTCTGGAATTTATGCATTTCTTCTGGGTTGTCCAATTTGTTGGCATATAACTGTTCATGGTATTTTCTTATAACGCTTTGTGTTTCTGTGGTGTCACTTGTCACTTCTCATCTTTTATTTCTGATTTTGTTTTTTTGGGTTCTCTCTTTTTTCTTGATGAGTTTGGTTAAAGATTAATGAATTTCTTTTATCTTTTCAAAGAATCAGCATTGGTTTCATTGATCTTTCGGGTTGTTTTTTAGATTCTATTTCCTTTATTTCCACTCTGATCATTATTATTTCAACCTTCTACTCATTTTGTGTTGTGATAGTTGTTCTTTCTCTTGTTGCTCTAGGTGTACATTTAGATTGTTTATTTGAGATTTTTCTTGTTTCTTGAGGAAAGCCTATATTGCTATGAGTTTCCCTCTTAGAACTGCATTGGCTGTGTCCCATAGGCTTGGAGTCATTGTGTTTTTGTTATAATTTTTCTCAAGGGATGTTTTGATTTCATCCTTCATCTTGTTGTTAACTCATTCATTGTTCAGTAGCATGTTTTAACTTCCATGTGTTGGTGTGTTTTTTAGTTTTCCTCTAATACTTGATTTCTAATTTCGTACCATTGTGATCAAAGAAACTGTCCAATATGATTTCACCTTTCTTAAACTTATTGGGACTTGTTTTGTGGCCTAGTGTGTGGTCAATCCTGGAAAATATTCCCTGTGTGCTTAAAAACAGTGTATGAGAAAAATATTCTGCTTGCTTTGGGGTGAAATATTTTTAAAATATCTGTAAATTCCTCTAGTCTAATGTGACATTTAGGGCCACTGTTTCCTTGTTGATTTTCTGTCTGGACGATGTTGTCAATGGGGCTTTAAAGTTCCCTACTATGACTGTATTACTGTTGATCACTCCCTTTATATCTGTCATTATTTGCTTTGTATTTAGTTGCTCTTGTGTTGTGTGCATAAATATTTACAAGGGTTATATCCTCATGTTGGATTGATCCTTTATCTTTGTCTCATGTTGTAGCCTTTCTTTTAAAGTCTATTTTGTCTGATACAAATATTGCTACCTGGTTTCTGCTTTTGAACTCTGCATCTGGTAGCTTCATTGCTTCTATTTTTAGTCCTTTTTTCTGGAGATTTCTTTTGTTCTATCATTTGGGGCATGTTTCTTTTTCCCTCACTTTGTCTGCCTTTTTGGTTTCTCTCTGTGTATTGCATTGATCTCCTATGTCTCCCAATCTTGTTATCATGGTCTTATGTAGTCAATGTCTTACAGGACTCAGTGGCACACTTTTCCTGATCACCTGAACCAGATGCTCTAGAAATATCTTTTGTGCGGGTTATGTGAGCCCTCTGGTTGTAATTGAGTCTTAGTTGCTCTTTGCCCATTCATGTCCTTCCCAATTCTCAACTACCACTGTGGGTGTGGAACCAAGTGCTTTCTTGTCTCAACCCCTCCAACCAGTCTCAATGTGTCTCCTTTTAAAAAAAAAAAATTTATTCTTGTTCAAGTACCATTGTCTCCATTTTCCCCCCACCCCAGCCATCCCTGTCTCCCACTCCTGATCCCAACACCCCTTGGTTTTGTCCATGTGTCCTTTATAGTAGTTCCTGAAAACACTTCCCCCTTTTCCCTCCATTATCCCCTCTCACCTCCCCCTGGTTACTGTCAGTTTGTTTTTAATTTCAATGTCTCTGGGTATATTTTGCTTGCTCCTTTTTATATCCTTGGTTATAAGACTTCTGTTCAGCTAGTATTCAGGTGGTTCTCAAGGGTGGCTATTCTATAATTTAGTTGTAATTTTAAAGTGGTGATGGGAGGAGGCAAGCACAGCATTTACTTACTCTACCATCCCAACTGGAAGCATCTGTCTCTGGAACTTTGATCAAATAATGTAATTTGATGGGAAAATAAACATCTGCAAAAATTAAATCTGGTTAAATAGGTATACCCACTCTGACCCCAGGAAATTAGGCAAGATTTGAAGCTATGATGGGCCATGGCTATCTCTACATTTTATTTTATTTTGATTTACTTTGTTGTCACTTTAATAATGGGGGATTATTATTCTACCACAGAGCTGATAATCCAAGACAGAAGGAAATCCTTCAAAGATAAGAAGGAACAGGGTAACACTGAGAAGAGGAAGTATCAGGATTTTCTGGATGTTATACTTTCTGCCCAGGTAAATCTTTCAAATTTCTGAGCCTGTTCATACATCCAGATAATTGTGTGGGTAGGTAGATGAATGGAAGGAGAGGAAAGAAAAGCAAAACTGATCAACTAAATTTAACAATGCTTTTGAATTGATGGGCTGGCTCCATAAAATTTGAGGTAAAGATAGAATTCTGCAACTTTGTCACTAGAGAAAATCAGATAAGACTAAATATTTTTATTGATTTGACAGGTTTGGTGACTATCAGAAAGATCCATGATAGTTTAGTAAAATAAGGAAATGTCTCACAGAGTAAGCTGATAAAATATTGATGATGAGGTACTGGAAAATCTAAATAAATCTGGCAGGATTATTGGAGGAACTCTTTGCAAGACCTGCTTTCCTTATCTAACTTTGGTCCAGTTTTATGCTCTGAGCAATGTATCTCATAATGTCTATTTTTTGGACCAAATTAAAATGGAAACTGTCATTGAAAATGCCATTTTTTCCCCTTCAGACCATTATTTTGGCTGGGGCTCCAAACATCTATAAACTGAAATTGCATGAAAATGTCTCTATTGTACTTTCTAGGCTGAAAATGGCAACAGCTTCTCAGATAACGACCTGCATTCTGAGGTGAACACATTCATGGTGGCAGGGCAAGACACTGTAGGAGGGGGCATTGCCTGGCTCCTTTACCACCTGGCTCAGAACCCTGAGCATCAGGAGAGATGCCGTGAAGAGATCAGGGGCATCCTGGGGGATGGGTCTTCTATCACCTGGTAAGATCTGCCTCCCTAAACATTTCACCCTGCGTTTCCTCCTGGGATTTTGCTTCATTCTTTCTTCTTCTGGTACATTGCTGATTGCAGTGCTTCAAAGCATGTGTATGTGGAGGCACAAGAAGCAGGCTACCATTCTGCTCTTTTTCTAAGGGGCTCAAAGTTATCCCTTCGCATTTTGCAAACCAGGTTCACATGTTCATAAGTTATCTATTTCATTTTTTTTTGTATTCAGTAGTGTGTGAAATGTCTTATTTCTTTCTCTCACCCAGTTTCTAGTGCATTGGAAACGGGGACTTGATCCTTAAATTTGCATGTAGAGCTTGAGCGGTAGGGCTCAAGTGCGGCTCCTCTTCTGAGAGACCTGAGTGAGCATCTGCATCATTTAAACCTCACTGTAGACATTCTCTCCCATCTCCTTGTTCATTTCCTCAGGTTTGGCATTGGACTTTTAACATAGTACTAAATGATGTACACTAATGTTGAATTTATTAAGTATGGATTGAGGACATTTTAAGTGCTGAGGCATTAAAAATACATGCAAGATTTGGCGTGAGTCCTACCATCAATGAGCTCACTCCCTAATACAGGTGACACAACTCCCGTACAGATAATTGCAGTATAGCATGGTTAAGTATGAGAGAGATGTTCTGACTACCACAGAGACTTAGAAGACAGGTTCCTAAGTGGACATGGGGGCTCAGGGAGACTTCCTGGGAGATCTGATGCTTCAGGTGCCTCTTATAGGATGGGTAATAGCCAGGTGGCAAACTTCAACTCCATTTCACTTGACTTCGAGCATATCTTGTTGTTAATGAAGCCCAGGTTTGTGAAGCCTCTTAATCATGCTGTTTTCAAAGAACACACATGTCCCTGATATAAACCACATTCTTCATCCTAGGTAGATAATTCACATATCTTTGTTTTCTGGTCAATGGGCAGAAAAATAGATAAGCTAAAGGCAGTGCAACTCCATGGATGGTGGAAAACATCATATTTTAAATGCAATGGTCAGCTCAATTAGAACATTTGTAAAGGAAAATTTGAATTTATATGAGTATAATAGAGATCTCACTTTTTATAACAAAGTAATAGATATTTCCCAGTATAAATTAAAGGCTTGAACTCTATAGCACGAAATGCAGTGTTTGTTAGTCATTTTTATTCATTTATTGAATTTAAAAAGTTGTATACTATCTCCCAACATTAATTAGATTTTAATATGATTATTGTGGCTATATTTACAACTCAAGAATGACCTTTCTCATTATTATTTGGCTTATGTGAAATGTGAAAAACAATAATGAAAACCTCCCAGGTGAGAAAATAGAGTGCAAAGGGTCTTTTAACAACAATTTATTTTAATCAGAATAATGGCATAATATTATAGGGAATAAAATGTTTTTATTAATAATATGGCCTTATAGTTACACTTAAGAAAATTTATACAGAGCATTCTGAGAATTGATGATTCCTTTAGACAAATAATAAAATCACACTGTAAAAAGGAACTTCTGGAAGAGCTGAGAAGTTGTTTAATGTCTCTGTTTGTCTCCTTATCAGCCCCTTTCTGCTCTGGGTTAAAATTTCTCTCTTCTTTTTGCACCAGGGCTGAGATGGCCAACATTGTTTTTCTCAGTTATGCAAAGTTCCAGACTAAGCACATGACTCTTTTTATTCTGGGCTCAAGGAGGAAAGACTTAAAAATTAAAATTTTACATTACCAAATGGCCCAAACCTGTATTCAAAATAAATAATCAGAAAAGCAAATAAACTAAGTAATATATGCAATCATTTTATTGAATCAACCTGGTTAGCTAGGACGCAAACTTGATTCTTCTCCTGCCAGTTCTTCAAACTTGCAGTTGGGGCCTGTTCTTCCTGTGTGAAATCTGGAGTGAATCTTACATATTCCAATTGATTTAAATCACAAGAGCAGTCTCATTCCAGTCATTAAGCTGTCTGGTCCAGTGTGATATTAAAATCCTCAATTTCCTCTCCACGTGGAGCATCTCTATCCCAGCTCAGTACTCTTGGGTCTGGAAGCCAGTGGTGGGTAAGGGACTATGTCTGACTCCTTCTCATTGACTAGCTCCTGCACCACCCTGCTGTTTCTGACCCTTCCAGAAATGGTCCCAGGAAGGAGAGAGGGTAAGGGGAAAGCATGGCTGATACTATTGTGATCTTGCCCTCTGAGCTTGGTGCATATTCAAATGCTTCCTTTTCTTCTCAGTGGGTGCTTCTGTGGGTATTTTTGGAGATTCCCTAACTGGGACTTTGCAGAGGTGATTCATTGGGAAAGGAAATTCTTGTCCTTAGAGTCCCCTTCAAAGTGGTACCATAGTTCTCCCTCTGGCAAATTCATTGGCCCATAGGACACACGGAAGCATTCTTGCTTTGTCCCTGTTACTCTGTCCTGCCTCCCTATCTGTCTGAGGGGCTTTTCTGTAAGTTCTGTGATCCCCAGACTCCAGGGAGCACATGTCAGAACACCTGAACAATAGTGTTGAAGCCCCCTTTTGCTTAACATGGGAGCTAACACCTTCCTCCATTTTCCACAGCACTTTGTCATTCCAATAATTCTCTTTGAAGGATTTCTTTTTTACTATCAAAACTCTTAACCCCCCTCTCTTCAATCCTTAGCCATCCCTTACACATTTTTCATTTGTATGATGAGTTAAGTGTTGCAAAACTGGTTTTCAGAAATCTCCATAGGAAATCCTTTACCAGTACTTTAGCTCCTCACTTTATTTTAATTCTTTAATATATTTTATTGATTATGCTGATACACTTGTCCCATTTTCTTTTCTCCCTTTATTCCCTTCCACCCTGCATCCCTCTGCCCACCAGCATTCCCCCACAGTAGCTCATGCCCATGGGTTGCACATATAAGTTCTTTGGCTTTTCCATTTCCTATGCTATTCTTAACCTCCCTCTATTTTGTACCTCCCATTTGTGCTTATTATTCCCTGCACCTTTTCCTCCATTCTACCCTCTCCCCCTCCCTGCTGATAACTCTAAATGTAAACTCCATTTTTGTGACTCTCTTCCTATTCTAGTGTTTGCTTTGTTTTTGTTTTCTTTTTAGGTTCAGTTGTTGACAGTTGTGAGTTTGTTGTCATTTTACTGTTCATAGTTTTGATCACCTTCTTTTTCTTAGATAAATCCCTTTAAAATTTCATATAATAAGGGCTTGGTGATGATGAACTCCTTTAACTTGACCTTATCTGGGAAGCACTTTATCTATCTTTCCATTCTAAATGATAGCTTTTCTGGATAGAGTAATCTTGGGTGTAGGTCCTTGCCTTTCATGACTTTGAATATTTCTTTCCAGTCCCTTCTTGCCTACAAGGTTTCTTTTGAGAAATCAGCTGATAGTCTTATGGGAACTCCTTTGTAGGTAACTGTCTCCTTTTCTCTTGCTGCTTTTAAGATTCTCTCCTTTAATTTTGGGTACTATAATTATGATGTACCGGGGTGTGTGCTTCCTCAGGTCCAACTTCTTTGGGACTCTCTGAGCTTCCTGGACTTCCTAGAAGTCTATTTCCTTGGCCAGATTAGGTAAGCTCTCCTTCATTATGTTTTCAAATAATTTTCAATTCCTGGGTCTTCCTCTTCTCCTTCTGGCACCCCTATGATTTGGATGTTGGGATGTTTAAAGTTGTCCTGGAGGTTCCTAAACCTCTCCTCATTTTTTTTGAATTCTTGTTTCTTCATTGTGTTCCAGTTAAATGTTTATTTCTTACCTCTGGTCCAAACCATTGATTTGAGTCTCAGTTTTCCTTCCCATCACTGTTGGTTCCCTGTATATTTTCCTTATTTCACTTTTCATAGGCTTCACTTCTTCTTCTATTTTGCTTCCATACTCAACCATTTCTGTGAGCATCCTGATTCCCAGTGTTTTCTACTCTGCATCAGATAGGTTGGCTATCTCTTCATTGCTTATTTCTATTTTTGGAGCTTTGACCTGTTCTTTCATTTGGACCATATTTCTTTGTCTTTTTTTTTTATTTCTTTGTCTTGATGCACCTGTTATGTAGTAGGGGGTGGAGTTTATGTATTCAACAAGGTGGGGCACCCACATCACTGTGTTGCGGCACTGTCTGTGGAGGAGGGGTCAGACAGGGAACAGTACTGCCTACTTGGCTCTCAACTGGCTTTCAGTCACCCACTGAAACCCAGTTCAGTGGGTGACTGAAATCCACTACCCACAAGCAAATTGGGCCCTTCTGGTTCTCATTCCTGGGTGAGTGGGTTTGTGTACATTCTAGGACCCTGTGGGTCTCTCCAACAAACTCTCCTGTGAAGCTGGGAGTTTCTCCAGCCACCACAACTTTCTCCAGTGGCAGGTTTTTACAGTCAAAGGTTTTTATGCTTTACTTCCCCACACTAGAACCCTAGGTTGTGTGGTCTCTCTCACTCTCCAGTTGTTCCTCTCAGTTTATCTGTACCCAAATATGAGACTGCCGGGTCCACCAGCTGCCTCCTTTCCCTCCCTGTTCCACCAGCAGCCGCCTTGCTGGGAGTCCTCTCTGCCCTGGCTTCCTGTCTTCACCCCTCCTACCAATCTGGACAACTGTTTCTTCTTTAACTCCTTGGTTGTTGGACTTTTATACAGTTTGATTTTCTGGCAGTTCTGGTTATTTCTTATTTTCAAATTTGTTGTTGCCCTTCTGTTGGTTGTGCAAGGAGGAAAAGTGTATGTACCTATTCCTCCATTTTGTTGAGAGTACCTCATTTTATAATGAGGATATTTGGCACCTTTCTGGTTCTTCTTCCTCTGGGACCTCAGCTGACCCTAAGGCACGAGTCCCATTTTAATATTCTGTCACATAACCAGATGGAAATATAGTTTTAAGCTGAGGATGATATTCACCAGGAACAATTATAAAGGAGAAAAATTAATGTTTATAAACTGGATATGGAGTCTGAGTTTCTTCCGCGTTCCCTTGTATTCACAGGGACCAGCTGGGTGAGATGTCATACACCACAATGTGTATCAAGGAGTCACTCCGGCTGATACCTACAGTTCCAGCCATTTCCAGAAAACTCAGGAAGCCCATAACCTTCCCAGATGGATGCTCCTTGCCTGCAGGTCTTTGCATTCTTTCCTTAAGCAGTTCCTAGAGATGGTGGGATCCTAGGAACCACAGTAAAAGACCAGTGGGTTTTGCAACTCTTGGAGAAGTCAAAAGACAATCCTAAAGACACTGGTTAAGGTGGGCACCTATACAGTAAGAGTTCAGTGGGCATTGCCTTGATCACATGGTGGTTGCAGAGACTTTCCCAAAGGCACATAACCATTTGCAGCAAGTTATACCCAGCACCTATGTTCCCAGAATCCAAACCCAGGGTTTCTTCCCTTCTGGGACATTGTTTTTAATATAATGCTTGTTTGGCTGAGTTTGAGACCCAGGTGAGACTTCATGGGAGATGAACATCATTATTTATCTAGAAGACTCAAGGAAAGTTTTTGGCTTCATCATCATAATATCACCCTAATAAGTGAGCAGCACTTAATACTTTACATAGAGTCTTCAAACATTTTATGTCATTTTTCCCTGGAACATGATCCTAGCAAACACTTTTATAGTCTTTCCTCTTGAAAAGCACTTTCAAATACTTTTGCACTAGCCAAAATCCCACTGGGGTACCCAGTGTGCAATGAGCAGAGCTAGAACTCA
The DNA here is from genome assembly GCA_004027475.1 of Anoura caudifer. Taxonomy (NCBI): domain Eukaryota; kingdom Metazoa; phylum Chordata; class Mammalia; order Chiroptera; family Phyllostomidae; genus Anoura; species Anoura caudifer. Next base: position 248,684 of record PVKU01001191.1, on the reverse strand, counting down.
TGCCAAAGTTCCCTGCCCAGAGACCAGAGCTCTCCAGGACAACAGAGGTTTCTGAGCAGGGTAAGTGGGAGGGAGAGGTTCACATGAGACATGCTTCACACATCTGCTTCAGTGTTCTATTTATTCTTGCCCTTGGAAACAAGCCCACAGAGTTGCTTGTAGCAGACACCAACAACCTGTCACTTACTGGGATGTTGTTGACAGATCAAAATCAATTTACCAGAATTACTTCTGGTAACCAAATAATCCTAAATTCTCTCTCCTCTGTCTTTTTTCTTTTAATCTCCCAACTACATGGATATTTGCCAAAATTCCCCACCCTCTGTATAGGAACAGCACCAACAGAAATTGTCCTTGGTATTGCATGGGGGGGTTACGGTTCTGTTCTTATGTCCCCAAACTGTCTCCAGTGGGTACGTTAATAGATATACAGTAGTCCTTCCCTTCTTCACTTACCTGCAATCATCTGGGGTCTGAACCTCTCAATTTACTTAATAATGGCCCCAAAGCACAAGAGTAGTAATGCTGGCAATTTGGATATGCATACAGGCAGCTGAAACGTGCTTTTTTTTTTAAGAGAAAATGTGAAAGTTCTCATAAGCTGATTTTGCTATGATCTGGCATAAACATAAATATTTTATTTGTGGAATTGTGAAAATGTAAAAAGAAATTTGTATAGATTTTCTGTTGTACTTCAAACTGCCAATGTTATGGCCACAGTGCATAAACAGTGCTAGTTAAGATGGACAAGGCTTTAAATTTGTGGATGAAAGACATGAACAGAAAACAAGTTCTGACTGATGGTAATGTGGCTCACCAGAAAGCATTGAACCTATACAGAGACTTCTCCAAGGTGTCCCCGAAATGAGTGACACTCAGCTATTTCCTGAAATTAAAAGATGGTTATACCAATTCAGGAATTGACATTTTTAATCTCATATCATCACAAGAAGAAGTGTGAGTACAGTACAAGGAGATATTTTGCAGGAGAGAGAAACCACATTCACATAACTTCTATTATAGTGTATTGTTATAATTGTCCTATTTTATTGTTAGTTGCTAATCTTTTACTATGCCTAATTTGTAAATTAGACTTTATCATAGGTATGTATGTACAGGTATAATCATGGTATAATGTAGGGTTCGGGCTATCCATGGGTTCAGGGTTTCACTAGAGCATCTTAGAGCACGTCCCCATGGGGAAGGAAGGACTACAGCATAAACAATTTTCAGAGCTAACAGAAAACATAAGCATGTTTTGACACAATACCAATTGCTCTTTAACACAGAATCACATATTAAGTCGTTGCTTTGAAAACTAAGGTGCCATCAAGCCTGATCTTCCCATGGGTCCTTCACTGCTGGCATCAGCTACAGCACACAGAGCTCTGCCAGGAGTCAGCTCCTTCCCTTCTGGAAGAAAGTCTTAGTGGAGAGTGGTACAACAATAGCCCACTGCTTGCTCTTCTTCCTGCAATCACTTCTATCTCTTTGCTTCTCAGGAATGACAGTGGTTCTTAGTATTTGGGGTCTTCACCGCAACCCTGCCATCTGGGAAAACCCCAAGGTATGACTATCTTACACATAAATAACTTCAGAGAACTAGTGCTATGCAATTCACTTTTTGTTAGCCAAGCATGGAAGTGGCAAATGATGCAGCAAACAAAAATAAACATAAAAACAAAAAAATGTAAAACTTTCCACTAAGGGAAAACTTGTCCTTTCCCCCTATTTCTACTTTATCTCTGCTTTGAATGAACAAATTGGCATAATGTCACACAGGCTGCCCTAAGTGGCCACAGCCAGTTATTTAACAGGCTCTAGCAAGCACTTACCTAGATGTCTGCAGGAGTGTAGATGGTCAGCAGTAATTCAGGTGATTCAAACTCCCTTTTGCTGGATATAACAATCCCGAATCTGGCAGGTAATCAATGATTCCCTCAAGCTGGGCATTTGAGGAGTTTTATGAAGGAACTATTGATAAAAGTATGGGTTAGGGTTTAGGAGAAGCAAAATGGAGCAAATAACTGCCACAGTGCTTACCACCGCTAGGCCTGATGAGATTGGGGAGAGAGGATTACACACCTGGAGAAAGAGAGCTCCCAGGAAAGGCCATCAGATAGGAATGGTAGCTGTCAGTGGAGCATGCAGCCAACCTGAGACAGCCTGTCAGGGAAGGACCCAGGGAATCAGTACCCCGAATGCTCTCTCCTCCCACCTCCAGATCTCTTATCAATGCCTTTTCTTAACCAAACCCAACAGGACAACACATGGGTCAGCTCCTTAGAGCCCAGAGCAGGGAGGAGAGAGGACCAGAGAGGCAAAAAGCAGATGGGTAGCATACCTGAGTTCCTTGTTCTGAAACTTATTCTGATTCAATGTTCTGAAAAACTTGAAACACAACCTGTGTGAATGCTTCCTCTTGTACAACTGCTAGCGTTAAAGTTGGGTTACATGTAATGGGAAGTTGGACTGCACAGCTCAGTAACAACTGATCACGTAATCATTTTCACTTGACTTCTCAGTAGGTGCTCTGTTACCTCTGAAGTGAAACATAATACCACTGGCCGTAGTGTTTGTGCTTTTCCCCTGACTTAGTCTGGGTAACAGACTAGTGAATCGGAAAGCCAGGCAAGGTCATAGTTCTAGAGTTACACTGTCCAGGGTGATAGCCATTAGTCACGTAGCTACTGAACACTTGAAATGTGGGTAGTCCAAACTGAGATGTGCTAGAAAAATTCACACTGGAGTTTGAACATGTACTAAAATATATGAAATATTTCTTTAATAATTCTATTAGGTAGCTGTTAGAATGATGATATTTTATATTAAATAAATTCTATTATTAGTTCATTCCCCCCTTCAAAACTGTGACTGCTTGGACATTTGAAATGATACCTGTGGTTCACAGTGTATTTCTTTGAATCAGTACTACCTAGTAACTTAAGGAATGTGCTAATGGTGCTGGGGGTGCCCTCTCATTTCAGGTTTTTGACCCCTCGAGGTTCTCTCAAGAGAATTGTAGTAAGAGACACTCCCACTCCTTCTTGCCATTCTCAGCTGGACCAAGGTGAGGACAACTCGAAACTGTTAAAAATACACAAAAAATGTTTACTTGGACATAGCATTTTTCCTTTAGCCCCTCAGCTCTATACATTCTTCCATGGAACCCCTTCTTCTCACCTGATCGTGAGGAGATCTTGGTGCCTTGCTGAGCCTCTGAGAAGGGCCAGTCAGTCTCACAAAGGACACCCCCTTCACTATCATATCCTGTATGGCTTCACCTCAGCAAGCCTTCCCATGATGCAAGCTGTTGCTTATAGGCTCAATGCAGTCTACCCCCTATGCAGGCAGGCTGCCTTTATTTTTTTCTTAAAATAGAGATTTTTAAAATCTCAGCTTGATTGATGTATAATTAACATATTGATATTGTAAGATTTTTGAAAGGGTACATTGTACTGTTTTCATATAAATATACACTGGAAAGATTCCTCCCCATCCAGTTAATTATCACATCCTTCACCTCACGTATTTATCTTTGTGTGTGTGTGTGTGTGAAATATGCACTATTGTACAATTGTAGTTTACTTCCTTAGCAAATTACAATTATACAGTACAGTGCTGCCATTGTTTTACGTCAGGTCCTCCCAGGAGAAACAAGTCCATGAGCAAGTCCAAGTACCACCTGGTTTAGGGAGGGCATTGCATTGGGGCCTCCCAGGTCACATTCTTACAGGAAACAAGTAAACAAGAAGCATAGAGTTTATATGGCATTTGGAATGAAAGTGTTCCTTTATTGTGAACATCAGACTTGTTATTCCAGCATCTTATGGGTTTTCTCTCGGTTCCACAGGAACTGCATTGGGCAACACTTTGCCATGATTGAGTTAAAGGTGGCCATTGCCTTGATTCTGCTCCACTTCAAGGTGGCTCCAGACCCCACCAGGCCTCCTTCCCCCTCAGCTCAGGTTCTCCTGAAACCCAAGAATGGAATCCACTTGTACCTGAAAAAAATTTCCTAATGTTAGAGCCTAGGGTACAATGATTATGTATATTTTGTTTTAAAGTTAAGTTATGATTAATGGTATAAGAACATTGGGAGGAATCAAAGTGTGGCAGGAGGGTTGTAGGTAAACAGGAGGGGGTCTCTTCTGTTCATGTTGTCACCTAATTAAAGCCCCAAATAATTTTTTTACTAATGGTTGCAGTGATGATGGTAACCACTTTGCATTTGTAATCTCACTTAATTTCAGCATCACCCTAATTAGGAGCTTCTAATTATCCATTAAAATAGTAAAGTAAATGGTATACTATTTTAGCAGGTATTGTTGAGCATTTTGTTTGGTTTAAATATTTTATACTAGTTTCACTTGTAATTATATATATAGATTACTATATACCAATATCAGATTTCATTTATGGATACAGATGTATATCCATACACAGATACACTCATACATGTATACACACCTACACACACACCCAAACCATTATAACAAAAGATAAAAACCCAAAAATGATATTAATAATATATGCTGGAAAACATTGGATAAGAATCAACATTTACTAGTGATTTCAAAACCCTTTAGGAACTAGTGGCTGGAGAAATTTTTCTAAGATTTATAGAACCTGGAAATCTATGGCCTTCATATTCATCAGTGACTACATCAGAGCACACCCCACAGCCAGGACCATGGAAGGGCAGCCTGGCCACCGCCAAAGTCTTCGAGAAAAAAAAATGAAGACACACACACATATTGTAAAAGAAGAACAAAAACTGTCATTATTAAAGCCAAGAGGGAGTGACTGAAATTAGAGGGGACTAAGATATATGTATCTTTTGAAAGGCAGGAGGGTACCCAATAATTTTAGACTTTGTCAAGCATGTGAACTAAAATTTTCAAGCATAACCACTAAACAACAGAAATAAAATGTATCAATTCTAAATATGTAAAGTATAAAATAGGAAAAGGTAGAATATTTTTTAAAAACCCAATGCATTCCTTCATAAAATGTTAAAAAACAAAGGAGGGAAAAAAGAACATAAGAAAGGAAGGACAGTCTGAAAACACCAAGAGAGAAGGTGGGAACATATGCAAATATATCAATAATCACCAAATGTGGATAGAAGTTAAGACACACAAGCTCTCAGAGTGCATTTTTAGAATATAAGACATTCCTAAATCATAAGCTACGGAACTACTGAAAGTAAAAAGATGGTAAATACATGCCAGGAAATTGGATCCATAATATTATTGGCTATATTAATATTACAAAATAGATTACATAAAAACAAAAATATCTGAGAGGGAAAAAAGAGGCTTGGCACTAAAAAGAAAAATATTCAACATACCAGGAAACTATAAAAATTCTAAACATGTAAGCATATTTATAAAACCTCAAAACATAAATTAAAAATTGATAAAACTAAAGGGACACATAAAAAAATCCACAATTTTGGTGGGGCCCCTTAATGCACCTGCTCAAATATGAATAGACTTAAAATATTTATAATTATAATGCAGTAAAGATATACAAGATTCAATCTAACATCATTAACAGTTTTGATTTAATGAATGTATAGAACTCAACATCCAGAAATTAGAAAGAATTCATACTTATGAAGATACAATGAACATTGACAAAAACTGAGCACATACAACACCATATAGCAATTCTCAAAATATTTCAAAGAATTGATTTAATATAAACCATATTCTCAGACAACAATGCAATTAAGTCAGAAATCAGTAGCAAAAGTTAGTGCATGTCTAGCGCCTATTCTTCCAGGAAGCTGCAGCCCTAAATTATAATGAACAATCCTAACAACCAGGTCCAGCATGCCAGCAACATTCTTGGATTAGCAATCAGTATGTGGTAACACCAGCTAGACCTTCATTTATCTCCAATGCACATATCCTTTCAGCTAATATTTCACAGAGCTTCACTGAAGATCAAAAGAGAAAAATGAACAAAATAAAAATGTAAATCTACCTTTAACACATACAAAACATGCATTCAACTATCTTAAGCATACCTCACACCCACTGGGATGCCCACTATAAGAAAAATCAAACAGAAAATAACAAGTGTTGATGAGGGCATGGAGAAGTTGGAACCCTTGTGCAGTGTTGGTGGATATGTAAGATGGTGCATCTGCGGTGGAAAACGGTGTGGTGTTTCCTCAATAAATTAAAAACAGAATGACCATACTATGCAGAAATCCTACTTCTGAGTATTTATCTGAAGGAACTAAAAATAGAATCTCAGATATCTGTATATCTATATTTATAGGAGCATTATTCACAATAGCCAAGAGTGGAAGCAACCCAAATGCCCGATAGATGAATGGATAAATAAAATGTGGTATATACATATACCGTGCCTATTGCATGGAATGATCCATGTAATAATGGGTAGAGTTAGAGATATCAATATGAACTCATGTTTAATTCAAAGTAGACCTCGATGGTTACATGTAGAGATATTTCTAGATATGTATATATACCTAGGTTAACATACAGACATATATATATCTTTGCTCTGTGAGCTAAGAGGGCCTAAAAGAAATGACATCCCAGTGGCAATGAACTGAGCACATATTGACCAAACCTAGCACTCGGGTCTTGGTGCCCAATACCCTTCTCCAATCAAAGGAACCAAGAATCCCTGGAGAAATAGTTGACTCTAGAACTAGGGCAGGAAATGTAAAAGATGAGCCTGGAATAGTGCCAGAAAGTAAAACAACAAAACAAAACATTGATAGGTTCATGTCAAAGAAGCACAGGAACCAGCTGGAAGAGATCTCAATAGCTGAAGCCAGAAAAATTTGAACTGGATGAGTAAGGTAGTATAACATTATAACCCAAAATATTCCCATGAGTTATACTGATATAAATAAATGATTAAATAAATTAATAAGTGGGAGAAAGAGACAGATCTCCCATGCAGAAGAATTCCAGATAATTTATGTAGATACTCCACCCTCAGGTAAGAGAAGTATGTGAGAACTCCCCACTCCTTAGGTATGGGCTGTGCCTAGTAACTTTCTTGCAATGAAATTATAAACACAATTCTATTTATAGCAGCAGCCAAGGGTATAAAATGTGTAGCAATAAATTTTACAAAAACATGTTCATGCCTATAGACCCAAAGTATAAAACTTTGCTAAATTATTTTAGAATTTCCATTTTACTCTCTTTTTATAGAGTACATTATTTGATGTAATTCTCCAAGTTTTTCTCTATATTCTAAAACACACCAATTATAGTTATTTTAGTGTCTCTGTGTGGCTATTCAATATTTGGATCATCCATGGGACTATTTCAATTGCCTCATTTCTTGTTTTATTTTGCTTTTTGGTCAATTAGACTGTTTTTTGGCATGCTGACTGAGTTTGTATTAAATTCTGTACATGCTGTGTAATGAATGGTAGAGGCTGTGCTTAGTTAAAGAGGGTTGAATTGTCTTCTGGTAGCCTCAGAGAATACTGGCAGAACCTTATGAGGCAGTTGAGGAAGTAGATAATTCATTTCCTTTCAGTTGATTGCAGGTTGCTTTGTTTTATAGTAGTTATAATTATAATGTACATTTATTTTGTATCATTTCTCTCGACTACAGAGTTCCAAGAGCTCTAAAAGGCACCCATAAAGGTTTGAGGGTCAGGGACATGCAGAGAAAGGAGACAATGGAGATGAGCATATGTAGGATGTGGTCTTCAAATCTCTTTCCAAGACAAATGGGACAGGAGCATTACCCAGAATCCATGTCTGAAATTCTTTGAACACTTTCCCTAATGACCCTGGACACCATAATGACGTGTGTCTTCAGTCACCAGGGCAGTGCCCAGGTGAACAGGTCAGAGACCAAAAGACAGGAAGTAAACTCATTCACCATGAGCTATGTCATCCATGAGCATTCTTCTCCACTTCTTCTCTCCCAATATCTCCAGATCCCTCCTGAAAGTCAAGTTTAACAAGGCCAAATTCATCCACCTTAGTCAACACACTTTCCTGCATCACAGTGACCTGATTTACAAATTCAGTCATCAGAACTTCCATTTGAATAAATATTGCCTGGTGGCCCAAGAGCATACACATTTACATTGCCTGAGACCTCCATAAAACAACCAGTTGCCTAAGACACAAACCCTGGTGATGGATGCTTCTCTGTGGTGGTTGGTACAATATGTAGCAAATAGGAAGTCCTCAAGAAATAAACAAAATCTTAGCTTGATGCAAGGCAGTCCTAGAATGCCAAACAACTAACTTCCAGCCAGGGCTCTCTCTACTAGGGCCACCCTCCCATCTCCCCAGGGATCACATCAATTGCCACTGCACTCAGACCGGCAGCCTGAACAGACTCCCCTCCCTGTGCCCAAAAAAGTGGGATGCTGATCCAGCATCTACTGAGTATCTTCCCAGGGACTGTGTGAGCTCTGCCATCTAGTGGTTCTTCGAGACATTGCAAGAAAATAAAGAAGAACAGATCTTTGGCAAAAAGATAGCGCTTATACCTTGTAAACAAACTTTTAGAAAATGTTTGGCCTTAAAGTGAATGGGAATCCACTGCCTGCCTCTCTGTTTACACTGTGGTGTAATGGAGTAAATGTAAAAGTATCCAACACTTAGGGAAACCAATAGTGAGTATGTGCATTACAAGAGCCATAAAAATGCTCATATTCTTTGATGGAGTTATTCCACTCCTAGGAGCTTGTCCTAAGGAAGGGTCCTTATGTCAGAAATATAATGGAAAAGGCACATTAACTAGGTCATTCTAGAAAGAGGCAGGGTCAGAGCACAGAGATCCATCGGGAGTGGCCAGGACCCAGACCTTCAGCCTGACCCCACATGGAGCTGGGATATCAGGAACTGGGGTGGATAGAGAAATGGAGGATCAGGAGCACAGTCATGCAGGGGAATGGTGGGGTGTTGGAAATGAGAGGCTAAAGCTGTGCTTTCCAAGAAAATGGGAGCACATTGGGCTCAACTGATCTGTCAACTACCCAGCCCAGCTGGCTTGCAGACTAATTTCTGACCCTACTTGATAAAGAAGGACTTTGGGAAGAGGCAAAACATTTTTCACACTCTCAACTGGACCGGATGACAGGAGAGAGCCTAGGGTAGGCAATAGCTGTGGGCAATGGGAATGAGCCATGGTCGGCAGGCAGGTGGCTATGCATGGTAGCCCTTGGTCTACAGGATGCTAAGTCTTTACACTGGACTCTCACCAAAACTATGAAGTAGATCCTCTTTTATGTGTTCACTTAAGGAAAAAAATAACCTGAGACCCAGAGAGGTTAAGTCATTTGCCCAAGCTCACACAACTGATTTAAGTTGCTGTGCTGGGACTGGCTGACACATATTAATTTATTCAAAGGCACCGACCACTTGTTCTGTACAGGTGCTCTATGCCAGATGCCCCGGAGATGTCCTGCCATCCAGGAGTTCACAGACATACAGTGTAGCCCACCCAGTGAATATGGGAGGGAACTAGAGCCATCCTAAAGGAGATAAGGCTGGCAGTAGGAAAAATCACAAGCCCTGAACATGGACAACACTGAGAGTGGAACAGCCTGGAAGGGGAGGAAGGAGAGGTTGGAGGAGGTGGAGTCACGGAAAGCCTCCAATGTGGCCATCTAGTGGCTACTCAAAATATTGCAGGCAAAGCAGAAAGGAAAATTACGGTGGCTTGTTGCCAACATTGAATATTTACTACATACTTTTTGCATATATATTAACTCATTTACTCTTAACCACAAGTCCATATGATAGCCAGCACTTCACTCTTTGTTTTCATATTCAGGTGCTGAAAAATTGGCAGGGTGGGATTTCCCCAGGGAAGTCTGGCTTCAAGCCCTTGTGCACAACCAGTAAGCTGCACTTGCCTGGAAGAGTACCGTTTGCCGCGTAGGTGTGAAGGATTGAACCCTGGTTGGCTCTGTGTTTGGGGGAAGACTCTCTAGTGGCAGTGTAGAAGATGGTTTGAGCATTCAGCAAGAGTGAAAACAAAACCTCCCCAGGCAAGATGGAGACTCAAAGCAGGGGAGTTGGGGGTAGGGTTAAGGGAGGGACATTCAGCATGGGTGGTGGTGCCACCAACAGAAACGAGGGACTCAGGCTGGTGAAAGATCAGGTCTTCCATTTTGGACCTGAGGTACTTGAGGAGTTGAGCAGGAGGCAACTGGGTACTGGAGGGAATGGGGCTGAAGGTGCTGATTTAGAAGTTGGATACGTCAAAGGAAGTAATAGAAATAATGGAGTGGATAAGGTCCCCAGGTCATTCCTTGAACAAGTATTTACTAGGGACCTCCCATATGTCCATCTTGTGCTGAACATACAGACACTATGATAAACAGGACAGACGGGGTCTGTGTCTCACAGAACTCAGAATCCACGATGTTGTTCAAAGAGCAGCACCATGACCCACATGGGAGCCTGGTGAGCAGAGGGCAGGTGGTCTAGAACAGCCCCTCAGGAAAAAATGGCTACTATCCTGTTATGGTAAGAGCAGAGAATCAAACAAGCCATTATATCTAGTAACAAGAAGGGACTATAGTGCCCTTGGTGAGAGCAGTCTCTGCAGAGTGTTGGATGTGAAAGACGTGGAGGAGTGAGTGGGAAGTGTGGAGGCAGAAATAGCTCTTAGACTCATGAAGGGACCTCTCTCCCCCTTTCCCAGATGCAGCTTTCCAAATAGACTGTAAGGGCTGCAATGGCAAGCATTCTATTTTTTTCTTCAGCTCCCATTTCACTCACACACATGCACACACACACCCTACAGAGAATTCTGTGCTGGAGTAGAATTAGCCATGGATTTAATGTCAAAAGACTAGGGTCCAATGCCACTAACTGGCTGTGTGCTTTGAGCAAGTCACCTCCCTCTCTGAGTCTGCATTTTCTCCTCAAGACAATGGGCCCAATTACATGACCTGATGGGATCAGAACAGGACTTCAATCAGAAAGCATCTTACAGGCCATATGGTAGGATTCAGCTTTCATGTAAAAACCAGCACCAGCACCATCACTGTGCTTGGGTGTGGGTGGTGGAAATCCCTTCCCAGTCTCTTATTTCAGTTCATGTGCTCTTGAGGAGTGGAATATTCTTCCATCAGCATCTCCTCACTCCTCTCTCTTCTTATTTCTCTACCCATGGGAGCTCCCTCTCCTCTCTGACTCCTTTCCCCACTTTGCCACCACCTGTCCTCACCATCTCCATCCCACACTCCCAAGCTTACAGCTACAACTGGTTAACAGCCCAGTTATTCATTTGCAAAGTCCATGTGCGGAACTGTACTGGCCTCAGCAAAGCAGAACAAACCTGTGCAGACAGCCCCATTGTGGTGGTACCTCCAGAGGCCCAGGAGAACAGCTGAGCCCAGCATGTTCTGTACCCACCAGCCATGCAGAGCCTCTAGCCTGCCTCTCACCCAGACTTGTTACATGACTTGGGCAGGTGCCATCCTCTCCTTGGCTTCAGATTCCACAGTGCACAACAGGATGGGCTTAAGGATTTTGCTAGCTCTGACGCACTGTGGTCCTGCATCCAATTCAGTTCATCATGTAATAATAATAGAAATATTATCCCTGGCTGGTGTGGCTCAGTGGATTGAGTACCAGCCTGCGAAGCAAGGGTTGCCGGTTCAGTTCCCAGTCTAAGGCACATGCCTAGGTTGTGGCCCAGGTCCCCAATAGGGGGCGTGGAAAAGATAACCATACACTGATGTTTCTCTCCCTCTCTTCCTTCCTCCCTTCCCCTCTTTAAAAATAAATAAATAGCCCTGGCTGGTGTAGCTCAGTGGATTGAGAGCGGGCTGTGAAACAAAGCGGTGGCCACTTTGATTCCCAGTCAGGGCACATGCCTGGGTTGCAGGCCAGGTCCCCAGTAAGGGGCACATGAAAGGCAACCACACACTGATGTGTCTCTCCCTCTCTTTCTCCCTCCCTTCCTCTCTGCCTAAAATAAATAAATAAATAAATAAATAAATAAATAAATAAATAAATAAGATATTTAATAAATAAATAAAATCTTTAAAAACATGTTATATTAAAAAAGAAATATTAATAAAAAACAGCCCTGGTCTGGTGACTCAGTTCATTGGAGCATCATCCCATATGCTGAAAGGCTGCAGGTTCAATCCCCAGTGGGGACACATACATGAGGCAAGCAATCCATGTTTGTCTCTCACATCAATGTTTCTCTTTTCTCCTTCTTCTTCTTCTTCCTCTTCCTCTTCTCTCTACCTTTGTATCTCTCTCCCTTCCTCTATTTCTAAATGCAATGAAAAGAGTCCCTGGGTGAGGATCTTTTAAAAAAGCAATTGCTAACATTTATCATGAACTAACTACTAGGCACTAGTGTGTATATTTTACATGCATTGTTGCTTTTAATTGTCACAACACCTCTTATTAGAGAGCCACTGTTTAGTGCCCCCAATTTACAGGTGAGTAAATGAGAGCTCTGTGAGTGGAGTTGATTTACCCAAGGTCACAGATCCTAGGTGTCAAGGCAGTGCTATATCCAGGCTGCCTGACCCAGACCTGGGCTCTTAACCTCCCAGTTGACGGCAAAACCCCTGGCTCAACTATTAACTACTCAACTGAGCTTCAGACCTGAACTGTATCCCCAGCTGTCCTCCTCCATCTTCTGTAGATGTCCCACAGGATCCTGAGTGCCACACTGTCACCCCACATACACACTCTTGCTTGCCCTCTGGCATTTGCCATTATCAATGCTATTCACTAGCCTATATGAGGCCTTTGTGAGAGTCAGGAATAGCTGCCCCTCCCTTCAGGCTAACAGAGGCCCAAGCCAGCTTTCAGGGCCTGGTCAGTGTGGGCACAATCCACACAACCCGGTGCAGCCTCCCTGGCTCCACCATCTTCCACTTCGCTCAGGATGGTACTGGGACTAATCATCCTTGACTTAACACACACACACTCTCTCTCTCCTTCTCTCCTGCTTCTCCAGGGGGCCAAAGTCTGCACCAAACATGGTCCCAGAAATGTGGTCAGTCCCTTATCTTCTGAAATAATGCTCCAGGGTAGAAGCCACTGGGATCCCAGGCCATTTCTGAGAGAAAGGGATATGTGTCATCAGGACCAAAATGACTAAGCCCCCAAGAGCCTGGTCGTCACCAGTAGTGCTTAGAAAGTGAAATATTCATGGACTTGGCCTCTTGGGTGACAAGGAGGGACCACTGGAGGTCTGGCTGCCCTTGAAGTCCTTGGGAAGACTGAACAAGAAGCTGGAACAATCTGTGGGAGTTCCTAGGGATCTCTGGTCCTAGTGCTTAAGAGGGAAGAGCCCCACCTGAGGTTCAAGTTCAAAAGCTCTGCTGAATCTGCTTTTCTTGCTGAGAGTGCAGCCACCAGATGGCAGCCCAGGTTACAGACAGAGAGCACCCTACCCCTATGCCCCACCCCTACCCCCAAAAAACCCTACCAAACAAATTTAAAAATGCAAGGTCAGATGGAGCAGTTATGCTCAGGTGAGGTTGTCGTTGATCCCAGGACCTTCAACCAGACAGAGGGCAGGGGGAAAGAGAAAGAGAATGTGTGTGGGTGTGCCATGATTGAGGTGTATGAACAGACTTACAGCTGGACAGAGGACTGAGGTTTAGTCCCTTCCTTTGGGTCTCTTCACCAAGCCTAAGTCCAGCCCTGTCCTGGGTGCTGGAGACACAGAGGGAAGTTAACCCATTCTTACCCTTGAGGAGCAATCAGGCCTAGGCTGGAGCTGGACATAGACAAGGAAATAGACAAGTCAGAGTGAGTACAGAGAAGGCTGGAGTAGCCCAGAGGAAACACCTAACCCATGGCTAGGGAAGGAGTTTCCCAGATGAAATGACATCTAAACTGAGCCTAGAGGGTCTTCTGGCAAGTCTCAGGTGTGATAACAACATACCTGATCTTTTTTCCTCTCAGCAGCCCTACAGGGAATACATGACAGAACCAATTTACTGACAAGTGAATGGAGCATCTAAATAAGTGGTCCCACAAACAGTGAGGAACACAGCTGGAATTCGAACCAAGACTAGAAGATTGTCAAGTTCAAACTCTTTACCACTGTGTGTACTTCCAGGGACTGAAAACTGGGAGGGGGGTCCAGGCCCTAGGTCAGATCTGGAAGGGAGGCAGGTGCCTCCTGCCCTGGTCTCAGAGCAAGTCTGACAGCTCCAGCCATCTGATTCACTTGTGAGGTTGGTCCAAGGGAACAGGGCAAATTGTGTGTGTGATTTGGGTCACAACCCCTCCTAGTGACACTCTGCACCCCACACCCCAGCTCTATCCTGCGCTGGAGGAGACTGCCCAGCAGTAGTCCCAATCTGGTGGCTCTTTGAAGCACAAAAAGCCAGCGATATTTCTGTTCATGATACCCTGAGCACGAGTGAAGTAATCTTGGAAATCGTCTCTATCATCTGGCACTCGGGCCTATGTATAACAGGTGACACTCAAGATAGAACTCCAGGCTGGAAGTTCTTTTTCAGGTCTGACTGAAGTAAGCTGTGATGCAATCTACAAATCTGCAGTTCCTGGGTAGAGGCTTCAACGCCTAAATTTGGGTGTAATCTACTTTGTAACCCTGGGAAAGTCATATGTTTTAGGTAGGGGAGGAAAAAGAAAAGTTCAAGTCCTGTTCCAGGAAGTAGGAGGAGCAAGAATGTCCTACAGAAATAAGAGAACCTGCTGGTCCTAGAACCAGAGCCTGGGCAACCTCAGCGTTCTGCCCAGAGAGCAGGTGGAGGGATCTGGGGGAAATGATGCCACACAAAGAAGTGAGACTCCAATGAGATCAGGGGATTTCCCCCACCAACGGCCACATCAGAGCAGCTTGGACAAGGTGTGGAAGGCAGGGAAGGCGGGGACGTGGGGAGAAGAGCCAGCGGGGAGAATCAGCTGGAAAATAGAGAAAGGATACAAGGGGAGAGAGGGGACGGTGAGCAGTGAGCTCAGGTGGAGGGAAAATGGGCAGATGAGACGGAGACAAGGAGATGGAGATAAAAGCAGAGGCCAAGAGACGCGCTCAGAAAGAGACAAAAACAGACTGATGGAGATGGGAGATCAAAAAAGGCTGGGAGAGGTGAGAAGAGACGGGATGTGGGTGGGAGAGGTCCTAAAAGGGACAAAAGGGTGGGGAGGGAGCGGGAAGGAGTGAAGGAGCCCTGGCCCTTTGGGGTTTCTTCAGCTCCAGTCCTACCGCTCAGTCGGCCCGGGGCCCTCCCCGTCAGCTGTCTCTCCAGGAGCTAAGAATCCCCTCCCTCCAGGGGCCGGGGGCGGAGAGCGCACCTCCCGCCCCGCCCCCAGCCCAGAGGCTCAGCTCCCCAAGCCCAGTGAGCACCGCCCCCTCGGGACTGGCTGTGCAGCCCGGATAGATATGGTCGGGGGCCCAGATGGTGCGTTATCAGCCTCCTCCAGGAGCAAGCCTGAGCCACTCAGCGGCTGCCAGTCTGAGATTAGGCCCCCGGAGGGTCATTAAGCGCCGCCCTGGCCCGGGCCCAGCCTCCTTCCCCTCCCTCATCTGGCCAGGCCAGCGGGTGGGAACTAGCGATAAGGATTAGGGGCTCCGTCAGTTCTGGGGCCCGCAGCTCCATGCCCCTTGACCCTGTCAGGGCAGGAACAAGGGGGTGGGGGAAGGAAGGTCAGTGCCAGCCCAGCACCTGTAAGGACCCCCAGAGTCCCCAACCTCCTGGTTCTGCCAGCATGAAGAAGGGGCTGAGGAGGTCCAGGCAGAGAGCTGGGGACCTGCCCCAGGAACCAAGGCAGGCCCCTGCACGCCCAATCCACCTGGTAAAACTTCACAGGTGAGAGGGGCTGGCTTCTCTTGTAGCAGGGAGACAGAGAGGTGGTGTCTCTGCCTTTGGACCCTAGCAGGCAGGTGGGGGGCCATACTGAAGCCCATCCCATCCCTCAGGGACAACTTGGGGGCAGCAGTGAGAGGGAATGCAGCTTCATGCAAGGAGAATCCGATCCAGAGAGCCAAAACGTCCTGACCAGGAGGCTGGGGAGGAAGAAGGGGGTGTTTGCACCTTAGCAGAGGCCCTCTAGGAACCTCCATCTCTCCCCTTCAGTAGGTGAGAGGCTGCGCTGGCTGGTCCCCTAGTTTTGCCCTCTGGTTTA
Organism: Anoura caudifer; assembly: GCA_004027475.1. Taxonomy (NCBI): domain Eukaryota; kingdom Metazoa; phylum Chordata; class Mammalia; order Chiroptera; family Phyllostomidae; genus Anoura; species Anoura caudifer. The sequence continues at coordinate 232,566 of PVKU01001191.1, read as the reverse complement.
ATCAAGGAAGACTCCCTAGAGGAAGAGGAACCTTGGCTGGGCCTAGAAAAAGGGAATGTGCAGAGTTTAAACTGACAGCGGTGGGTGAGAATGCATCAGCCCATGTGATGGCTCCTTGAAGTGCAATCAGCAAGCAGTATTTCTGCTCGTGATACTCTGAGTGAAGTAACCCTGAAAATTATCTCAATCACCATGTAAGCAAAAGCCTAGAATGGAAATCACAGGAGCTATGGCCACAATTCACTGAGCTGAAGCTCAGAGAGGAGAGGAGACTTGCCTCAAGTTCACACAGCAGGGCAAGTGTGGGCCTGAAACAAAGACCCTGCCATCCCTCTGCTCAGGGCTCTTCGCACTGCTGTAGGCTGCAAACTGGACCCCAGGGAGGAGAGAAGGGATAGTTCAGACTTGAGATGGGTCTCCCTGTAGGTATTTGAGCGAAGTCTTTGAATAGCAAAGAAATGGCTGTAATGGTGAAGTGAGGGGGCTGTGACAGGTTGGGACAGGTGGCAGAGGGAAATCTTTGGGACAAGGTGGACTGCTTACTACCTTCCAGCCCCACTCCTCTGCATCTGGGAGTGCTCCTGGGTGAGTCTGCCTCAGGTTGTCACCCCAGACAGAGACAGAGACTGTTCCCATAAGAATGACAGTTTTGGAGGTGAGGGGCCTCCAGGGTCAGCAAGCTGCTGAGTCATGGCTCCTCTCTCCTTTCCTTCCAGCTTCATTCCCCCCTGGAATCCTGACTTCATCACCATCCAGGACTGGGAGTGTGTGGTGAAACTGGCCAAACCTGCCACAGAGGGGAAGCTGAGTTCAGAGTGGCTGGAGATTTTCCCAAAGTCACACAGCAAGTCAGTGGAGGAGTGGGGACTCAGATCTGAACTTCTTAAGTCCTACTCCAAGACTTTCCTGGTGCTTCCTACACCCAAAGCCCATAGAGAGAGGCTATGGGGAGGGGCTTAGAGCTGAATGGATGAGAGATAAGCGAACCCACAGCAATGCTGCAATACCAGGCAGCATGGAGGAGGGGGTTGGTGCTGCCTGGAATAAGGGTAGAGTGGGTGAGCTCCCTGGCCCCATAGGACTTCCCAGGGAGGGATTCCTGGGTAATCCTCCAAAGCCACCATGACAATGGCTTTGGAAGGTGATTATTGTGATGTAGAAAGCAAGATAGGGGCTGTCTGGAAGCATGAAGGGCTGTTTCTGAGCCCTGGGAGCCTCAGAGTTGGAAGTACAAAAAATCTTTATTTCACAGAAATAAGGGTCATTTCCACAGTGAGGGAAGGAAATGTGAACCAGGATGGAAGGTGCTGAGCTGACTCTCTCCTTCAGAAGGGCCTACTGAATTGGATTGAATAGCAACCAGGAGACCCCAGAGCCACAGCTGGGCCCTAACCTAGACACAGTCTGAGTTCTGAAGTTGGCCAGGACAATTCAAGGCAGGGTTGGGTTGAAGGGGTCGGCCTGTTACAGTAGATTTCTGCTCAGAGGAGGGGCATTGATTCTAGGTGCTCAGGGTTGGTGTTGGTGGCCACAGGCAAGTGGGGTCACATGGGGGTGCTCCGCACCCTGCCCTCCTCCTCAGGGACGTTCTCATAGGCATTCTCATGCTCTTCAGATCTAAAAGAGGATGACAGTAGTCATTACACCTTCAATCCCATCCCCTTCTCCCTGCCCCAGCTTGTGCTTGTGAGAACAGTATCTTTCAGAATAAAACATTTGAGTCCTGGAAGGGGGTTCCCCTGACCACATCTGGTCTTGCACACCTGAGGCTGGAGGCTCCTCAGCACCACCTCCCTGAACCCCACCTTCCTCCTCCACTGAGCCCCTCCATACAATCCCTGCCCCCCCCCCGCCCCCACGTTGAGGCTATCTCCATACTGAGCTCTTTCCCCACACTGAGTCCCCTCACTCACCCCTTCAGAATCCCTTTCCCTCATTGACCCTCTTTTCCCCACTGCACCCCTCTCTGAGTCCCAATCCACCCACTGAGCCCTTTGCCCCACCAAGTCCCCATTCCCTTCCTGGGCCCTCTCCCCAAACTAAGGCTTCTTGTTCCCATGGAGCCCTGCAGCCCCATAAAGCCCCATGGCTCACCAGTTCCCCTCACTGAACCTTCTCCACTCACTGAGCTCTCCCCCACATGAGTCCCCATTCTCCCCCACCCACTCCCTTGTCAGAAGCACCTGGTCCTGAGGTCCCTATGGGACCCTGGAGCACCTCACCTGAAGCTGGCCGCCATTGAGGAGTACTTTCCTTCCATCCCCACCAGGATCCCGTCTGCCATGTTTTCGATGGGCATGACAGAGTTCTGGGGCTCCCTGTGGACAGGGTTCATCAGTAGGGCTCTCTGGACCCCTTTCCCTCTTGTTCCTCCTCCTTCCCACGTCCAGCAAGGCCCTGTTCTAGGCTCCAGTTCTCACAAGTCCAAGAGTGGAGGTTGCTGCCCCTTGACAGAAGCCCCTGTCAGCACCCAGTTCTGGCCCCCTCCCTGGACTCTTACACCTTTGTCCCTGCTTCACAGTGGCAGCCTCAGGCCCCAGCCCAAGACTAGCAAGAGATTGATCTGAGTCTCCCTCACTGTTCTTCTGGCCTCAGCAAAGCCCAGAACAGACCCAGCAGAACTCGAGGTCTGCCCAGATCTCCACAGGCCTTTCCTGGGCAGCAGAAGCAGCATGGTCAACAGCCACTGAAGGCAGAGCTGAGTCAGTGGAGAAAGGAAGCACTTGCAGGGAAAAGCTCCTGGCCTCTTGTTTAAGTTTAAACACACTGAGTGTGGCCTCTGCCTACACCTTCCCGGAAACTGCTTTCATGAGGATCACAGAGAGCCTTACTGCTGCTCACCTTTCCTTGGAAATCCCACTGGCTCCTCGGACTTTAGTGTGTCCCAGATTAAACTCAGCAGTTGCCCCAGGTCTGCTTTGGTGTTCTGTCAGGCTGTGGTCAAAAGCCTGGCTGTTTCCCTATCCTTCCTCCTTCTGGCCAATTGCTGTCCCCCTCCCCCAACTCCCAGGGGGTCTGACATCTAGAGAGCAGACAGCTTAAACCTGTCCCCGCACTCGTCATCTCCTTGTCACTGCCACGGTCCAGACCCTCCCCTGACTTCATGCCCTGCCTCCGCATGGCTCTCCTTGCCTGCAGACTGGCCCCTATCCCACATGTCCACCACGAGGTGAAGAGTGATTCAGCTCAGGCGTAGATCTGCTTGTGACTTTCGCTTGATTCCTACAGCACTAAGGAGAAGCCCACGTTTCGGGGCAATGGAGTAGAAGGATCTACCTTGCCCTGGCCCTGCCTTCCTCACTAGTTCTCCTGGGACCTCTCCACCCCTGTCTCCACCCGTGAGGTGCTTGTGTTCCCTCACTGGGCTGTAGCCCAGGCAGCCTGTGTGAGAGCTGAGGCAGCTGCAGCCCTGCCCCAGGGTTGGCAAGTGCAGAGTGGGCCAGATTTCAGCCCACAGCCCTCTCCCTCAGTGCCCTGCCCTGACTCAGGGCCCCGGAACACTCTTCCTTGACTGCAGCCCCCTCCTGTGCCACCCTGTCCTGAGGCTGGCTCCTCCTCATTCTTCAGTCTTTGGGATAAAGGTGCAATCAGAGGGATTGTACCACCCCCTTCTTGTACCACCCCCTAGTCCCCAGACCAGGGCAGGCCTGCACTGCGCTCTGCACTCCCCTCAGCACCAGGACTTGTACTTGTGATGGCTGCTTCCATGTCTGCCTTCCCTTCCAGCCTGGGAGCCTGGGAGCGCAGGGGTTCTCTGTCAACTGCCCCTCTGTACCCCAGCATGTGGCACAGCGGCTGACCCTGAGTAAGGACAGGACCTTCCTTTCCAGAGGCTTTCACGGTCCCCATCACAGGCCGGGCGGCTGTCCCAACTATACAGATTGAAACACTGAGACTTCAGGAGGAGAAGACACTTCCCTGACCTCACGGTGAGTGAGCACCAGAGCTGTGGGGCCATCAGAGGCAGGTCTGGGAGCCGGTCAGCTGGCACTTTAGTCTCCAAGACATCGGGCCTCAATGTCCCTTCCACACAGTGAGAGGACTGGACTCAGAGTTTCTGAGGCCCTTCTCACTGCTGCTGGAGCAGTAGCCATGGCTCTGGGACCACCCTGCCCATGGTGTCCCAAACCCTAGGGCCCCAGGAAGCACTCACGGCTCTTCTTGGCACCAGAAGTGGTTGACAGCAAAGGCGATTGCAACAAGGACCAGGAACACAACCACGGCGATAAGGCCCTGCATCCAGGGCTGCAGGTTCCCCAGGCCTGGAAAGAGGGGAGCGAGGGGGTGCTACAGTAGTCTGAGCCACAGCAGGACTGCAAGTGCCGAGCAGGGGAGCAAGGGCAGCCCATGCCAAGGGCTGGGGCCTGTGTTAGAGGCCATCAGCCACTTGGACCAGAGGAGACATACTGGGGCAGCAGGGGTAGGAAGGAGGATCCATCTGACCCTCCACTGAGCCTAAGAAAGGGGTGGAGGTTTGGAGGAAGGAAGACACGAGTTCACAGAAGGAACCAGGAGCTGAAGAGGGAACAAGCATTAGAATACTGTGAGATCCAGACAGCCCAGAACAACCCTCCCCCCACCATCATGGATCACATGCAGGGCCCCCCAGGGAGTGCCTGGGCCCCAGGGACCAAAGGGCAGCCCCCTGGACAGCTGGCCTAGGTCCTGCCAACCAGGAGTGGCTCCCCTCCTCCCTAACTCCCAGAGGCTGGGGCAGGCCGGGGCTGATACCACTGGGCTGGCATCTGGAAGATCCTGTTCTGTGACAAGGGTTCTCTGGTGCTGGGAAGGGCATAGGAATGACAGATAGGCCAGGCTAGGGATGCTGGGGTCCCCGGAGAGAGGGGTGGGACAGAACATCTTTGGAAGGCAAGACAGAAAGGCTCTCCTCTGGGTCTTGGGGGCCAGGAAAGAAGCTTCAAAACCTGACCCCCTTCAGCTCCTCCCACTAGGTGCCCAGGAGTAGACCAGAGAGCAGGTCAAGGCCCTCTCTCTGCCTTTTGGCCCTTAAGAGTTAAGTTCAACCCTTGACACCACCTCTAACCCTCAAAGTTTCCCAGAAGTCTCTGCCCTCAGCCACTGGCAGCCTCAAAGGGCTCTTATCTCCCTGGACATCACTGTGCTCCCTGAGCCTGGGGGAGCTGGGCCCTACAGAGGACATGCACACAGCAGCAGGTAGATGCCTCAGAGGGAACAGAAGCTAATGGGAGGCTTCAGAGCAGTCCTGCCTCCAGGCCAAAACACCTGCATCCTAGTGCCATCCTGTATTTTGAGGGACCAGCCTGAGCATCAAAAATCTTATTCTGCCTCCCTCTCACTCAAAAAGTCCTTCCTTGAGTCTACCCTAGAGCCCTCCTGCTGTAGTGAAGGCTTTGCCTCTTCTCTGAACCCTCTCTGAGCCTGGCAGGTATTGAGAAGGAGGGAGGGAGGGGTCTCAGAATTCTATGGCCAGGTCAGATCTGGCTTCTTTCCTTGGGTAACAAAAGATTCACAGTGTGTTTACCCTGAGTTCCATACTTGCTAAAAAGCAATGTTTTGGACTCATTGTTTACCCCCCAAAACACAACAGGTGACACTCAATTTTTGCTCAGATGAGTGGTTGCTCAAGGATTAGGAGTTAGTGTTCAGGCACTGGGAGGCCCCTCCTTGCTTCCTCCAAACTCTGCAGCCAACTCCCTCCAGGTACACAAGGGGCTACAGTCCCAGCTCCTCCCTCCATTTGGCTCTGGGGTGAGACACAGAACAAGGGGCAGAGCCTGGGGTAGGAGACAGGTGATCTGACCCCTGTCCCTATTGCTCTGCTCTGTGATCCACACAAGTTACTCAGCCCCTATGGTCTTCAGTTTCCAAGAAGCCTTCCCAGAAACAAAGTTGAAGCAGATGTGGAGAGCTCAGGGCACCTGCCGACGAGGGTGCCCTGCAAGAATCTTTGCCAGCCCACTCTGGACCCAAATTCCACCTGCAGAGTCCCCAGACTTTGGCTCCAGATATGCCTTCACAATGCAGGGCAGACAGATCCTGGGGTGTGGTGCTTCTCTGGTGCCAAACCCTCCCACACCCCTGACACGGCAGCCACCCTGAGAGGTAGGCAGGGCAGGTTTATTGTCCTCATTAGATGGATGAGGAAGCTGCGTCTCAGAGAAGCGCAGTGATTTGCTCAAGGCCACACAACAAGATAGAGGCAGAGCCAGACCAAGAGCTCAGGTATATGGTGGGGGCCGCACCAGGGCACTGTCCCCTACTGAAACCCAGGAAACCAAAACAAGAACTTAGGCCAAAGCCATGGGCAAACCAGTGACAGCTCTGCTCCTCCCTGGCACAAGGGGTCGGGCTCTGTTGTCATCCTCTTTGCAGCCCTGACCCCTGTTCTCAGGACCCAGCTATCTCTAGGGAAATTTCTGCTCCTTGAGCTTGGCTCTCAACTCCTCTCCCCAATCCGAGACCCAACTTTCCCCTGTTGCCTGCCTCTCTCACTTGCGGAAAATAAGTCATAGGCAGAAGCGTGGCTCTGAGGTCTCTGCCTTTGTAGGTTTCTCCACAAGCCCAGTCCCTCCTCCAAGCTACAGGTGTCAAAGGTGGTGATGAAGGTCAGAAGACACCCCCCTATCCACACCTGGGTTGCCAGCACCCTGCCGACCATCCACACCACACAGCCACCTTGCAGGCCCAGTCCTGTGCTAACCTTGTTGACAGCTGGCAGATGGCACTGCTGCGAGCAGGCCCAGAATGACCAGGCTGAAGGCTGACATGGCTGTAGGCAGCTCCTGGGCCTTCCCTCTGGCTGTGGTGTCTGGGCTCCTAGAGCAGCTGTGGGTTCTGCTGGTGTGAGCTGAGATCAGCCTGAGCTCAGTCTGACCCTGGAGGAGAGGAGCTGGTAAGGAAGAAGGCGAGGGGGGAAGGAGGAGGGAGAGTGGAGAGAAACTGCCCTCCCTCCCATGGTAATGAGCTGCCAGGCCTGGCCTCCCTGGCCAGGGCCCAGCCTGCAGGAGCTGGCGTTTGAGGTCAACTTTGGGAGGCTGGCTAAGGAAGTGGGTCTGTGGGCCAGGGGAGTGTGGGAGAGTTGGGGCTTCCCCTCTAAGCCCCACACCTTCCCAGAGTTTTTACATCAGCTCCCCCTTCCTGGCTGAGGGACTGGGCTCTGGGAAAAGAAGTGACACATACAATGAATCCAGCGGGTGGGGCCTCCTAGAAGGTAGACAGTAGGATTAAGACATCTGCTGGCTGGCTGGGAGAGAGTGGGGGAACCCCAGAGGCTAGAGGTCAAAGCTGCCCTCTCCCACAGAGCCTGGCTTATTTACTGTCCTCCCCTCACCTGCCCCTACTCAGCCAAGACCCAGTCCTGGGACATAGTCCTGGGACACAGCCCTGGCCCCTGGCCCAGCTCAGCAGCTCTCTCAGTTCAGCCTCTCCCATGGGGGTCACCACAGAGGGCCTAAGGTTCCCAGTCCCCAGCCTTCCCTGTGCAGCCCAGCTGCCCAGGCTCAGTTCAGCTCTTCCTCTTGGCACCAGATGCAGTTCCTGGAATCTGGGTGGAACCTCCCTGAGACAGGATCTGGGCTTGGTCAGAAGTCTTTACACACACCTCTGATTCACCTCCACCCACCACAGGGATACAAGTGGCAAAACCCAGCCCTGCTGTGGAGGGCAAGGGATGGACACCCTCCGGTGACAAGGCCCCATGCAGGGCCCAAATTCCTAGGCCCTCAACCCTCATGATCACATGGAGTCCATCGTGATCTCCAGCTCAGGAACTAAGAATAACCCAAGTACCTGTCAAGGCCTGGGGTCAATTGTTATGCTGGGTCTCCTTGCTCTACCACTCCCCATGACTGTGGGAAGCCAGAGATGTTGAGAGTCCAGCTCCACAGACACCATGAAACAAGGAGCCAGCAGACCAGGGTGAAATCTTAGAGATGGAGGGTTACCAGAAGCCGGGGCATGAGCTAGAAACACCTCGCAGCTTCCCTGGCCAGAAACCACCAAGCTGCTGCTCACAGGACCTCCCAGGCAGCTCTTTTTACACAGAACAGGTCTTCTAGGGGCAACACTCAGACATCATGGCTCATCCCTGCTTCCCATATGTGTCTGGGCATGGGTGTGGGCAGGGTGTGCACAGGGCAGTGCAGTGGGCCCACTTCCACCCAAAGATGGGGTGTCTCAAGGCGATCCAGAGAGACTTGGCTTTTCATCAAGTGGCACCTCCCGTATATGTATGACCTGTTCTGCTTCTCTACCCTGACCTGATGTCCTCAGAATCTTCTGGCACAAAGTTTGTCTAGAGTAGGCACCATGCATGTTAATGAACAGCCACAGAATCACTGCCTGGAATGCAAGGATCACATTGAATTTAACAAACATCCACAATGTCTTCTTCCAGGGTTTTAAGGGGAGTCGTGTGGTCAGGTTTGCATTTGAGAAAACACGTCTAGGCAGTGAGTGGAGAATGAAAGGGAAATACAAAACCTGGAGAGAGGGAGACCATGGGAAGGCTGCTACAGCAGCCACACAACCAGGGTGGTGGCCTGCACCAAGGCAGTGGCAGTAGGAAGAGATCTGAAGCCTTTTTCGGAGGTACAATAGATGCGATGTGGTTGCTAGAAGACGGTGACTAGCTTGGTGTGGGTGGTGAGAAACAAGGAGGAGCTGAGGGTGACTCCCGGGTTCTGACTTGAATAGCTGGTGGATGGTGGTGCCTAGGACAAGGCAGTGCAAGTTTCAGAATGTGGGAGGAACCATGAGCTACAGGCTTAGAAGTATTATGCCTGTGGTGCCTGCCGGCCCTCCAGGGATCCAGAAGGCAGTGGGATCCCTGGAGCAGAGAGCTAGACCTAGGAGCCATCTGTGGCACAGTGCCATTTGCTGAGGAGGCATGAAAGTGCATGGTCTCCCAGGGTGTGTGTGTGCACGTGTGTGTGCGCGCGCGTGCGCGCGCACACGTATGAGGAGAGGAGAACAGGAGAAAGGAGGGAAGCAGTGAGGGGCCAGGACACATGAGGGTCTTTTATCAAAGAGGAGTCAGGATGGAGAAGGAGGAAGAAACCCCAGAAGAGAGAGTGTTCCAGAAACCCAGAAAAGAGAGATCCAAGAAGGCATGGGCAGGGAAGTCACTCCTGTGAGCTCCCACCAGCTGGTGACTCACAAGAGCAGCCAGCCTCTCCTGTCAGTCCCCAAGTCCCAGGTCTTGGCTCCCTCACCTGAGCATCCCTAAAACTCCTGGGTAAGGACAAGGATTCTCTGAGCCACACTTTGGGGATGGTGGGGGAGGGAGATAAGCAGGAAGGACATCAGGTGACCAACAGGAGGAAAACATACCTCCCAGGTCAAAGTCCCAAGCTTTAGAGCAAAACAAGCTGTTCCGGAAAGTGGGGTGTGGGTGGACACTGGCTTTGAGGCTGGTCCCTGCTCTTTGGGTGTCCTCATTCAGTTGATGGCGGGGGGTCAGCTCCCCAGCTGTATGGCCACAGCCCTGGGTCCACATGGCGACAAGTTGGGCCCCCCTGCAGGTCTGGCTTGGACCCAAGATCTGGACTCAGGCCTCAGGAGCCCCGTGAGGCTGGACCTTGTGTCCTCATCTCTGAGCTGCTGTTCCACCAATGCTCAGTTCCTTCTTCCTGTTCCCAGCCCAGCTGTGCCATCAGGCTCCCTTGGACAGGCCCTCTGTCTAGCTAAACCTCCTGGGCTTACCCTTCAGAAAAGCCCAAGTGGGCCTAGACCATTTCCCCAATCCCCTCTCTCCCTACTGCATTCTGACTGCCATTCCAGCTATTGCCAGCAGGTGGCAGAGCTCAGCTCCAATCCCAGACTGGTCCCAGAGGGCAGAGGTGGCCAATTTCCAGCTAAAGATTCTGCAGCTCCCCTCCCTCCAGCCCCTCACTTTCACCCCTTCCCCGGGGTGGTTTGGAGGGAGGGATAGTGGACACTAGCATGCAAGCAGTCAGCGATGCTGAGAACAGTGAGCATGGCATGCTCAGGGCTGTGCTGTAGGGAATTGCAGAGGACTAAATTGTTCAGGATGGCATCCTGGAAGAGGTGGTGCTAGGACAAAAGTTTGCTGAATTGTTGGACGAGCAGAAAAACAGCCCCAGGAGGGCATCCAGGCAGAGAGCTCAACCGGAGGGAAAGCAGGATGTTATGAGCACAGAAATAAAATCTTTTTTTCACTCATAATATTTTATCTTGTTAATGTCTTTGCTGCAAGCCCAAGAGCACCTGGAGACTTTGATTCTTTCAAACAGATCCTGCTCAAACCCCACAAGAGCTTCCAATAGCTCTTCAGGCAATATGCAAACTCCTTCTCATGGGCTTGAAGACTCCATACCCTGCCCTTACCATCCTCTCCAGCCTCATGTGGTCCCAGAGCCTCTTGTCAGCCCTAGCAGTAGCCCAGCTCTTACCTGCATCAGGGCCTCCCCACACTTGCTCTCCCTTCTGCCTTCACTGGAATTCCCATTCCATTTGCCTGGCGGGTGCTGACAGATCTTCTAACTCTTGCCTGAAATGCTACTTTCTCCAAGGGGCTTGCTTTGACCTCCCCTCTTCCCCATCTGAAGTTACTCCTTCTGTGAGTCTTCCCCCTTCTATGAGTCCTCCCTGCTGGTCTCTTTACAACTGTTATCACAAGTTGCAACTATATATTGGTTTCTGTGTTCACTCCCTTAATGCCTGTCTCCCCAGAGGGAAGGCATCATGTCCTGTCACCCCAGCACCAGGTACTGAGCACCATGCCTGAGCGCACACCCGGAAAGTACTGTACGACAGCAAGTCTCAGTATACCTAGTGCCTACCTCTGGCCTGACAGATAGCAGAAACATTTTAGCTTGTGTTGGTTCCTTCTTTTTCTCTATCCTCTGGGCAGGGGACAGAGCCTACATCTGATTCATCTCTGTATGTCATCATAGCTCTGAGAAGTTGGAGCTGTCCAGTCCTAGAATGAGAGTGAGCTCCCCATCCTTAGAGGTGTGCAAGCAGAAGCAAAGAGCCAACTCATCCAACAGGGGCATCTGTGTAAGGGGTTTGGCCCTTGCAGCTCTGGAAGCCTGTGATTCTGTGACTCTGTTAACAGATTATGGTAGATTTTCATATTGTAATCAGGTTCTGAGGAAGTAGGCTCATGAGGACTGTGTCTCCTCTCAGACTCAGTGTTTCATTTGCCTGGTTCCCCTTCACTCAGCAATCCCTCCACAAGGGTCCATGGATAAAACTCAAGGCTTCATGAACTTGCTCAGGGAATATATCACATCTGTTATTCACTAACCTCTAACTGAAAGTTACCATCTTCTTCCATTAGGAATGAAGGCAACAAACCACAGTGCCTCTGTGATATTTTTGTATCACCATACAGTTGCGGCAGGTATCTAGAGACGCCATTGGTGCTCATCACTGTGGGTGTATAACAGTCACTGGACCTTCCGATGGATCGTGTTATTTCATACAGTATAAAGATACACATAACTCACTATATTACAAACTTATACTTTTAATATTTTGATAACTGTATTTCAATATAATTGATTTCCTTTGCAATGCTACACATTTTACTGAATGCATTTAAAAACCTCCAGTCTGTGAAGGGTTTCCTAGGCTTCCCCAGACTGCTCAAGGCACAGAAAGGGTTAAGAAGTCCTGACTCACCTGAAAGCCTGGGGCAGTTTGGCTCAAAGCAATGCCAGTGATCTCAAGGTCAGACCCAGAGGAAGATTAACACTCTCTAGACTGAAGTTTTCTAGGACAGAAGCCGGAAGCTATGGTCAGATCAAATGGGCATTCACCACCCTAGAAAACCCAGTGCCCGGGAGCTGGAAGGGGCAGAAAGCACTCCTCAGAGCCAGCCAAGGCACAGGGTATACTAGCTGCGACTCCTGGGTCCTAGGCAACTCCGCTGGACCTGTGAGATTTATGGCCAGGACCGCCCAGCAGGGGAGATCAATCACCTTTTCCTACTGCCCACTTACCAGCCAAGAAACTCAAAGGCTGGGCCTGTGCCCAGAGCCTGCCATCAGAGGTCCCAAGGCCAGATCTTTACCTGGTAGTTCAGCATAGCCCTGCTGTCCTGCCCAAGGCCACAGGCCTGCAGTGGCACCAAGCTGGGGTATTGGTTTCTGGAATCACAGTCTCTCCTGGCCTAATGGCTCGTCCTGAATAGTGCCATCCTGCTCCTCATTTTTCAGCTGGGGAAACTGTGACCGAGTAGGAGACAGTCACTGACTGAAGGTCAAGCAGTAAGGTAGTAGGAGAGGTAGGGCTAAACCCCAGGCATCCCTATGTCTGGCCCAGGGCTCAGTCCCTCTATCAAGCACCTATTTTTGGTCAGTTTCCCAGACAGCACTCTGGCTTGCTTTCATTCATTCATTCAATACATATTTAGTGTGTGACACAGGACTTGAAATACAGTAGTGACCAAGATAGAACTTACATTGTACAATTTTCTAATTTCCATTGCACCAAATGTTTCAAAGGAAATAAAAGGAAGCTAAAATTATATAAGTGAAGATGCCATTTAGTCTAAGAAATTTAAAAAAGGTAGTAGTAAGTCTCAAGTTTATTCATTCATGCCCTGGCTGGTGTGGCTCAGTGGATTGAGAACTGGCCTACAAACTGAAAGGTCGCAGGTTCGATTTCCAGGCAGGGCACATGCCTAGGTTGTGGGCCAGGTCCCCATTTGGGGGTGTGTGAGAGGCAACTGATTGATGTTTCCCTCTCTCTCTTTCTCCCTCCCTTCCCCTCTTTCTCCCACCCAAGTACTCACCAGGCCCGACCCTGCTTAGCTTCCGAGATCAGACGAGATCAGGTGCATTCAGGGTGGTATGGCCGTAGACCCTTCCCCTCTTTCTAAAAGTAAATTAAAAATAAAGTTTATTCATTCATATAACAAATATATTAATACAGTGGTAAACAAAGCAGAGTCCCTACCAGCACAGAGTTAACACCCTAGAGGGGTCAACCAGGAAATAAACAAATAGATAAAATAGGTCATAGGGCAATAAGGGAAAGACAACACAGGATCAGGAGAATGGGGTGCTGGCAAGGCAGGAAGTGCTGTTTTATACACATTTATCAGCAAAGACTCCTTTAAGAGGTGACATTTGAGCAGAGAGCTGAAGTGAGGAAGCTCAGCTGTGTGAGAGGAGAGGATCTCAGGATCTTGCAGTCAAGGAGAGCAAACAGCAAGTGCAAAGGCCCTGAGGCAGTGAGCCTGAGGGAAGAGGGCAGGAGAGGAGATGGATTTTGAGGGTAAAGCCAATATAATTTGCAATGTGAGAGAAAGAGAGAAGCCAAGGGTGGTTTCAAGGTTTGGAGTCTGCTCAGCTAGAATAGACTGAGATAGGGAAGCTTCAGGAGGGGCAGGAGTCACGAGTTTGGTTTGGAGATGTAAGTGAGTCTGGAATTAAGAGGCGAGGTCCAGCCTGGAGAGGTACATTTGGGAGATGTGGGGCAGAGACTGGGGAGCTCTCCCAGGACACAGAGAGGTCTGAAGTGCTGGGTTTGGGGAAGAGCAGAAGGGAAGGAGTGCAGGCAGGGAGGTCTGCCTGGCTGGGGAGCAGAGGGTGGTTGGAAGAGGGTCCTGAGGGCCTTGCAGGGCCTGTGAGGAAATTTGGACTTTACGTTACAGATAATGCGGCACCATCAGAGGGTTTTAGGCTAAGATGTAATGTGAGCAATCTAGCATTTCAGCAAGCTCTCCCCAACCATAGCTTGAAGAATGGGTTAGACAAGGCAATGAGCACTGAATGGGCTGTTTTGGGGGGCAGGGGGTGAGGGGGTGTGGAGGGGGCCCAGGAGAGAGATGGTGTGGCTGGACTAACTAAAACAGTGCATAGAGAGAAGTGGGAGGGTCAAAGAGCAATTTAAGGGGTACAACTGGTAGGCTAAGGAGGTGGGGAGCAAGGTATCCGGGAGAGTAGAGTCAAGGTGGTACCAATTCCCTGCCTTGGACAACGTTTGGATGTCGGTGCTGTATTTGAAACTGGAGACTACTAGAAGAGCAGCAGGTTGGGGAGAGAGTGGGGAGGAGAGAACATGTATTATTCACTTAACAAAACTTTCTGAAGTGTCTGTTCTGGGCCCAGCACCATTCAAAGCACTACAGCTCCACAGCCTTATCCCTGGACGCTCACATGTTAGTGGAGGAGACGCACAATGAACAATGAGCCCAGCGATGGGTTCTAGGGCAGTTCACAGACACAGCTCGTCGTGTCCATCCAGCAATCGTGAGAGACATCTGAGCTGGAAAGAGAGTCTTAGGATTCAGCAGGTTGTGGATGGTGACTGAAGACAGGGATGATAAGGCCCAAGATAGGGAAGGATCAGAAATTGGGCCAGGACTCAGCCCTCAGAAATGCCTATTTAAAAGCACTGGGAGTGCATCTCCATCTGAACTGATGGGAAAATAAAGCAGCAACACATATTGCCTTCAAACCACGTATGATCAAACTGCAGCAGCAGGCATGCCTCCCATTTCAGGGCCTTTGGGGTCATGTAACAGATTTTATTTTATCCTAACTAAAACTGTTTCTTTCCCTTGTTACTAATTTTGCCATTAGTCTCTTGAATATTTGGAGAAGCTGATATTTGCAGCCTGAAAAGGAACCACCTCGGGAGGGTCTCCGTCCCCAGATATCCGTTAGGGCAGTCCCAGATCAGAGAGAAAAACTGTGCCCTGTGCCCTCTGAGCACAGACCTGGGGAAGATGAGAGGAGTCACAGAGAGGCTGGATCAGGTTCAGTGAGAGAAATGCCTGTCTAGTGATGGCAGAGATGCCTTGAAAGGTGGTAAGCTCCCCACCACCAGAGATGTGCAAGAAGGAGGTGTGAGCTTGCCGGGGAGGGGGCAGGGTAGAGCACAGCAAGGGCAGAGAAGGGGCGCATGGTCTCAATGCTGCAGTTCCTGGGCCCAGAAGGGGTGATCTGGGGTCAGGATCCTCACTCACCACTAGCTGTGTGAGCTGAGCAAGTCTCTTCACTTCTCTGAGCCTCTGTTCTTGGTAATGCCACCCTGAATTGGCAGGAGAACAATGCATCTGAATGCCTTGTAGCCGAGGACACCTGGTAAGTGTTAGGATAACCCATATCTAAACAGGGTATCACAGGTTTGAGCCGCACTGCCCTGTCCCAGATCAACCCTTTTCCAGAGCAGAAGGCCCAGCAGGACGGCGAGAGGCACTACAGGCCACATGTTGGCCAACAGGTTCACCGCTGCCCTAAACTCGGTCAAGGAGCCGCACCCAAATGATGTTACCATTCACCCTTGAAGCTTTTGTTGGAAAGGTCAGACTTTGCCCTTCAAAATGAAAAAGACTTTAAAAGGCTGGAGCTGCAGACAAAAGTTAAACAAAATACAAATAATTTCACAATGGAGCAAAATATGCAGATTTTTTTCTAAATGAACAACAAAAATGTTCTGAGTTTGGACTGAGTTTGTGATTTGTTTGTTTATTTCTTTTTTTCTGTTCTTTCCAGAATTTCTATAACACAGAGTGTTTGTTGGGGGGAGGATAAAACTCATAATTTAGAACGAAACAAAATAAATGTGCAGCCCTGGCTGGTGTGGCTCAGTGAATTGAGCACTGGCCTGCAAACTGAAAGGTCACTGGTTCGATTCCCAATCTGGACACATGCCTGGGTTGTGGGTCAGGTTGCCAGCTGTGGGCATGTGAGAGGCAACTGCTTGATGTATCTTTCGCACATCGATATTTCTCTGCCTCTCTTTCTCCCTCCTTTCCCTTTTCTCTAAAACAAAATAAATAAAATCTTTTAAAAAATAATATGTGCATAAAAAGGCAAAATTGGGTCACTTTTCCAGATATTTACTAGTTCTCTTAAAAGCTCAAAAGTTAACCAAGACCCTCTTGGTTAACCAAGAGCCACCAGTGAGTGTCAGTGAGTGACACACTGTCCCAGCCAGCATCAACCAGCTCACAGAAAAACAGGAGATGAGGTCAGGACTCAATTATGCGCAGATGGTAAGCAACAGCCAGATATGGTTCAAGGGGCTCTGTGAATTCAGAAATAGGAGAGACTGCTGCCCATGCGGGAAACCAGGTGATGCAGCATCTGAGATAGAGTTCAACACAGAGAACGGTTACTGCAGTGGGAGTCAGCAGGGAAGACTCCTCAGGTATGTGAAGGCTTAGAGGTGAGAAAGTAAGAGATGATGGATGTGGAACATTTTGGGGAGCTCAGCCACCCCTTAAGAGAGGATGTTGGAGGGAGATCAGGGCAGCATTTTTCACTCCAACTTTAAACTAGTGTGATTTTTTTTTTTTTTAGAATGATCCCTGGAAAACAGGGGGAGAGGCACAGGACCACGCTTGCTCCTCCTTCCCTCCCCAATCTCTGTCCACACCCCCAGAGCACTGGGAGCCAACAAAGTAAGTGATGTCAGGCTAATCATGGCCACTTGGATCTGAGGAGGGCCCCTGGTCTCTCTGAGGACCATCCAGCAAGGACAAGTGCAGGACAAAAGCATTGCCTCCCCCTCCTTGCCTGCCACTGCCCTCATTAGCATCACACAGAAAAACTGCCAACCAGGCTTCCAGCCTCACTGCAGCCCGGCAACTGGACAGGCCAGCCCAGCTTTGGCAGAGCCCCAACTAAGCAGATGTGGGCCCTGAAGGGTCCTGTGGCCAACCCTGCCCTCCTCCCCCCAAAAATAACCAAGCAAGGCAACCACTGCCCTGTCCTGCCTGCCCCATAAGCCTTCCTCACATTGCTACACTGTCTGCTGGAGGTGGCAAAGCCAAAGGGCAGTAGAAAAACCCCAATTCCTGAATGGCATGAAGGCTCCTAGGATAATACAATCCACGAGTCTTAGAGACCTCAAATTTCACCTGTCATTAGACCCACGGAGTCAAATCTTAGTACCATAGACATCATTCACCAGGGCAATCACAGCATATTGGGACCCCCTTCAGATTGCTGCTTTAGAACACGCCTTTGCCAAACAACAGAACCATAGCCTCCCAGGACTTCATCTGGAGCAGAGTAAGGCAGGTAGCACATCAGAGCTGATGTCCCAGGCCATCCTGGGAGAGATTGCCTTGGGACTTGGGGTTGGAAATGCCTCTGTCTGTCTGGATCCCACCTATTCACGGGTAATGGAGAGGGGGCGTGGGAGTGATGAGGAAGCCTGATAGTCCATTGAATACGCAGCTCCCAGGGGACAGCTGGAGAGAGGGGCGGAGCACTCCAAGCAGGAGCCCTGGCCAGCCTGTGTGGGAACAGCCAGAGGGCAGAAGGCCTGGCCCCTGGAGATCCTCAGAGCCTGGGACCCAAGAGCACCACAGGTCCCAGGCTGCAGAGGGTAAGCTGGGAAGGGTTGAGGACCCTGAGCTCAAGGGGTCTCAGCTGGCTGAGCTGTCACAAGGCATGGGATGGGAAAAGGTTTTCCACCCTGGTCCCGTCACTCCACTGGGTCTCAGAAAGACAGGGGTCTGGAAACGGAGGGGGCTTTATTATAGGATGACAAAGGGGTAGAGACTGGGCAGGAGGAAGGGATGTTATCTTCAGATTCCCATCTGCATGATAGACTGAGCCAGGAGGGGTTGTCTTCTCCAAGAATCAGGGAACACAAAATAACAAATAGCCAAACCTCCCTCCCGCAATTTACGGGTGGGGGGTCCTCCTCTGATTTCCCCTCAGAATGGTCCTGTCCTAAGGGCTGGGATTGTGGGGTCCTTCTCTGCAGTGATCCTGGCAGTGTTCAGGGCCCCACCCACCAAGGGGTGAGAGAACTGGCTTCCATTTGATCTTGGGCAAACCACTCATGGTCTCTGACCTCAGTGTTTCCTCACCTGTAGAATGGGAGTGGCTTGCACTGGGTTCTTGGGAGATGCAGAAGGTGAGACAGCAGACTGAAAGCACAGCCCTGGGGGATAAGCTGCAGACACGGAGTGCAGTGAGGCTGACCTGTGGTGGCCCACATCCTCTTCCCCAGCTTCCTGGACCTGGGATCTGGAGCCTTCAGCCTGATTCTGCCATACCCCACTCTTCACTGAGAATCCACGTAACATCTCTTCACTCCCATAGATCAGAGTCCCCATCCACTTCACTCTTCTGGGGGAAAGTGGCACTTTAATAGGTCTACGTTTCCATTAATTCAAATTAAACAAAATGAAAAGTTCAGTTCTTCAGTGGCAGTAGCTACTTTTCAGATGTTCAATAGCTGCCTGCGGTTAGTGCCTACCACACTGGGCAGGGCAAATATAGCCTGTGCCCTTCACCACAGAAAGTTCTATCGAACAGCGCTGTCTAAAGAATGCCAGTTTGGGAATCAGGAGGCCTAAGTTCTAGCTCCAGCTTAGCTCTCAGTTCATGCTGAGTTTAGACAAGTCCCTTTGCTTCTTGGAGTCTCAGTTTTCCCATCTGTGCACCCCATCCTGCATCCTGTACAAGGCAGAGCACAGTGGGTGCTTGACATGGACCTCTTGATTGATTGTCTCCCTACTGCCTTGGGGCAGGCCTACCTGGACTTGGGGAAGAGGTAGGTAGGTGGAGCACTGCTGATGGGGAGGCTGAGGGACCCACTTGCCATCCTCAGGCTCTAGCAGCTCAAAAAAATACTTTAGAGCCCAGAGCTTGTCTGGCAAGCTTCTCTGAGTTTCCATGTTTCAGACAATTGTCTCCAGGCAGCAAAGCCAGAGCCAGGAGGGCAGGTCCTGCTTAGGGCTAGTGTGTTTCTTTCCGTGAGCTTACACAGGCCTGAGGGCAGCCTGAAGATCCTAAACTGATCCCTCCCAAACCCAGAGAGAGGTTTGGGCATGGCCTTGGGGAGGAAGCAGACTCAGGGGCTGGTCCAAAGGGGAGGAGAGGCGTGGAGAGTCAGAAATGCACTATCAGCACTGCCCGTCCTCCCCACTTCCTCTCTTCGAACGGATCACATCCTGTTATTGTGTGGACAGAGAAGGCCAGGAGCTGGGGAGGGAGGCAGGGCTCGGATCAAATGAGGGGGGAGTGCAAGGAGGAGCCAAAGAGAATGACACAGTGGGCATTGGATAGCTCCGGCAGCCCAGTCCTGCCTGACTCTCGGTAGCTAAGACAGGAGTAGGGTACCCAGGAGGAAAGAACAGTATCCCTGGAGCAGCTTGAATTTGCCACTAAGAGAAGGTGCTAGGGCTCATGTCAGGCTGTGCCTCACTGCAAAGGCTCCTGGAAGAAAGGAAACAGCACCTCCTCCAGGAAGCCTTCACCAGCATCTTCCTCCAGCTCCTTCAATTCAGGAAACATTTACTCTGGGCCTCCACTGCCAGAGCCAATCTCCCATAGCCACTGCGTGTCTCTTTCTCTCTCACAGCACTTGCCTCCAAGGTTGTAATGCTCTGCATCCATCCCCTACACCCCACTTCCACGCAGCTTGTGAGCCCTCTAGGGACAGGGACAAGGAAGGTCCCTTGCTGGCTCCCCAGCTTTGCCCAGCATTGGGCAAGTCCAGAGGAATCCCTGCGGCTGTGAACAATTAATGTTCCCACTTCTCCTTTTACACTTTTTCCTTGTTCTGCCATTCCCAAGTACAGCCTTACCCCAACCCCATGCCAGCCATGGGGTTTAATAAGGCTGCTTTCTAAGAAACACAACAACTTAACATATGTTATTTTGAAATCCCATGACAGCCTTGTAAGATGAGTGTTAATATCTTCATTTAACAGACAAGGAAACTGGAGCGCAGAGAGATTCAATGACTTACCCAAAGTCACACAGCAGGTACATTAAGTGTGCCACTGTATCTTAAACCCAGGTAAGCCTGACCCCCAAAGGCTTGGGTCTTTCTGTGGCCCAGCTGCCTTTCCTGCTCAATCCCACCCGTGCTTCGGCCTTTCCCTCCCAGAGCTGACACCACACTGACTGTCCTCACTGCCCAGGAGTCTGTCTTTGAGCTGAACCTCTTGCTGTAGGCAAGCTCTCCAGAGCCCACGAGGATTGCCCATGGCCCTGAGCAGATGGCTAGACAAGCTGAGCTGCCATCTCCCCCATTGCAGAGTGCAGGCCTTTCTGCTGTAAGAGCACCAACTCCTCATTGGCTGTTTCTTCTTCTCCTGAGAGGCAATGGCACTATCTTTGGACTCAGACCAGAATTCACATCCTGGGTCCCTTAGTGAAGCCCTATTCCCTTGTTAGGCCTCATTTCCTCCTCTGGACAATGGAGGGGGTGATCTTGACTTACTCTTTTCCTTATTCTGACTCATGATGACCAAGCCTCTGCTGCTGGACACTGTGCCCAGCACATGGCCTGTCCCCTGAAGGCTGGTCAGAGGTGCTTGCCTGGTTCACAAGGGCCACAGAGGCAGACAGGGTATGCTGGATGCTGAGGAATAGTTCATTGTTTTATAAGTAGGAAGGAGACAGTGGGCAGCATGAGGAGGCAAGGCTGCTATGAACAGGCCAGATAAACAGCCTCCTCATCTTCATCACCCCCACCTTACTCCATCCAGGTCCATCCAGTATAATAACAAGAGCAGTCTCTTGCCCCTTACCAGCCTCCATGGTATTAGGTGGGGGCCCACAGCAGGTATTTTATAGAAATGGCTCTGTCTCCCACCCATCCATCTCCCTCTCATTCCATACTGCCCTCAAAACCAAGCTAGAATATTCTATACAGGGGAAACTTTTCATTCAACAAATGTTGAACATGACCTGGGGTAGGTCTGACATAGGGTGAGACAAATCAGACATGGTTTTGTGCTCAAGGAGCTCGTGTTTGAATCAGGAAGCAGACAAATGGATAAGCAGTAGACAGCACAGAACGAAGGAAAGCCTGTGGGGACAAAAAGGAGGTGGCTGACCCCATAAAGTCTCCTGGATGCTGAGGACAAGTTAACCAGCAACGACTGTGGGAGCAGAGGATGGGTAAAAACAAAATGTGCAAGAACTGGACAGTTATAAAAAGAAACAAATGCAGCCTGGACCAGAAAGGATAGTGCAACAACAGCACAGAGAATGAAGGGCAGATGGTGAGAGTGAGGCTGGAAAGATCAGCAGGCCATTCAGGCAAGGCCCAGGGTGTGGTCCCTTCCCTGTGGGGGGCACAGGTTGTACTGGGAGGCAGGAAGTCTGTTCTGCCCTGCCTGCCACTGCTGTCACTATTTACAGGACATGTGGCCCTGGGAAGACTCCTTTCCTCTCTGGGCCTCCATCTTCTCATGTGCAGATAAGGACACTAGCCCAGATGATCCCCAGGCCCTGGGCAGCCTGGACATTTGATAGCCTTAGAACCTCTGCCTTGGTGCCACAGAGCTGACGGACTCTTTCTGACCTCTTTGCATATGGACAGCCTCACCCGCTCCTGGGAAAGGACCTTCTGAAATGGATGCTCCTCCTTTCCATTCTCCATCCATGACAAGTCAGGCTGATGCCTCTGTGCCTCCCTGACACTGATCTCACCAGAGTCATTGGTGACCTCCACATTGCCAAATCCAGTCCACAAGTTGGGCCTTTTTTTTTTTTTTTGGACCTCTCACAGGCACTGGGCGTGGCTAACCCCACATTTGCTTTAGCCTCTGTAACGCCACACTCTCCCAGTGTTCTCCAGCCTCTCTGACTGCTGCCTTGGCCTCCTCTCTCTGTCTTTGCCTCTCATCCTTTCACTGTGTTGCTTCTCAGGCTTGTAAGCACAGGTCAGGTCCTGGGTCCAGGACCCACCCACCACTGTCACCACTGAGAGCCCACTGATCTCCCTGCTCCAGGGCTAAGACTCACCATCCCAGCTGCATAGAGACCTCCTAA
Source organism: Anoura caudifer (assembly GCA_004027475.1). Classification (NCBI taxonomy): domain Eukaryota; kingdom Metazoa; phylum Chordata; class Mammalia; order Chiroptera; family Phyllostomidae; genus Anoura; species Anoura caudifer. The sequence continues at coordinate 210,853 of PVKU01001191.1, read as the reverse complement.
TGCTGGGCTAGGGAGAGACACACAATCTTCCAAAAGGCAAAGACCTTCCCTACAGGCCAGAGCATGACTCCAAACACTGTCATGCTTTTACCCCTGTAGCTACAGTTGGAAACACCCAGGCCAGGACAGTCACGATCCAAACCTGGTGAAATGAGACAGGTCACCCAAGGGGAGCCAGCATTAGCTGTGAGCACCTGGAGTTCCCTTTGTGGCACATCTTTTTTCCTTAATACTAATCACTTTCCAACTTACCATATGATCAACACATTTATGATGGTTGTGTGTGTCTGTGTTCACTGTCTCCCTACTAGAATTTAAGTAACACAAGAACAGGGATTGTTGTTTTCTTCATGGCTGGATCCCCAGTACCTAGAACAATACCCAGCTCAACGGAAGTGCTCAATAGATACCTGTTAAACGAAATCAAGAAAGGACTGGTACTCCATTGGAAATGCCTGCCTGACCTACTGAGGACCCTAAAGATCCAAGATCCAGCAGTCCCCATGCAGAGACCTCCTCAGAACCCAGTGCCCCACCTCTGAATTGTATTCCCGTTCTTAAGTCTCTATTTGCTAACCCCAAAGCCTCAGCACTGCAAGCCATCAAGGGAACCTGGGAGCCTCCTTTGGTGAGGACTTAAACTGTCTTGAACCTATGATAAAGCACCTGCCACCCTGACCATGTGGCTTAGTTGATGAAGCGTCATCCTTTGAAGTGAAGGTCTCAGTTTCGATTCCTGGGCCAGGCACATGCCTAAGTTGCAAGTTTGGTCCCAGGCTGGGATGCATATGAGAGGCAACTGTCAATGTTTCTCTCTCATATCAACAGTTATCTCCCTCTCTTTCTCTTTCCCATCCTCTCGCTCTAAAAACTTCATTGTTTTTATAAAGCACCTGACTAACCACAGGAGCTGAAACATACCCATGGGGCAGCCCTGACTGGAAAGTGTTGGTGCACAAGTGCTGAGAAGAGGCCCCTCTGTGAGGCCTGGAAGAGGGAAAAGAATGGAAACCCTACCAAGCCTCAGGGCGGGGCAGGATTCCCCCTCAGAGGACAGCTGAGTCCTAAAGGCCCCCATTTCAGGGGAGACAGGTTTTGTCACATCTTTCCTTTTAATGTCCCAATTCTCAGGCCTATGGGTGCAACATGCAAGCACAACATCCAGCCCCCTTTGTAAAACTTTTATTTAGAAATCTTCCCAATATATCCTTATATATATACACACATCATCACCATATGGGTTTTGTCACTAAAGAGTCACACGCCCACAGTGTTGGCCTCTGGGCTGTACAAAGGTCAGGTACCTGGAAGCGGTTACTCCTCTTCTGCAGAAAAATGCGGAGACCAACATAATTCATCAATTCATCACGTACAGTACAACATTGACGGAAAGTGCTGGGCCCGCCCACAGGAGCGCTGCGCTATGTACACGGGCAGGGGCAAGCCTTCGGCGGGGGCCACGTACCATTGACATCACAAGTACGACTAGACCACCCCCAAAGGCTGAGATAGTTGTCGACTGACTACAGACTCTGTGCCCTTGGTTTTGTTTTTGGAAAAAGGATAAAGGTTGTACCATCTTGTCATTTGCCACTACAAATAAAAGAATATAAATTTTTCTTAAAAGATGGGAGTCTCTCTAGTCATTTTTGTTCTCATGGTTTTTTTACCTTTCCATGTTTTCCCTTTAGCACAGATATTATTCTTGGAATGTTGCCCTTTCTTCATGGGTGAGGAGGAGGCAGAGGAAACAGAAGGGTATAGGGGGTGCCAGTGGGAAATGAAAATAAAATATAGATCTTCTCTAGTTCTTACAAAGACCTGAAGCTTTGTGCCTCCCTATCCAGGCCCATTTTAGGTAGTTTCCTTACATTTTGCATATTCTGCCCATGTTCCCATATCTCTTATCCATTCTTACTCCTATACCTTGCCTTGGAATGAGACAGAAATGAAGTCAATCATGAAGAAATGAGAACAATCTAGATACAGTAACTCAGGCAAAAATGGTTTAGAACCTAAATTACCCAAAGCTGAGTGGTCAGGTAGACCTGCCCACTGCCTAGCTCCTGGACTCAGGGTGGGAAAAGCCACTGCAGGATTGCTGCTGCAGGCAACGGGGTTCTTTATGGTCTTAGAATTCTACTTTCATGGTTCCAGTCAGCCTCCACCAGAGCCCTAGGAGATGGGCAAGTCAGGTCATGGATGAGAAATTGGCACTGAAAGAGACAACTTGTCCAGGCCACCCTGGGAGTCTGAGAGAAGAGGGAGCCAGGAGCTGAGCTCCTGGTAGAATGTGTGATCCATCTCTGAAAACCCATGCACCCATCCACACTGAAGCTCCAAGTCAGAGAAATCCACTGGGAAGCACACGCAGCCTTAGGACAGGTGCTCTGTTATTAAACAGATGGGATTCCTCACAGGAACTTCGAAGTCCTGGAAAGGAACCACTCCTAATATTCACCAAAATATGATTTGGGGGGGGCCTGATGTGAGACAGACAGTGACAGTGCTACAGGGTTAACCATGGTGCTCCCATCCCCACGCACTGGACCTCACGACTTAAAAGGAGAGGGAGCAGGGGCAGGGATCACATGGCTGTACGAAGCTGCACTTGAGGCCCCCTCACAGTGAGGGCCAGCCCTGAGCTGAAACCCAAAACATGTGGGACCTTTCCTAACAGCTGCAGTGCTGGTTCCTCCACACCGCCAGGGTAGGGTGGGGCCATCGGATCATTCCCCTCTGACCTCAAAGGCAGAGCCTTGTTGAGGGTGGCTTGAGGGACCAAGGATGGGTATGTAGGACTTGTATGCAGTTTGTTCCATGGGCTTGAAATGCAGGTCACAGGCAGGCCTCACCTTAAGAAAACCATGTCTCACCACTTGGATTGACACAGAAGGTCAAGGAGGGGGCAGTGGTCCACTCTACAAAAGGATTCTTCACTTACAAAAAGACTCCCGGTAGTATTTCTTTAAAAGATGAAGGATAAAGATTTGATTTACAAAAATGTCATTTACAACTTTTGGAGGAGGAGGTTACTCCTATTGCATTAAGCCAGCCTCCCATAGACACCCATGATGACTGAAAGCGACACAGTCGAGGGGTGTTTAAGATTCTGTTAAGTGAATGTGCATATGTTTGAGTCCCAGCTAAGGCCTGGTTTTGGACTGGATTCCCCATGTCCTAGAAGTGAGACTGGACCCTGGGTAATATCAAGACCTAAAGATCCCACCAATCACTGAAGTTAGAAAAAGTCCCAATTGCCAGGGGGGAAAAAAACCTAAATGCCAGGAATTCCTAGGACAGTTTGTGCTCATCTTGGTTCAGAACACCAACCAGGACCATTAGCTAACAGACGTCCTGCAGCAGGGAGGTTCCTCTGAGCATCTTGGAGAATGCAGACACGGGGCTCCCATCTACTGTCAGCACCGGCACATGCCCACCAGCACACTGGCATTTGCTCACCGCAAGAACAGGGGTGTGTAGCTGTGAACAGAGGCAGGTAGCTCTGAGACACAACCGGCCTTTGAAGCCCACGTGCCCCAAATAGCACTTGCTCAACTTCATCTAATCACTTTTCCTTTCTCTGCCCTCACACAAAGCCCAAAGGGCATGCCTACAGGTGCAGACTTGGTCCCCACAACCACAAGGATTGGGAAGGCAAGTTTCAGTGGGGAGAAAGTAAAGCTTCAATCCCCAGGGCAAGAAGTAAGGGCTACTTGGTTTTCTGGCCCTCTGGCCCAAGTAGTCGGGAGCAGGTGGTCCACTGGCCATCTTCTTCAACAGGCCCTGAAGAAGGCACCTCAGGCTGTGACTCTGCAGCAGTTGGCCAGCTGGATGGACCAACGTGGGCCTGGGTGAAGATGGGGCTCAAGAAACGGGCAGCTATTGGGTACCTATATATTTGGACAATGTGGCCACAAAAGCCACCCAGCCAGCTTGGGAGGGGCTAAAGGCAAGGCAGAGGCTGCTGAATACCTCAGATGAGAGCTGACAACCCCAGGTCTCAGGAAAGACAGGGCTTCCAACCTCCAGGCCAAAAGCAGTGCTGCTCAAGCCTCTTACTTGAGAAGTCTTAGGATTTGGGGAAGGGAGAAGACCGTGCCGTCTTCATAAAAAGTACCTACCACTTTGCTTCACTTTTCTGTTCTCCTACTGAGGTGGGAAATGAAAAAGCCAGCCCCAGGGGCAGTTTGGGCTTCCCAAAGTTCAGGCATCAGGGAAAGCTCATCAAGTCCATTGCCCTACTTCAGAGCTGCCTAATATTCACCCACCTGCCCTGAAGCCCACAGTCCCAGTGGCCTGAAGGCTCCCTCCTGGCTGGCCCAGGATGGCCCCAGACCCATCACCGAGGGCCAGCTCCATCAGTGGCTGGCAGCATGGCAGGATGGAGGCTGCGGGCTGTGTGCTTGGGTGCAGGCTCTTCTGTGTAGCTGTCCGGGCTGGCTGCCCCATCTAGGGAGCTGCCACAGCTGGAGTTGGGGGACAGCACATCCTGCAGGAGGTCATCTGGAGGTGCACCACCCCCTCCCCCTGCACCCCCGCCACCAGCCCCCACCATGGGGTCCTTGCCAGGCTTGGCCCGCTGGGTGCCCTCCTCCTCTTGGTCATTGAGCAGCTTGGCCAAGAAGTTGATGTACTTCATGGCCAGGCGGAGGATCTCATTCTTGCTGAGTTTCTTGTCTGGGGGGTGCGTGGGAATCAGCTTGCGTAGCTCAGCGAAGGCCCCATTCACATTCTGCTGCCGCCATCGCTCCCGGCTGTTGGTGAAGATGCGCCTTACGACTTTGGTATGGGGACCTGGAGGGCACAAGGGCAGGGTTAGGAGAATGGATTGGGAATCTCCCAAGGATCTTCTGCTGAAAGGAAGGGGGAAAAACCATCCTTTGGGAAACTTGGGAAACCCAGAATGCCTTCTTTCCAATTACTTAGAAAACTTTACTCATCCTTCAAAACCCCGTATATCTGTTTCCTCTTCTCTGAGGCTTCCTCTCCCTCCCTCCAAAGAGATCTAACCAACTGCCACAGTCCTAATGTCCCCGAATCTCCATTACTGTATGCTCCTGTGCTTCTCTCTCTCTCTCTCTCTCTCTCTCTCTCTCTCTCTCTCTCTCTCGGCAGTGAGACATTTGAGGACAGGGGCTGCTTATCATTCATTCATTCACTAACTCACTTGTACCAAGAGGCCATATTGCACTAGTTATGAAGACAAACTCTGGAGCCAGATTTTCTGGGCTTCAATTCCTGACTACTGCTCATGAGATAGTGACTTTGAGCAATTTACTTAAACCCTCTCTGCCTTAGCTTCATCATCTGTAAAATGGAGATAATACTAGTCACTCAAGTGTAAGATTATCACATGGATCTAACAAGTAACACAGGCAAAGAATTTAGGACAATGACTGTCTCAGACTAAACATTCATACAATGTTAGCTATTATTATCTATGCATCAGTCTTTTCCTAAGAACCAGGCACTAAGGAATAGTGGTGATTAAACAGAGTGGCTGCCCTCCTGGACCTTACATTTTAATGGGAATGACAGATGATGAACAAGTAGCAAAAAGATAACAAACAGACAGGAGGCTGAATGCAAATAAAAGATGGAAAGGAACTACTAGGTTTAGCTGAGTTGGTTGAGGATGGCCTGTTGGAGAAGGTCACATCTATAAGTTAAGAACTTAAGGCTGAAGAAGAGCCAGCCAGGCACAGAAAGACAAAATGGCATGTGTGAAGGCCCTGAGCTGAAAAATAACTGACACCAGCCTGGCTGGATCAGTGTGGGTAAGATCAGAGAAGGCTCAGTCCAATCCCATAGAGCCCTGCAGTAAGGTGTGAGGATTTTATTTGAAGGGTGATGAAAAGCACAGCGTAAGGATTTAGTAAATGTCTGCTGACTGATCATGCTGGCAGGTAGGGGGCTGAAGGAGAAAGCAGAGACCAAAGGGAAAAGGACTTACACTGTGGGCTTTCTCCCCCAGGAGAGGAGTGAAAGACAGCCACGCACAGGCTCAGCCTGAGGCTGTAGGCAAGTATTTGAGGGCTACCTCAGTCTACCCATGTCTACAATACATTGATTACAGACTGAATCAATATTCACTGGCGTTCATATACTAAGACCTGCAGAACAGTGGCAGACACCAGTGTGCGTGTATCTAGCATGTATGGTGTGCAAAGCACTATGTTATATCCAAGCCTGACCTGGATTCCCAAAGCCAGGGGAAGACCGAGGTGCGCCCTGCTAGTGCTTCCAAGCTCCAGGCTGGGGTGGCCGCTTCCCTCCCCATCACAGAGCGGGGCTCCCAGCAGTCTTCAGAAAGCTCTGCACATGGAAGGAATTGCCAGTACTAGCATACTTGTTTGTTCTCTTCCTATGACCCTTGGAACCAGACCTCAATATGTGGAAACTTGGGTAGGGGAGAAAAAGAAAGGAAAAACCAAGACATCCCCTGAGACCCACTGCTCATTTCACAGCTAAGGGAGCCAGGCAGAGAAGACCTTGCCTTCAAGGTCAGTCTGTGACCCAGCTCCTCCATGCCAACACTTCCTGCTTCATCATCTCTCCTACATATGTGCACGTGCACTCACACACACATGTTTTCCTGGGAAAGATCACTCGGCCCCTGCCACAGTGCCTCTGAAGCTGTCCTTCCAAACCCCAACAGGTCCAGCCCAGCTGACTGCTTGCCAAAGGCCAGACCCAGGCTAGGAAGAACACAGCACACCTGCTGAGCAGTCCTACCCCAGGTGCCTCAGATAACTTGCTCTTCTCTGCCTCCAGGCCAGACAATGGGGAGCGCCTCAGCTGTGACTAGGGAGGATCAGTCCCTGCTCTATGACTAATGGTAGCTGATCTTGAGGGAGCTCCTATGTGGGGAGGCTAGGGGAGCTTTGTGGCTGCTGCTGTCACAGCTAGAGCTAGACAGGCTTCAGAAGGAGCATCTACCCTGGGCCAGGTGCTAAAAACACTTTACCCCATTGTACACTTTCAATAATGTGAGGAAGCTGTTATACCCCTCACTTTACAGATGAGCAAACTGAGGCCCAGAGAAGTTCAGCAACAGGAACCACATCAAGTCCTGACTTTAGACCTTGTATTAGTTCCACTACTATGCACTCTTTTTGGTTAAATTTCTGGTTCAAGGTCAGTGGGCTTATCCTGTACCCTCACACCCTCCCCTTCACCATCATTTCTGTCTATTCTTCTGTAGCTCCTTCCCAGAGAACTACCCACCTCTCCACACCTTCCTGCCTGAGTCTATCTGTCCTGTATGACCTTCGTTTCTCTCTGGCTGGCCACTGAATAGATGCTCAGTAAATATTGGTAACATTATGAGTAATGGCTTCCCTAACCCTCCTGCACTCCCTGCAAACCCCTACACCCTTCCCATCTCCTTCTCCTCTGTGCCTATTTCTGTTGCTTCTGCCCTTCATAGAAAATACCTCTTGCCTGGGGAACTTCAGGGCTGGTTCTGCCTACTTCCTGTTTGGTACACCCACCTCCCCTCTCTAACCTAGCATCACTGACGCCCCATCACCTTTCCCTCTTGGCCTTATACCCATGTTGCCCCAAACTGGTTGGATCTTTTGAGGTCCGTTCCTTGTCTAGACTCCATCCCTTTTCTCCAGAAGATCACAGAGAGCTCCCCTCCAGAAGCTCTAGCTCAACGCACCGCCCTTCCACCTGTCCCTTGCACAAATCCCAGCCTGGCTCCAAGGCCTCAAGTGTCTTTCCTTCAGCAGCCCAGGCCCAGCCAGATTGAGCTCCAGGGATTCCCTCCACATCTCTCAGCTCTGAAGAGCTTGCTCTCCTGGCCCCCTGGTGCTGCACCTATCTCCTACATCAGGTCACCCTTGGGAAGAGGGAAGGGTCTTCAAATTGTCCACTCACTGAACCTCTTCCTTCAAGTTCAGGGCCAAAGACTACTCAGGCAGTACATAATAGCAGGGCTAGGGGCCCTTCTGGGGAAGCAAAGGGGCAGTGTAGAATCTATGATGCCAGGAAAGGAGCTTCAGGTCTCTGTCCTGAGTGTGGAACAAGGCACAAGAAGGCCCCACAATGGAAGGACTTAGAAGGAATTGCACTGTGAAGGTGCAATTCCAGGCAAGGAGCAGACTCCAGACTCCAAAGAGATCTTAAAAAGAAGTGCAGGGAATCCTTGAGGGTTAGTGCTTCTTAGTGTAGGAGCAACCTGTGTTTTTGTCCTCCCCCAGGATCTTTGCTAAGCAGAGGAATAGAGGTATAGTGGGGACTGCAAGGGACTCTGAGAAGTTTGGGCTAAAGGCCACAATGTATCTTCACTCCCACATCCTCTCTTCCCTAGTCCCTGCTCAGTTGCAAGTCTACCTCCAGCAATTCGGGCTTCCAAGGTAGCCTGCCCATCCACGTGAGACACCTAGGAGTAGTCCCCACGATCCCTCCTTCAAGGGACTCTAACCAGCATGAGAGGCAAATAACAAAGGTGGGGGCAGACAGACTCACCATCAGTAATCTCCATCTCATAAGGGGAGGGTCTCCTCTTCACTCGGTTATTGGTGGCAAACATAGAGAAGGCATCTGGTTCCCCAAAGAACCCACTGTAGGAAGGAGCAGGCAAATCACAAGATCACACATAGGGTGGAGGTGAGGCAGAGGCTCCTTAGCAATCCCTCTGCATGTCCTTGAACCTCCCACCCCTGGAAAAACCAGGCAGCCCTGGTCCCTTCACACCTGAATTGGGGATAGAAGCATGAAACACACACACACAAGCACACACAGAATGCTCCCACCCTTGGGTATATGTATCACATACCCACACATCCCTACACACACATACACACACACACACACACACACAATCAGAAGTGAACATATGGGACAAACACAAAAAATGAACACACATGCCCCACAAATAGACACATTCCCTTCCCCCAATACCATCACATAATCTGCAACCTCCACTCGAAACAGGTGCTCACACTGGCAGACATGACCTTCTCACTCAGTGCTGTGCAACTCTAGCACCACAAAAGGGCACACTGTTTCTTCCCCCAACACCCCATTTTCACCCTGGTCCCATGGGGCCTGTGGACAGACAACAGACAGGAAACCCTGACTCCCCGCTGCTGCCATGACCCCTCCATCACCCATTTTGGGCTCTCTATAGCTTTTTTCCGGAGTCTCCTGCAGATTCACTGACTGACCCACACTGTGCATCCCTGCCTCATCCACCTGTCCCCACCCCAACCCTGCCACCATCTCTTCACCATCTCGGTGGCCTTGGCAGGGAAATGGACACCCTCACATCAAGGGGTGGAAAAGGTTGGGGCCAGAGACCACAGCTAGGGACAGAGGGGCTGGAGAGAAGAGGAAGGGTTCCACTCCCAAGGCAGACCTGGAGCAGAGATTTTAGATGCAGAGGAGGGGACCCATTTCCAACCACCCTCAGACCCTTATCTATTACCTGTCCCCAGAGGGCTGCAGCTTCCAGAAGGATTCACAGTGGAGCACATTCAGACACACTCTTGCCTGGTACTCACATTCATGAGACTCCCTCCTGGCGTCCCTTACCCCGAAACCACACGATGCACCCTGCTTCTGCTCACACACGGCCACAGGCCTGCACTCCCCCTTCCCGGCTTACCCACCCCCGGGAGCGCTGCAGTCACAAGGCACCCCATATCTGCCTGCGCCCGCTCACGCACGCGCTCCCACACACACGCTCACTGAGAGCTCCTTTCTCACTTGCACACGGAGACCCCAGCTTCTAGGCTTTGACGCTCATTAGTTTAAAACACCCCCTCTCTTTTTGAGCTCCGGTCAGGCATCCCACGAAGAGCAGACGTGGGTGCCCCCCGGGCCGTGACCGCCTGCTCGCAGCACCCTCCCTCGGGGGACTTACCTGCCGAGTGTCGCCAGCGGCTGGCTCAGGCTGTAGAGCAGCGTGCGGCCGGCGGCGGCCGGGGCCGCCAGCGCGGGAGGGCTCAACTGCACCATCCGGCCGTCCCCGGTCAGCTCCGCCGGTGCCGGAGCAGGCGCGGGCGCCGGGGCGGGCCCAGGAGGTCTGCACAGCTCGGTGGTCGGCACCCGATGGCGCGCTTCGGCCGCTGCAGCGTCGCGGCCCTTTGAGTCTCGAACAGCGCCGCCTCCACCCGCGGGGCCGCCCCCCGGGCCACCGCGCGCTCCCAGCTCGATCACTGGGGGCTCGGCTGGGGTAGCGCGGCTCGTCTCCTTGGCGACGCCGTTCAGCAGGACCAAGTGCGGGGGTGCCATGCGGGCCTCGGCCTCCTCCCGTCCCTCTAGCGGAGGGTCACTGCGTGCCGCCTCGCTGGGCGGCTGCTCCGTCATCCTGCCGGCAGACAGACAAACAAGCGGACGCCCGCTCTAAAAACCAACCCCAGTCCACCGACGTGGGTGGGGTAAGGGGGTGAGGGCAGAAAGAGAAACTCACGCACCGAGACGTGAGAAAAGGCGACAAACTTACAGCCACATCGACACACACTGGCCCTCTGGGCCTAAAGCCCCAGCAGGGCTGGGGAGGGAGGGATGGGTGGGGGAACTCTGGTTTGGGAGAAGAGGGAAGGGTGCCTGAGAGACACAGAGACCAAGGGCCAAAATGACAGACAGAAAAGGACGACAGATACAGTGAAAGAAAAGGAATACAGCATCGAAAAACAAAACAGAAGGGGGAAAAGGAGGAAGGAAATGTAGAAAGAGGAGAGAGACAAATATCACCACCACCACCCAGTCCCCCTTCTCAGGCCGCAAGGGAAGAGGAGGGAACAAATCCCCGACCGAGTTCCTCCCGCCCCTCTTTTGGTTTTGGCGGGGAATCTGTCCCGCGGAGGTGGGGGGCTTTAAGAACCTCTCAGCGATACCGCCTCCAGCCTATCGCCATACACACACCTAGAAATCCGGTGGGTTGCAAGTAGGGAGTCTAAGGAAGGAGACTACAGGGCCTGGGGTCCACTCTGCTGGAGCTGCCAGACAATCACCTGGAGGAACCAGCACCCCTTTCAACATACATTCACCCCCTTTGGGGTGTCTGTCTACACTAAGCAGATCCACGTTGTATTCTGTGCAGTCGCAGAAAACACCAGCCACCCTTTGCCCCCACCGGGACTGTGGATGAGACATCTGGGAGGGAAGATAAAGATCCTGGCCTGCTTCCCTGCACACCCCACCCTCTCTGCTCACCTGCACTCAGAAGTGAGGTGGGGTCTGGAAGGGAGGGCTGGCTGAGGCAGTAAGGAGCCTGAATATTTAAAGGGTGCCCCTGAGGCTATTGGGGGTCTGGGCTCCCATCCACATGTGGGAAGGGGTGTCATAAAGGCCCTTGCACTCTTCCAGCACTCCCCTGCTGCCTTTCTGCCTTGGTGACATCCTCTGGGAAATGCCTCCTTATGCATTTAAAAGCACTGTGCAACAGTCAAGTAAACATAATTATTGACTTGAAGACTGGGCCACCGGGGGGACCGCTGCCTTGCCCAAAGTCACACTAATTTGCAGAACCCTGGTCTCACTCTGCCTAAACTATCCTCCATATATGCACTCCCATATACAACCCCGGAGCCGAGGACCCTCCTCTCCTACACAACCATACTCCAGGATGACCACAGAAGCTGCACCGCCCCCCACGAGCAGTCTCTCCCATCACCCTGCTTCAATGCCAGTAGAGCCAGGCCCCATCTAGAACTAAAACAAAAACAAAACAAAACAAAACAAAAAAAAGATGAGACTCTAGGCCCAGAGGCTGGGGATGCTTGTAAGTTGTTTTATTTAAAAAACAAACAAACCAAATTAGGCAGGCTTCACAAGCTGTTCAAAATAAGATTCCTGTTTTTGAAAATAAGTAATTGAGGTATTTTATAGCAGAAAATAAATACACGAATATCCAATTCACCCCCAAGCAGAGTCCATCTAATCATTCATGGCAGCCATTGAGCTCCCATTTTGCCACTGCAGTACTCAAGACTGATTGTGGGTGGCCTGAGCACCATCCTCCCACACGAGAAGAGAGACTGGATGGACTTTCTGGAATCTCTTCTTAAGCTTGGCTCAACTGCCACCAGACACAGAAACCGATGGAGAATCGACATTCAGGCTGTGTTCCTTCCCTGGGTCTGCCAACCCTGAGGCCCGGCCCAGAAACAACAGAATTCACCGAGACCTGGTGCATATGAGCTGCAAAGGCAGAGGTCCACAGCAAAGGTCCACAGCACTTCACTGGAAGCGAGTTTATGATTATGGCGGAAACAATAGATCTGTATGCACACAATGGGACCGACAAGATAGTGCGGCCGCTAGAAATGTGCCCAAGAAATACCTGTAGGCCCTCCTGGTTCCTCTGTAGCAGTGAAATGCACCAGAATATACTATTCTGCATCGAAACACACATGCCCCAAGGTGCTGGCTCCCTACCTTACTGTCCCAATGCGTGGTGTGCCCAGTGACACGTGCTTCAGCCCCAGTTTCTAACCGAGCAACAAACGGTGTGCACTGCAATCGGACTGAGCTCAGGCTCTCCTTATGACACATTTATACCCTCTGATTAATTCCAGGGCTCCCCCTCTGAGCGTAGGAGCGGATCCTGGAGGAGTAAGGGGAGTACATATTCCATATGAGTTGTCCGTGGCCCCAAGTGCTCTGCCAGAGACCTATAAATATCTATATCTCCCAGGCTCCCTTTGGGAAACCTATGATTGGTCCCCAGGGTCTGTGACAGACCACTCCCTGCCTGGCCCTCCCCGGAACTCAGGAAAACCAAGTGGGTTCTTCTGCAACCAGCATCACCCAGGCCAGGGATCCATGCCCCAGAGGATGCCACGGGAGGGCTCACAAACACCTTGGGTTGTCGGTTTTCAGGAACTAACCGCATCACTTGCCTTCGTTTAAGATTACTAAAAAGAAAGCCTGAGTGACTTTCCTTTATTTGTTTTTATTTGGGGAAGACGAGGGAAGGGAGAGAAGGTTTCAAACTGAATGGCATTAGCGAATTCGACCATTACAATTCATCTGTCTTTGTGCAGCCAAGACCCAGCTCGCAGCACCCGACACCGGATTTTCACTTTTGTTGCCAGCCGCCAGAACGTTTCTGTATGCCCAAACAAGTCTGTGGACCCGGGAGCTCTGGGGTGGGGGGCGGGAAGAGGAGGCGTCGGGTGTCAGGCAGCTCCCAGTTCCCAAACGGAGAGTTTCTTATACGAAAAGAGCCCCCGGGGTGCCTGGGGCTAGAGCCACCGCCCCCAACCCGGCTCCCAGACCTCACAGTGCACCCACACTCACACGACACTCGGGGGCAGCCCCAAGTACGCTCGCTGGAGAACCAGCAGCGCCAGTGAACAGAACCACGTTCCCCCTGCTGCTAGGGGAGTGCAGGGGAGCTCCGGCGCCGCACCCTGGGCCTTCAGCCCCGGCCAGGGCCCACCCAAGTTAGGACTGCTATGGCCAGGATGGCTGCGGCCTTCTTCCTGCTGCCGGTCCACCGGCGCAGGCGGCCCGCGCCACCCGGACGCAGCCTCCCCAGAGTTAGGAGCCTTGGGCAACGTCCACAGAACCGATGGGAGCGCCCTGCGGGACTAAGGTTCTGGTTTTATTAGTTGTAAAATAAATAAATGAATAAATAAATAAATAAATAAATAAATAAATAAATAAATAAATAAATAGCTTTGGATTTTTGTTTTTTGTTTTCAACCGAGAGTCGAAAAAGGAAAGGTCCCTGCTGGAAGCCACAGAAGGCACGGTCAGCGGCGGTGTCAGATCCCGGACACCCAGCTCCAGGTTCGTCCTCCCCTCCTCCCCGCTGTGGGACCGGAGTGTCCTCTGTCCTGAGACTCCCCCACCCAGGCCGGAACCCAAGGCCTTCCTGGACACGGTTTCCACAGATAACGTTCCCCCAAAACTCACCTGGGGCATATTTAGAGAGGCCGACCCCTCTAAGCAGGATCTCCACTCCGCCGCCGGAGACGGGCAGGAGCCGAGGTCCAGGTCGAGCACGCGGGTCTTTTCTTCCCCCGGTCTCACCGAGAGACCGGCAGTTAGGCCGCGGCGTGGTCCAGGGCGGTCTGCCGCGCCCAAACCGAGTTTCCAGGAAAGATGGGGGTGGAGAGAAAGAGGGAGGGCGAGAAGGAGGGAGAGAGAGAAATGGGGGTCAATGGCTGGGAATTACCTCACGTCCTCGCCATCAGCCCAGGGGAGTCGCGAGCCGCTTTCCGCCCGCAACCTGCAGGTGTTCGAAGCCTCCCCCCTGCCCATAAAAAGACCCTACACCTGACCAATCAGGAATAACGACTCAGTCCAACCACAACAACAGCCCCGCCGCAGTCCTCCCGGAACGTTTGCAGACCCTCCAAGCTGGACGTCTGGTTCAGCGTGGCCGAGTGTGCGCTCTCAGCACCGGCGTGTGGACGAGACCCGAGGTCGCAGCGCACAGTCGCCCGAAGCCTGGCTTGGGTGTGTGTGTTGGGGGCGTGGGGGGGGGGCGTGTGGAACGTGTGTCAGAAAAGGGGAATCCAGTCTTCGGGCCCTGGTCCGTGGAGCAGAACCTCTGCGCCCTCCATTCTCTCCATGCCTCCCACCTGCCCATCTCCAGCCCAAAGTGAAACCAGAACCCAATCCAAAGACGGCTTTCGCGCAGGAATGGAGTCGGAACCGCAGGGATCCGAGAGGAGGGGGTGGTGATGGTGGTGTTTGATTTATCCAGGGCCCTTTTTTCTTCCCATTGATTAAGGGGGGGGGGGGGGTAAGAAAGGACAGAAAAGAAAGGAAACAAGGACAGAAAAATACTTTAATTTGGGCATGAGTGCACGATGCAGTGTGCAGATTATGTTTTATTTAGTTGTACACCTGAAACCTGTATGGTTTTATTAACCAATGCCACCCCAATAAATTCAATTTTAGAAAAAGAAAGGAAGGAAGGCGATAACCAGTGTCTCCCCTCAACCATCTCTATGCAACGAATTTCGATTTGTCGGTGTTCAGACCAGCAAGGAAGGGGAAAATTCTAATAATTCCTCGCAGCGATAAACGAGGCAAAGAGGAGGGTAAAGACAAACCCAGTATTGCTTTCCAGAGTGTAGGGGTACCAAGATTTAATTTGCTTTTTTTCCCTCTTCGGAAGGTTTTGTTTAATTTGTTTCGCTTAAATCTTCCAGTCTATATAGGATCACTCATGGAAATTTTGGATTAATTACAAAGGTCTCCATCTTTTTGCCCCGATTTTGGTGGAAATATAGGAACAATTACTCCCCGAGGTTTCAATCCAATGCGGGAGATTTTCTTTCTCTTCTAATCCACAGGGCAGAGGGGCGGGAGGAAGGGGAATCCGCTCATTCCCGGTGTCTCACGTCGGGACTCGGTTTTTGCTGTGTGCCCAGTCCCTTTCTCCATTTCCTCCCCCAACCCCAAATCCAGGAACTTAAAAAAGAGAGAGTGCGAGAGAGCTGCTGGGGGTGGGGGGAGGGCGGGGTGGGAGGGAGCCTCGCGGCTTTGTTTCGGGTCCAAAGGAGCTGAAAGGAAAAAGCCGCTTTACTTCTGGACGATTATTTTAATTAATAAGATAATGGCGATGACATTAGCAACCACTGTAACTGGAAAAGAAAACCTTTCCTTCGGACCTAAGGCAGCACTGACCTCGTCCCTCGGAGCCCGGCCCCGGTCACCGATGCGATGGGTACCCGACCCTCGCGGGAAGATGGCTTACTGGGGAGGGGTGGAAAAGTGTTCCTTGGAGGTGATCCCGAGGGCCCCCACCCGAGGCTCGAGGCTTGGAGAATGCGCCCATTGTCTTTTCCGGGCGTCAACCGCGGACGCCAGTGGTCGTGACCGCGAGACTGACCAGAAATGGACAAACGCCCTAGTGCGGCTGGGACCCAAGCCGGCTGCTACCGGCTGGGAGGCGCGGGCCTCGGCGGGCGCTGCTCAGCTCGGGGCCTGGAAGAGCCTCCCACATATTAGCAAATCCCTGAAAACTCCAAGGCATAGACTGGCCTCCGGACAGAGCAGCCACCGGTCGGGCTCCGGCTGTCCATCCAAGCCAACAGTGGCTTCCGAACACATCGCAATTTGGAATAAAATGTGAAATCCTTCTCCCGGCTCCCAGGCAGCCTCAACTAGCGCCTCCATCTCTCTCTCGCGTTCCCTACTACCGGCCAGCGGTGTGCAAATGCACTTCTAAAGGACACAAGCACACAGTCACACAATCCAGGGGACAGGACCACACACTGTCCAGCCCCATGGAAGGGAAACACAGCCCCACTCTGCCCCACACCCCGACATGGTCGGGCCGTACATTGTCCAATGCGACACAACGAAATCCGTCCAACGCAATCGCTCGTGGACACACAACTCCACCTAGTCGAGATCACACACGCCCAACACAACAACGGAACCACCTAGACACAATCTCAAAGGCCGCAGAGGCCACACACAGACCAAGACCCGCGTCGAGAAGCCAAACTAACATAATTACGTGCAAGGATGAAAACGCAGAAGAGCTGCCAAGAACCCAAACCCATACGCCCAAACCGCGCCAACGCCACCCTGCTCAGACGCACACCCGAGCGCCAACAGCACCCCACTCGGGAGAAGCCCACGCTGCCCGCCGCGGACACACGCTCTCTCACAGTCCCACCGCACGCACGCAACCACGAAGAAGGAATGAAAACCAACCACCGCCTCGCGCGTTTCTGTATATTGCGTAAGGAAAAGGGGAAGGAAGGAAGAGAGTCTCTGAGACGGGAGGGGCGGCGGCGGCGAGCGCGACGGCGTCCGTGGAAAATGCCCCCCATCGAAAGAAGCCGAAGGAAAAGGAGCGAAGAGCTCTCCCGAGAGCAGAGAAACCGGAGGGAGGAAATTGAAGGGGAATCCCGGGAGGCCGCAGGTGGCTTCCCCACGGAAAAAGGCCAGAACGCTCACGTTTTGCAGCTACGGGGGCACGCGTGTGGCCGTGCTGAGGCCTGGGCCTCGCTGCGGGGACCTCCCCCGTCCCCCCGCCCCCCGCCCCGCGCGCGCCGCGCCCCCGGCCCCTCCGCTGACTCGCTGTAATCCCGCGCACGTTCCGGGCCTCGTTTGCATGGGCCGCAGCTCGCCAGGGCCGCGTGTGCCGCGGAGATAAGGCCCCGCGGCGGGTCCGTTCGCCCTCGATAAGCGCCTCGGCCATTATGGGCCAAATGATTCATTTTAATTTGGCAATTTCACCGGAGGGAGTGGGGACTGGCTACGTGGGGCTAGGACAGGCTCCGGAATGCGCCCCGCGGAAAGTCGGACGTTCTGTCTAGGACCCGATGGGTCCAGCCCCATTTCTTGTCGCCAGGCCTCTCGGAAAAAAGCAGGCTCACCGCCACCTCATCCCTCCCTTGGCCTTCCAGACGCCTTTCATCAGCGACTCCCCTCCCGGTGCTCCGTGCCTGCCTCTGAAGCCCGGGACGCCGAAATCATCGCTCTTGACCCTTCCTTGCAGCCCCATTTTACTCTCTCTCCAGTGTCCTAGACACCCCGATTTCACGGGGCAGCTACTCCCTGATATCCCACCTCCTCCAACCTCCCCCCTTCCCTTCCTACCCACCCCCGGGCCCCTCCCCCACTTTTCTGCTCCAAAACGCAGCCTGCCGGCCTGGAACAGCACGGGCTGAGCTCGCCCAGGGCTCTATGGAGGCAGAACTGGTGTCAGTGGAGAGATGAAAATGTCCATTCTACTGCGTTTCAGGCTGATCCCAGAGCCCAGAAACATCCCTCCTCCCATAATATTTTAAACGTTTTAATCTTGCTCTTGAAGCACTTGTTCTAAACACTCTACAAACATTAACTCATTTAGTTCTCATAAACAATCCTAAAAGGTTGGTGCTATTCTTACCCTCAATTTACAGATGAGGAAACAGGCACAGAGAATAAAAGTGATTTTCCCAATGTAATGTATCTAGTGAGTGGTGGAGCAGGGGTTTGAAGCAAATTATGCAGAGTCCTCTCCAGAGCCCAGCTGATGAAGAAGGGCTGCTAGAGCCTAGGCCTGGAGGAAGACCTGGGCTTCACTCGTTGGAGGGAACAGGATCTGTACTGTGGGGTAGAGAGCTGGGTTCAGGGAGGTGTAGGCTACTGGAGCTCAGCCCACAGTGGGTATCTGGGTTCTTTGTTTTATGGTGGAGTGAAAATAGTACAGGTTCAAATCTTACAAGTCCCTTAGCCTTGACCCTCAGTTTCTTTGTCTGTGAATGAGGAGGTAATACCCACCTCACAGAGTGGTTGTAGGATTAAATAGAATGGTCTTTAAAAGGTAATGGTGAGGACAATAATCTATGAATTCTCACCCAGCCCAGAGCCCAGATGACATCATAGGCACTTGTATGGGAGTTCTGGCTACTATTACAGAGAAAGAAATTAAGGCACAAAAAAATGTGACTTGGCCAAGCTTAAAATGGCCTAGGCAGAAAAGCCAAGACCCAAACTCAAGTATCCAGTTCCGAATCTACAGCTCAACCCACAATGCCCAGCTGTTTTCTCCTTGCAGAATCTCTGGTTTTGAGCTCCTTTTGAGAGCTGAGAACTAGGGAAAAGGCCATTGCCTGGTCACAGACTGAGTCCCAGTCAAGGACTGAGCCCAGAGTGTGGCTGCAGTCTGAGTACTGGCTCCTCCCTGGCTAACTGGACAGCTCTCCATGAAGATGTGGTTCATTCAGTGCAACCTATCTGTCCCCCCACAAGAGGAAGTGCTCTTGTGCTCTTGGTGAAAGTCAGGAGGATGTCATGTAGGTAAAGGTAACTTCTACAGAATCCCATGGAAGAAGGGCCATCCATGTCCTGAAAAAAAGGGTGCATTTCCACAAGGCCTCCCCTGGCCTAGCTACACCAACTGCGGAGAGGGGACCCTGAGGAGGGGCCTCTGTGATCTGTTCAGCCCCACTTCTCTCATCCATAGCTGCAGCCTTGCCTCTTCTACCGTTATGAACTCTAACTCTCCTTCCATTGTGTCTTAGCTTCTGCTGGTCCTTCTTCTGCCTTATTGTCCTCCTCTTCTCACATCCATCCTTCCAGATTCACCATTTATGCCACTTCCTGCCTAAGGCCTCCCTGCAAGGGGTTGGCTGAATCTCTCCCTCCTCTGGTCTCCATCACCTTTGCTTGGCTGCATCACTTCATATTGGGTTGGCCCAAAACTTCATTTTTTTTTCCAAAAGATGTGTCTAATAGAGCTTAATTGTCTTTACCTTCATTTGAAATAATTTTGTTAGATTGTATTGTGACAGCTGTCATATCAGTGTGCATTTTTTTAAAATCAACATTGGTGAATTTTTGTGTAGCCATTTTAATATTGAAGATGGAAGAAAATGAGCAATGTTTGCAGTATATTATGCTTTATTATTTTAAGAAAGGAATAAATGCAACTGAAACAGAAAAGAAGGTTTGTGCAGTGTATGGAGAAGCTGCAGTGACTGACTAAATGTGTCAAAAGTGGTTTATGAAGTTTCATGCTGGAGATTTCTTGCTAGATGATGTTCCATGGTTGGATAGACCAGTTAAAGTTGATAGGGATCAAACCAAGACATTAACTGAGAACAATTGACATTATACCATGTGGCAGATAGCTGACATACTTAAGATATCCAAATCAATAAAGTTATTGGTGAAAAAGAAAAATGTGTCTTTTATTTTACGTAAAAAAAAACAGACAGACTTTTTTGGCCAACCCAACAGAAAGGGTTGGAGTCACATAAATCTGAGAGCCCTGCTTTGCCACCCATGGCTGTGGCACCTTTGGGCAAGTCATTTCATGTCTGTGAGCCCCTGGCCACTCCCACATCAGAGAGCTCAGCTAGGGAATGCTTCCCTGAGAAATGATGCCTGGACTCAAACTAAGAGTGGGACCTGAAGGGTGGGTAGAAGAGTGAGCATCAGGAGCCTTCCAGGTGGGTCAAAGGCTAAAGCAGAAGGGCTTCAGGTTCAGGAAAGGAGCAGAAAAGAATCCTGTAAGGCTTGAGCAAGACTTGAGCAGCCTGTGGACAATTCAAAAGATTTTGAGAGAACCATTTTATTTATTTGGTTTGAGGGTAGGTATAAGGTCCTAAAGAGGATCAGATCTGCATTTCTAGAATGTCTTTGGCTGCAAGGTGAAGCAGAGGTTTGTGGGGTGGGAAGGATGTGGGGAGACCAGTTCTGAGGCCAATGGAGCGGTCCATGGAAAGGGGATTGGAGTGCAGACTGGGGTGCTAGCAGAAGACGTGGCAAGCGGCAAATGAAGACGGCATGTATTTAGGATAGAAAACCTGCTTTGAAAGAATTTGGGGGCGTGATGGGGAAGGAAAACTCCTGGAGTGGGGGGGGGGTGAGGGGTGTTGAGGTTTCTGGTTCTCCTTTCCTTAGATGGTTGCCTGGAGGCCAAGGGACATGGGGAAGGATTCTGCACTTAGCTTTGAATTCCCTGACTTCGGTTCCCTATGAGGTACATTCAGTCTGTTGTCTTATCTTACAGGGCAACGACCCTGTCCAAGAGCTGTGGGGAAGAACAAGGGACTCCGGCTTTTGTCAGCCCTGCTGCACCATCCCCCTCTATTCGTGTTTGCCTGCTGGTCCAAACCTGTCCCACAGCCGCCCCTCCCCACCCCCTCCCCCTGCCTGGGGCTGGGGGCCTATGACGTCTACACTCTCTTCCTCCCCTGTTTCCGACGGACGGTGGAAAAACGGAAACTGGGAGCTGAGCTGGGCGCCGCCCGAAATAGCATATGGTGCTTGTCGGTCAGTGCGCTGTCCCAGGGTCCAGGAGCGGGTGACGCTGCTAGCGGCCCCGCCAGGAAATGCCAGTCCTCCTCCGCCCGTCCCCAAGCGGGGGCGTTGGTGGGCAGGAAACCTGGAGCTGCTCGGTCAGGGATGTCAAGGGGGAGGGGAGGTTCGGAGCCAGCATGGTCGGTCTGCAGTCCAGTCCTGGAGGGGAGCACCCTGGAGAGAGCAGCTAGCCAAGATTTGGGTCTAAGGCGTCGTCACCACTCTCTAACCTGTTCCCCACCCCCACCCAAGGTTGGGTGCTTCCTAACCTCCAAATACTGGATTTCTGAGCTTTCTCCCTGAACTTGTCCTCTGGAGGGAGGCAACGTGTGTGTACTCTGGTGGGCGGCCAGCTTTATTTTCAGTGGGTACGTTTATATGGCAGTACTGTGTGCCAGGTACTGACCTAGCCACTTCATAAATATTAATTCCGTCAATCCTAACAACAACAACCCATGAAGTAGGGACTACCATTGCCTCCCTTTTGTAGGTAGCCCACTGAAGCACAGAGAGGTTGAGCAACCAGCTGGTTGAGTGGTGGAGCCAGAATTCATTCCTAGGGCAGTCTGGCTTAGGGTTATGCTGGGCAGCGGAACGAGAACACAGCCAGGCAGTCCCAGTTCCATCCTTGCTTCCCCACTTGTGGCAAGTTTAGGAAAGTTACTTAATTTCTGGGTTCCACTTTCCTCATCTACAGAGAGGAGGTGGTAATTGTCCATATGTCACCATGTTCTTAGGATTATTTTAGTGGGATAAATCTCTGATTTGAGGAGATGTCATTGTTTTCCCTCCCACTTTCATATGACCATTGTCTGTATTTTTGTCCCCATCCCTTGCCCTGGAAGAAATCTTGCCCCATCAGTAAGCAGGCCTGAGCCCAGAATTCTAAGCCTGAAATCTGGGGAGAGTCCTGTTTGTGCTGTGCTTCCAAACCCCAGTGCTACTGTCACGATTCTCAGAGACAGAAAGGATTTCCCTCCAATTCAGTGTTTCTCAAAGGGACCGTCAGCTCACCTGGAAGTTGTTAGAAAAGCCAATCTTTGGGCTCATGCAATCCTGCAGAAACTCTGTGAGCGAGGCCCAGAAATCTGATGTCCAGTTGATTTTTTTTAATTTTTAGATTTTATTTATTTGTTTTTTAGAGAGGAGAAGGGAGGGAGAAAGAGGGAAATATCAATGTGTGGTTGCTTCTCGAGTGCCCCCCACCAGGGAACCCGGCCTGCAACCCAGGCATGTGCCCTGACTGGGAATTGAACCAGTGACCCTTTGGTTTGAAGTCTGGTGTTCAGTACACTGAGCCACACCAGCCAGGGCCAGGTGACTTCTGCTGCACACAAAAATCTGAGAACCATCAGCCTAGTTTATAACCCTCATCTGTAGCAAAGGCCAGTGTAAAATAATTGAATGTATCAAGAAAGCACTGTGCAGCCCTGGCCAGGTAGCTCAGTTGGTTAGAGCATCCTCCCAATGCACCAAAGGTGCAGGTTCAATCCCTGGTCAGGCCACATGTGAGAATGAACCAATGAATGCATAAATAAGTGGAACAACAAATTGATGTTTCTCTCTCTCCCTCCCTCTTTCTCTCTAAACAATCAATAAAAGAAAATAATCAAGAGAGCACTGCGCTTCCCAGTGTTTTGAAGCCACTTCCCTTTCCCTAACCCATGCTTCTTACTGGAGCGTACGGAAGACCAAAGCTGCTCCCCAGATTTATGGAACCAGCAGTGGCTAAGCTCATCTGTCCTCACAAGCAGAGAAGCCCAGGCCGCTCTGCCATCAGTGGTTTTGCTCCTGAAGCTGTCAGAAAAGGACAGAACGTGTGTGTGGCAATGAGCCTTCTGGTGAACAGTTCCTGGCGAACGGTTCCTGGCCATTACTCAGACTGGGCTCTGGCCCTTGTGTACATGTAAATACTTGTGGGTGGGACCTTGAATCACTGAAAAGGGCTGTACATACTGAGCACTTGCTGTGTGTTGCCTACCCCTTTCCCAGTTCTGTTCTGCCACTTCATCCTCCACGTTAAACCTGCCAGGCTGTTAAAGTGACCCCAACCTTAGAGGTGAGGAGAGAGGCTTATCTCACCCAAGGCTGCTTAGCTGGTTGGCCCCCACATCAGCTTGGACCCAATGTCCTCTCCAAACCTGATGGCTGTACTGAAATATTTTTCTTCAAGATTTTATTTATTTATTTTTAGAGAAAGGGGAAGGGAAGGAGAAAGAGAGAAACATCAATGTGTGGTTGCTTCTCACGTGCCCGCTACTGGGGACCTGGCCCACAGTAGGGAACCCAGGTGTGTGCCCTGACTGGGAATCAAACCACTGACCCTTTGGTTGGCATTTGGGCACTGAACTCACTGAGCCACAACAGCCAGGGCTGTACTGAGATACTTGCTATGTTGGGAAAACTACATCAAAGTCTCCAGCACTGTTGTATGTCATGGTTTAAGTGCCTTTTGACTCTGCAGGAGATAAACAAATAGCAAAAAGTCTCATAAAAAGATGCTCAAACTTGCATTAGGAATGCAAACTAAAACTGTGATGAGGTGACTATGACACACCCACTGAAATGTTTGGAACTTAAAAGACTGACAATGCCGAATATTAGTGAGGATGTGGAGCAACTAGAATTCTCCTATGTTGTTGAAGGGAATTCGAAAATGACTCAACCACTTGGAAGAACTCTTTGGCAGTTCCTTATCAACATGCAGTTTATAAACACACACTTACTTGGGAGAATTGAAAAATACCCATAAGAACTCTTGTACACAAATATTCATAGCAGCTTCATTCATAATAGCTAAAAACTAGAAACAATCCAAATGCCCATCAATATGTAAATGGATAAATTGTTATACATTCACAAAATAGAATACTACTCAGCAATAAGAAGGAACCACATTACTGATACATGCAAGAATATGTAATAACCTCAAAACATTATGCTTAGTGAAAGAGGCATGACACAAAAGAGTATAGAGCACTTCCAGCAGAAAAGAAGATCCTGCTCTGATTCCTCCACCTGTGTCCACTAAACATCCCCCGCAACATGGTGCTGACCACTTGTGTCTGGGTGTCGGTGTTCCCTACCAATTCCCGAAAGACAGGGATCGGCTTACTGCACAGACACAGCAGGAACACCATACATACATGTTGAGTAAGAGTGATAAAGACAGACCTGGAGAAAGAAATTGAGGAAGAGGGACACCCACCCAGCAGGAACTTGGGCCATGAACTTAGAGGAAGTGGAACTGGCCAACCCTCCTGGTCCTAGAAACCAGCCACAGAGTAGGTGTGAATGCATCCTGTAAGGCCCCTGTCTGAGAGAGAAATTGTCCCATTATTACACAGGCTGAGTGGCAGCTCCTTTCTGGGGCAGCCCCCAGGAAATGCAGGCTTTGGTGGGGGTAGGGGTGGTGGACTCTCCCTACACCCAGATACTGTCTGTGTTGGCTGGGGAGGGGAACACCGTCAGGGGGCTTGGAGAGTCACAGATCAGGTCCCTCTAGGGTGATTCCTAAGGTTTGGAACAAGTCACTCCTCAGGAGTAACTCAGCTTTGACCCACGTACCTGCTTCCTTTCCAACCAGTGAGTGTCTATGACCTGGTATCACTTTACCAAGGTTATAGCTTGGGCTTTAGGAACTGAAAAACATGCTTACTTCAACCCTTTGCCCTTGAGAGAGAAAGAGGAAAGAAAGGGGAAGAAGAGAACGTGGGCTCTGAAGCCAGACAGACCTGAGTTCAAATCCTGCTACCTATGCTCCACACCCTCAGCAAAGGCACATCATTTCACACTGAGTCTCCATTTCCTCTCGGGGATAATCCCAGCACAAGGCTCAGGTGCACCGCAGGGCTCTGGAGCCAGGCTGCCAGGGTGTGAATCCTGATTCTTCCTATTGGCTGTGTGACCTTGGGGAAAATTGTTTAATGTCTCTGTTTCTGTTTTCTACTCTAAGTGGGGGATAGTAAGTTAACAAATATTCAGGGCTTAGAACATACAGATGTGTTCAGTAAATGTTAACTAGTGTTATTACTTCAGTGAGTTTTTATAAGGATTAGATAAAAGATAGAACAGTGCTGTCCTCTATGACCTTAATGATCCATCATGCAGCAGGCAAACTATGGGCTCCATAACAGGTTGTTTCCAATATTCAAAAAGATCTGAAAGCATCAGCTTATCTTCATTTCTCTCATCTGGTCCTCATTCCATGTCCTGAGCCAGGATCAGTCGCAGGTCTTGTCATCTGCTTTTGTGCTGATTCTCTGTGGTTGTGAGTACTTCTCCATGGGCGTTTGCATGTGAAAGTGCACATTTGCTCCTGTTACTTCACAGGGTTACTGTGGGGTCTAAATGAGATTCTGAGCAGGACTTTGGGAAATGTTAGATGAGTATGATTCTGCACAGACAGTGTGTGGCACAAATAACGCCCCTTTTTATCACACAATCTTATTGCAAAATCACAAGCATGTCATTCTGTAACATAACAATATCACACTTAAGCACACCATATGACATTTCAGGTGAAATGTTCAAATTAAAACTATACATTATTACACCCATATTATTACCACACCCACGCAGGCGTTACTTCTGCCAGACCCTTCCTTGCACCCTTGTGCACGCAGAATGCCTGTTTCCGACGGCAGGGTCTAACAGTGCCTTCCCTTCCTTCCTGATACTCCCCAGGGTCTATCTAGCACAAGGCCTCAGACATAGCAGCTACACTCTGCAGATCTTGTCCTGTGACTCTTCGTTGGACAAGGGGAGCGCACATACTCCCTGCCCTTGTGTAGCTTCCAGCCATGGGTACTCATAACCAACATACAAACTGGTTGTATGTTGTATGCTGGTCATAAATCTGTAAGAGGACAAGAAGAGGTCCAAAGAGAGGGCTATGGAAAGTCAAAGTAGAAAAATATTGCTGCCACGAGAAGACCCTGAGATTTCTTGTAGAATGGGGAGGGGTTTGGAGTGGAGATAGACTCTAAGCTAGGTTTTGAAGTGTACGCAAGGCTTTGAACCTATGGAGGGTTTGAAGGCAAAGGGAGCAATGTGAGCAAAGCAAGAAGAGTGTGTGTGTGTGTGTGCACTGTCTTTTCTTTATGGTATAAAGGGGAATAGGCCAGCCTAGGTCTGATTGCTCAATACCCAACTTACTGACTCAAATACCACGCCATATGATATGATGCTCTGGGAGGCTAGAGTTCCAAGTTCCGGTCCCAGCTCTGCTTACTAAGCCTTGTGAACGTGAACAAGTCCCTCCCCTTCTTTGGGCCCCAGTGTTCTCATTTGTATGATGAAGGCCACACGATTTCTAAGGGCCCCGAAGCTTGGATACCTGACATCATTTTTTCCATTATGTTTTTAATTAGTCCCTCTTGCCCTCCTGGTCCCAGACCTCCCGTGAAGAGACAGGACACAGGGCTCTCCCCTAATCTGTCCTTTTCCTGGAGTTCAGTCTCTGACCAGGAAGTGGGAAAGCAGGATTTCCTCTGAGGATGTTCTCTGTGACCCAGACAGTTCCGGTTTAAGAAGCAGAGAGGAGATAAAGAATGTCACCCTGGCTTCCAAACCCTAAAGCCCCTTTCTGCAGGTTTGATGTTTTTTCCACGCTGGACTTTGAACTCCTTAAAAACAGGGAATGTGTAATTCAGAGCTGGAAAAAGACATGTTGGTATCCCTTCAAACAGCCATTATGAACATTTCAGTGGTGAAAACGGAATTATCTTTTTCTTTTTAAGTAGTGAAATGCATTAGGCATTATAAAAAGTAGGAAAATCTCCTTTTCCTCATCTATACCTGTGGAAATCCTTCAAGGCCCAGCTCCAATGGTCCTTTACAGAAGCCTTTCCTTCCTCCACTCTTCACACCCTATTTCTAATCATTGTTCACAGCTACAGTATGTCAGAGATATGTGGCGAGCCCCTTTCCCTAAAAAATCGGGACACTAGCCCTGATTGGTGTGGCTCAGTGGGTTGGGTATCGTCCCACCAACCAAAGGTCACTGTTTCGATTTCTGGTCAGGCCACATGCTTGGGGTGCGGGCTGAGTCCCCAGTTGGGGGCATGCAAAAGGCAACCAATAGATGTTTCCTCTCATACATCAATGTTTCTCTCCCCTCCTTTCTCCCTCCCTTCCCTTCACTCTAAAAATAAATAAAGTCTTTTTAAAAAGTTGGGAAACTTGCCTCATGTCACAGAATTTGGGGCAGAGATGAGAAGAACCTGATTATTGCTGACTTCTGATTCACTGTTCTTTCTACTTGTATATTTGACCCCTGTATCTATTTTTGCTTCCCTGTCCCCAGCTCCCTCCTCCAGTGCCGTACCTATTCCTATGTCCACGCTTTCTGACAAGCTGCTCCCTCTATCATAACTTCCCTCTTCCCTCTCTCTTCCCTATTGCTCCTGTGAGATTCTGGGAAAACCTAGAATGTCAGAATAGCCCTCCGCCAAACTTCTCTTAATATATTCTCCTGCACTATATAGTTTTATTATAAACACTGACCCTTCTGCATTGCTAGTGTTGGCATGTCTTGTCTCCCATTAGAGTTCGCTCCTACAGGGTAAACACGTTCATCATCTCATGCTTAGCACCCAGCTCAGTGCCCGGCAGAACCAACATTGGATGCCTGTTGAATGATGAGTAAACAAGGTGCTGGCGGGGATCAGAAGCATGGACGGAGTGGCTGCTGCTGGGTTAGATGCTATGGAAGGACACTAGACTGTTAACTTTCGAAGTGTGACTCTGCTCCAGTGATCTCTTATTTGTGTCTGTCTCATCACCTGAAAAAAAAAAACAGGGTTGATACTGCCACACATATTTCAGTTGGGTTTTGTTAAGTGTTAACATGCGGAAGCATGTGGGAAAGCACACTTTGAAAAGTGTGAGGCAGTCTGCCAACCTAAGACATTATCATTACAATTATTTTGCAGGCGTAAAGGCCTCTCTCATCTAGACGGCTAAGCAAAGGTTCTGCCCTTATGAGCGATGTCTAGAAAACAAGGGCACAAATTATTTGTTCCTCTAATTTCCTGGAGCCATTACAGTACTCAGTAGGAGGTTACCACAGTGAAAATCATTGGAGTGAACTCCTTAACACAAACCTACACAGCTGGAGTTACATACTTCAGAACTCAGGTAAAGAACCCGAGTCATTTCTGGTCATGGCTAAAGAGCAAAGGGGACTCCTTGGGGGAAAAATACAGCAGGACAGCTTAGAGGACAGTATATATTTGAAAACAGCATGGACTGTAGTATTCAAAACCATTCATCCAGCTCCAGATGCAGGAACTTCTTCCTGAATTCCTCAGGCCTCAGAGAAGTGGTTTTCCCAGTGGCTTATAAGAGCTTGAATCTCTGGTAGCAACTTATTTGGGTAAGTTAATTCCCCAAGGCTGTTTCTCTTCTATGAGGATGACAATCACCAGCTGGGGTCAGCCAGACTTAAATGAACTAACGCCATGTAAGCACATGGTGAGTCCTAAAAAGATGGAAGTTACCATGATTACACTGCTCTGGCCCTTCAAGTCTGAATCACTAGTTTTGTCTTTTCATTATATACTGCTTGTGTGACTGCTTCCAGGATGCATCCAACATCTACTTCCGCAGGGCTCTGGCACAGGCAGGGCAAGGCAGAAGACAAGTGAGCATAGAGTGGCTCAGAAGTTGACGAGGGACATTTGTTGGGTGGGAATGGGGAGTGCTGCAGTTGGCCAGGACCCAGACTAAGGGGTATGTTTCTAGACAGAAGTTCCATCGTTTCCTTATTCCATTTGCAGCAGCACACCCATATCTATAAACAGCATCCTGGGGACTGGATGAAAAAGAATTTCAGAGAAATGTCACTTGAGAGGCAATCATCTCCAAAGTCTTTTAATCCAATTTTCCCAGCACTAATGCTTTTTCCAAAGATGCTTAAACACTACCGTAGCAATTGGTTTGCCAAATAACTTTCCATAGTAAAACACTCGGAGAACTTTCAAGAGTAGGTTTCAGTGATGGTCCCTCTTCTCTGGACGTGTATTTAGTAGAGAGACATGTTTTGCTGAGTTAATCTGTAGTCCAAATTTGTTTTCCAAAACTGCTTAAGCATGGTATCAGAAGCCTTAATTTAGATGTGGTAAGGAAAGTGATAGAATTAAATTTTGCCTAAAAGGCCTTAGGTTTTTACTGTTCAGATAGAGAGCTTATTTGGTGTGGGTTCCCAGTGATAATGGCATAGTTAATGAAGCTGTCACTTAATTCACTAACATTCCCTGTTTTTTTCAATAATGTGCAATATAAATTGTACCTACACTCTCCTGGGTGATACATTAAGTGGTAAAGTTAAACAGAGTACACAGTACACTCTGTTAAACATGGCAATTGACAATTCTGTGAAAGAATTTACTCCAATGAAATCCATGTTGACTTTTATACTACTTATTAAAATAACCAAAGCCTCAAATAATGCCTATGAAAACAAAGGGAAACACATCACTGCCATTAACTCATCTTAATTTTAACCTGAAAGAGCAATGCTGAAGGAAAAGATGCGCAAATAGGTCCCTGGCTCCATGGGGAATAGCAGAATACACCATGTTGCTGTCCTTTGGCTTGCTAACTATAAATTGATTTACCAGATTTTATCCAAGAAAGCCCCCGTTGGGTTGGAGATCCAAAGTCTATTTCTTTCCAGTTTATATACAAGCTTTGATATAAGACAATGGCATCTTACTTTAACTTCAGCAGAAGAGCTTGCTCTCTCAAATGAGGGTTTTTTTAAATTTATATTCAGAAATAACAATTTAAAACAATATTTAAGAAGGTGGGGGATATGGAAGCAACTTTTTTTTTTTGAGGATTTTATTCATTTATTTTTAGAGAGAGAGCAAGGGAGGGAGAGAAACATTAGTGTGTGGCTGCCTCTTACTGGGTTGTGCGCCCCCTACTGGGGACCTGGCCCACAACCCAGGCATGTGTCCTGACTGGGAATTGAACTGGTGATCCTTTGGTTTGCATGTGGGCACTCAATCCGTTGAGCCACACCAGCCAGGGCAGGAAGCAACTATTGATACATTCAAAAACTTGGATAGATCTCAAGGATATTATGCTGAGTAAAAACCAATTTCAAAAAGATACATACTATGAATCCATTTACATTAACATTCTGAAAATGACCAAATTCCAGTGATGGAGAACAGACCATTGGTTGTTAGGAGTTAGGGTTGGAAGGAGGGTAGAACTAGAATTTTTTGGGGGGTGATGGAATAGTTCTTTTTGTATGTTGATTGTGGTGCCGATTATGCAAACCTATGATAGTGATATAATTTGGAAATTTCATATACACCAAAAGGTAAGTCAATGAGTGTGAGTAGGAACTTGTGAAACCTGAAAGATCTTTAGTTATTAATACTATATCCAATGTAAATTTCTTGATTTTGATAATTTCTCATGGTTATGTAAGATACTAATTATCATCAGGCTTCACTGGGTGAAGGGTACCCCTGAACTCTGTATTATTTTTGTTTAACTTTCTGATGTCTAAATTTTTTTTTAAGTGGAGAAGGATTTGCTATAGCAGAGGACAAAGGAAAACAGTCAGTCTAGACATTTTAATTAAATTTAATACATATTTTAGTTCTATTAAAAACTGAAACATTTGAAAAACTCACAAAGCTTATAAAACACACTCATACCCAAAAATTTTCTTATTCTGTGATAGTTAGAGCTATATGTTGAACATGGTACATTACCTCAACCCACTATATTGCTAAAGTTTTATTTCCATAGAATTTAACAAATAGACATCTTAATTTAACCAGACATATACACTCCTTGTAAGAAAAGATCTCAAATTATTTTTTAAAAACAAAGCTTTCCATTGAAATTCAGTAAGGGTTGATTTAGCTAATTTAGGCAGGGTCATGATAACTGTCCTTTTAGGTGATACTGGGTGGACGCAGAGCTGCAATGTGCTAGGAAAACAGACTTACTTTCCAAATTGCACAGTAGAGAAGAACAGTTCAGATTCAGAGCTGGAGAGTGTCTGTTTACCTAAGTTTGTTGAAATAACTGATCTCAGGGCTTATTTAAAAAGTTTTCAGAGACAATGAAAAGCTCTCTAACAGAGAGAACTCAGCCCTCCCACCAGCCAACCAACTCACAGACAATCAGGTCACTCGTTCAGGTCTTTGCAGTCAGCTGTTACCAAAAGCAGGGTGACCCTTAGAGTAATTAGGAATACCCATACTACCAACAGGCTCTGGCTTCTCTCAGCATCTTCAGAGGACACCCCCTCCTCATATCAGGAGGGAAGGGAGTGAAAGGTTTAAAATAATTTTGGCAACTGTCTGAGACGCTTTACATCTAAGAAGGTACCTACGGAATTCATACTATTCATTTGCTTTAAAGTTTCGGAAGGTTTCAGACTTTCAGGAAAAACTGGAGTATCCCTTTCATTTTCTTTTTCAGGATGGTAGGTGAACTCTGCTTTTCCGGTTTGGAGGTTGACTATAGGACTTGATTTAAGGTTCTTTAATAAGAAAGCTGGGTTTTCATTCAGCCGCTGTGCTGCTTTTGGCAGAACTTCATTTGTAATATTTCTCAATACTGGCATATCTGTGTGGGTGCCCAAGGGTTCACAGTTATTACAATTAATTCTTTCACAGGCATTCCTAGAAGGCTCCTTCTGACAATCAAGTTGTTCAGGTATGGATGTAAGGTTTTGATTCAATAAATGTTCACCCTTGCTATCTGTGTTCTTCAGAGGCTCCTCTTCATCTTCACTATTGTCACTGCTTTGGATGAGTCCGTATCTCTTCATATATTTTTTGGTTGCAAGCGACATGTTGCTTGGTGAAATTAAACTAAGCCCCACTGTGCTCCTGTCTGTATTAACATGCAGAAGGCTAAAAGATGAGTCACAGTTGTTCTGGTTTGATCGAGTGAGAGACAGCTGTGACAGCTGATTTTCATTTAGGTATTTCAGAGCTATAGCATTTGCCTCCATGCTCAGATCCACACCGTTCGGGCTTAAGCCGCTCACGCCAGCATTAGAGAAGGACATATAATTCAATCCGGAGATCACTGCTTCAGGGCTGATGCAGGCCAGCACACTGAAAGACACAACAGAGGGGGCTGTCACGTACCTTATTTGGGGTTCCGAGTAGCGTTATTCTAAATCCGCTCCAGTCTATGAGGTAACTAAACGGCTTCAGCTCTAAGCCTCATGGTGCTCTTTATCTGAGCACTCAGACTTCTAAGTCTTGATGATCCAGATACATTCAAGAGATAAAACTGCCCTGGCTGGTGTAGCTCAGTGGATTGAGCTCGGGCTGTGAACCAAAGGGTCTGGGTTCGATTCCCAGTCAGGGCACATGCCTGGGTTGCGGGCTAGGTCCCCAGTGGGGGCCATGTGAGAGGCAACACCACATTGATGTTTCTCTCTCTCTCTTTCTCCTTCCCTTCCCCTCTCTCTAAAAATAAAGAAATAAAATAAAAAAAGGGATAAAACTGATAAGCTAAAATGTGACCCATGACTTATAGATTAAAAGTGGAACAGAAACTAATTTTTCTAAACTTAAACATCACTCATGGTTTTAAGACAAAGTGTAAAAGTTGTAAGGTAAATATTTGTAAAGTAAAACAAAAATAAAAAAATAGAAAACACATTTGATCATATAACATTACAAGCTCTGGTGAGTAGCTCAGAATATTAGCTTGTTCATAGTTGATGAGATCCTATTTGTAGTGAATGAAAAACATCAGCCAGTCTCTGGACACGGACTATTGTGTGTGTGCTCCAACAAGTGTTGTACAGCCTCTACCTCACAAATGCTACCTGCCCCATGCTCCTACCCTGTGGGAGGACTATGAAGCGGTACAGCTACTCTGGTGGATAATGGCAACATCTGCCAAAGCTTCACATGCACACATCCTTTGAGCCTGTCTATCTGTAGGAATTTATCCTGCAAAGATACTTGTATCAGGACCTGTAGAATGATGTTCACTTAGCATTGTCTGAGATAAGAAATAAGAGATTCAGACTAAAAGGCCATTAACAGAAGACTAGGGTTCACTATATTATAGTACATGGATCCCGCAGAATATTATGCAGCTGTTTAAATGCATGAGAAAGAACTGCATATGCCTATAAGGAAAAGTAAGCTATAAATGTTAAGGAAAAAAAACAACCACCAAACACAACACTCATTACACATGTATATACTTGGACATTTCTAGAAAAATATAAAACAAGAGGAGTAACCTTGGAGTAGTCAGACTGAAAAGTTTGGGGAGTGGGGGCTTTTGTATTTTATCTGGTATTTGTGTATGATTTGATATATTTTTTTAAATCACAAGAATATTTTGTAACTAGAATACAGCAACAAAAATAATTAACAGAAAACAGGCTAACCTTAACAATATAATTTCCAGATTTTTATCCTCTTTAAAAACAAGCAGGTGCCAAGGTCATCTGTGATGCAGAGGAGTATGAGTGGAAGAACACGGCCGGCTGGAACGTTTCTGAGCATCAGGTAGTGGCCCCATAGCTATGCCCTTGCCGTTTAGGTGGCACGACTTCATGATATCCAGAAGCTGGCACAGACACTATCACCTCCAGCAAGACTTTCCAAACACCAGAAATAAATCAAAGCTCATTTCTCTCTCCCCAAGACTCCCAAAGCATTTCACTGGCATCTTTACGCAGGAGACACTCCACAGTATCTCTGTAATTACTTATATAACCCTCTCTCCTGCTAAAATGGAGAATCTAAAGGGTACAGACGATTTCTTATTCATCACACATGTAGCAGGCCCTGAATAAATGATAAATCAATCGAACTGAGTAGCAAGTGTATGCCCTTTCTCATGAGATTGCTACGTAAGTTTAAAATTTATTCATCCTTTAAACAAATTTTAAAATTACCTGGCATGATCTACTTTATGTGCATTTTTCTTCACTTTAGTGGGAGAATCAATTTTCACTCCAAGGCTTCTTAGTTGCTTAAGGGTTGCATTAAGAACACAATCTTTGTCCACCAGTCCCGAATCATGTTTTTTTTTCTTTGCATGGTAAACATTTTGGGTTCTGGTACACTCATGGCTGACAATCACTGCACTGGTAGATGGTTGTTCAGTCTCTTTGGAAGAGTTATTTAATAGGTGGTTCACTTGACCCTAATGAAAAGAAAAAGGGTATGTTTTAAAAAACACTATTAACAATCTTAGGAAACAAAAATGTAAATGATAGCATAAGTAAGGCCAGGGAACAGTAAATATCTTCCCAAATTCCACAAAGTATCAAGTACATTTGCAGGTACAGCCATATCTTGGTACTCATCAGCTTCAGAACTTGTCAAACCCTGCACTAGATGCATTTGGACAAGAAAAAAGTTTCAGCACTCGGAGCTTGCTCAGGACTCATTGCACTTGTATGAGACATGATACCACCCCGTAAGAGAAAATGCTTTATCATTTGTTCCTTGAAAAATTTGTTAAGATACTTGTCGGTTTTCGCACGCATCATGAGTTTTGGAGTGAATTAACGATGAGTATCGTGGCACCACTGTATTATGAGTTTTTTATAAAAGCAGTCCATCCCAATAAATGCTTTGACCAGATCCTAGAGGAAACTTAGAATATCTGTTCATAGGTGGTAGGCATACAATGTGATATACAGATCATGTATGATAGAAATGTATACTGAAACCTATATAATCTTATTAACCAATGTCACCCCAATAATTTAATTAAAAATAAAAATGATTCAAAGGGAGGGAAATAATAAAAAACTTCCATTTTGCCTTTCACCAGCATATGTTGAAACTAAATTCTCGAGATCTATGAATAAAGTTTCCATCCTGATTTTTAAAAAAAATGTATATCTGTTCAGAATTTGTTCATTTTAAAACCAACAGACTTAAAATTGTTTGAGTGGTATTTCAAATGTTTTCAGGATTTATAGAAAATTCTTTATAAACAAAAGTTTTAAACCATGCTTTCATCTGAAAAATAGTACTGTTTCAGTTATGCATGTCATAGATCCTTGTTACTTTCAGAATCTGACTCCTTTTCTCATTCTGAGTGAGAGTGAGTACTACCTCCATCCTCCTGGCATTAAAGTACGTTTCATTCCCTGAGCACACGGTTGCTCGCACCAGTCGAGGACCTAGCAGGCAAATAACAAATGTGTGTTCACTGAGGAATACTAAGGGCCCGTGAAGTAAGCTTAATTAGCCCTCAATTTTAAATGGAGAACTCGAATGTTCCAAAGTCTACAATCTGGATGGAAGTGACAGCCGGGGTTATGTGACCTTCATGTCCCAGTTTACATTGTAGCTTTTCTAAGACAACTATTTCCTCTAACCAGAATCATGTCTTTTTAGTCTGTGCTGCCTTTGCTTACAACGCTTCTCCACCTGCCCCAACTGTTTGTTACTGGCATCTGTGTGTTATTTCCCTTAGGTTCTCAACAGTCATGTTCACATTTTCATTATCTACTTAATTTAGTTCACTCTCTTAGACTAGGCTAAGTATTCAATTAAAATGCTGCTTACCTAAACTGAAATCAGTAAATATTATCATAAATATTCTACTTCTCTCCAATATTCAAACTTCCTGCAAACACTTGCTTGTTTTTTATAGTACTAACTTCAGTTTGGATTTGGCTTAATATCAGTATTTTTATTTTTAAAATAAAGCTTCTCCCTGCTCCCCAGCTATCTAAGTACCTGATAACTGGCATGCTTACAGTTAATTACTGGATTTAGGTTATCGCATTTTATGAAAAGCTAAAAGAAATAAATGATATCTCACTAATTTGCAGAAAATACTCTATCAAGGTCCCAATCAATTTAAAGATAGGAAAAGCTTGACTAGTATACCCTAAGCTAAATCACCATCACACAGAAGATGAAATGCTTTACATTTTCTTACCAATAAATCCTGGTATATTTTCTGGTTATCTGATGTTTGATGCAGCAAAGGTTGCATTACTTGCTCAGTTTTTGGTTCCCCAGAAGTCACAGAGTTGTTACTAGCACCCTCTGTTGGTCTACTCTGTAAGCACATGTTTACGCTCTCTGCCAGCAAGGAATTCGGAAAGAACACAGGCACCTCAGGTTCTTTTCTCACCACTGGAGAAGAGCTGCTTGAAAGGATGTATATATAATGTAAGTGTTAGTTATCAAAGTATCCTTAACATATATTTGAAGTGCAGCACTCTGGAAGAAAGAAGTAAGGCTCAAGCAGCATTCTGGTTTGTAATTTTAGCCTTTAGTGATGAGCATCTCATTTTGATAGGCTGCATATAAACTGGACCATGATACCTTTCTGAGTTATGTTATTTATAATATATTTAGACACCTTTCTTGAAAAGTTGGAAAACAACCTGTTGATTTCTCCTGACCTGGATGCAATAAAATTTTTTAGAGTTTAAAGATAGGAAAGACTTAACTAGTATTTTCTAGATACTTTAAAATTTTAAAATATATTATTTGTTTGCTTCAAGTCTCTTTTAGATTTTATTTATTTATTTTTAGAGAGAGGGGAAAGGAGGGAGAAAGAGAGGGAGAGAAACATCCATCATGTGCCCTGCCTGAGCCTTGAACCAGCAACCTTTTGGTCTGCAGGCTGGCATTTAATCTGTAGAGCCACACCAGCCAGTGCTCACTTCAAGTTTTAAAACTTGTCAAATAAGAGTACCTAAGTTGTCAGTTATAATCACATTACATACTTGGTTGTACTTTTCTTCTTTACGCTTGCACGTATTTTTCAAATTTCATACAATGAGTATTTATTATTTCCAAATTTAGGATATGCATACATATTTTAAAATTAATCTTGGAAAGCAATACTTAAAAACATTACTTGTAAGAACAGTAATCTGTGGCTATTGTGGAAAACAGAGAAAACTAATAAATATTAACTAGCAGAAAGGGCCTGGCACTATTTCAAGTACATCATCTTATATAATCCAACCCCAAAAGACCTATGAGATAAATACTACATTTCATTCCTATTTGACAGATGAGGAAATTGAGGCACAGAGGTCAGTTAGGTAACTGCTCAAAGTTATACCAAGTATAAAGAAAATAAGTCACAGGTAATTGAATACTTAGAAATAACATCTGTTAACACTTCAGAGGATTTCCATCTATGCTTTTTTCCTACTGATATGAATTTTCTCTGAAGAACTGTACCATATTATAGCTTTAGAAGCTGCTTTTAAAAACCTAATATCATGTCATGAATATCTTCCCACTTCATTAAATATTCTTTAAAAACAAGTTTTAATCTTTACATAGTATTTCATTTTATAGATATAGTATGATTTTTCTAACCATACCTCTTCTTTAAAACTCAGCTTATTTTCATTTTTTATATTGTTTAATTTTTAAAAAATATTTTATTTATTTATTTTAGACAGAGGGAAAGGAAGGGAGAAAGAGGGGGAGAGAAACATCAATGTGTGGTTGCCTCTCATGCGTCCACACTGGGGACCTAACCTGGCCGGCAATCCAGGCATGTGCCCTGACTGGGAATCGAACCAGTGACCCTTTGGTTCGCAGGCCAGCGCTCAATCCACTGAGCCACACCAGCCAGAGCCATATTGTTTAATTTTAACTTGATATGAAGTGCCAAGCACTCATTTGGTACATGAAAATCTCAAGAAATTATTAGCTAAAATGAATCTTTGTAAAATGCCAGTCAAGATATAATTCTATGAAAAAAGTCAATAAATCTGACAATCTAAAGTAAAAAATAATTACTTGGTAAAAAACATCAAACAAGGTCAAAATACAACTGACAAACTGGAAAATATTCACAACATTTACCACAATCAGAGAACACCTCTGATACGTGAAGAAAACTTGAGGGGTAAAGGACATAAAACTAATAGAAAAATGATCCAACTCACTTATAAATTTAAAAATGAAAATTAAAACAATACCAAAATGTCAGTTATCACTTAAGTGACTGGTCAGCAGTGTCATGGCTTTCGGGAAACAGATAATGTCAGATACTGCTGGTGGGAATGCAAACTCATATAACCCTTTTTTGCAGGGAAATCTGGCAACATTTAACAAAATTACATATGCAATTAACTTTGGGTGCAGGAATCCCACTTCTAAAATAACTCAAAATGACACATGAACAAAGTAATTCGCTGTAGCATTGTTTGTAGTTGACAAACACTGGAAACAGTCTAAATGCTCATAAACAGTAGAATATTTTATTAAACTATGGCACATCCAAACAATGGAATATTATACAGCTATGAAAATGAAGATGATCTCTAGGAACCAATTTGGAGTGATTTCCAGTCTATACTGCAAAGTGAAAAGAGAAAAGTTTAGGAGAGTACTTACAGAACACTACTTTTCTATACTTTGTTTAAGAAAGAAATAACATAAAATACAGATATATCTGCTCATTTGTACAAAAGAAATACAGGAAGGATAATCTAGTAGCTAAAGAGACTGGGTAGAAGAAGAGGTGGAAAAAGGAGAACCTGGGGACAAGGGAGCAGGGAGGAGAAGGGAACAATCCCTTGAGTGTATACCCTTTCATATAGTTTGGTCTGTTAGAATTGTAGTGATGTTTCTCTCTCTCTCACACACACACACCAAAAAAAACACCAAACGAAATCCACTAGAATATGGAGGGACCCCAAAATGGAATAGTAACACCTAATGGGCATTGCAAACAAACAGCATAACCATATAAAGGATGGGGAAGAAAAAACTAACCTAAATTACTAACAGTGAAAGAAGGTATTTTCATTGGATATTGTAAGGCTAAAAATAAAAATTATAAACAAATATACTCTAGTAAATTTGTTTCAAAATTCTTAGTCATTCTGAAACTACTTCATATACACGCTGAAGTAGGACTGACCCACTAATAAAAAAGAGGGTGTAGGATTGGAATCAGATGATTGGTATGAAGTCAAGGACTTTCAAGTACAGATAGATTCTTATAGAAATAAATGTAGATGTAGATGTATTCGTGGGTTAGCGTGCGCACCGAGTTAGATCACCAAAAGAATCTTAGAATTTAAAAGAGAAAAAGAAGTAGGATGAATATTGAATCATGGAGACCTTACTTGGATACAGAAAGTGGCTGATTAAGTTCTTCTTCCACAGCAATGTTGCTCTCTTCAAAACTGGGAATATCAACTGCTTTTAAAGAAGATGCACTGCCTGGAGGACTTGTGGATTCATTATTAATATCAACAGAAAAATTCATGTCCTCACTGGAAATCTTGGTATCATCTTGCTTCAGCTGAGGGTCAGGTTCTTGACGATCACCTGCTGCATTCCAAAACAAGCTGGCACCTGGAGATCAAAAGTTTTAACAAACACGGAAACAAATATTCCACTATAAAAATAATTCCCTGACAAATCTTTGTGAAGTAAGACTAGCTATATTATTTTAACACAATTACCTAGAACTCTTTTCAGATTATATTTCCTCAGCAATGCCACGAAGAGTTAAGTGGCAGGTGAAAATATAGAAAACTGGGATACAAAGGAAAAGGGGATATTCTGAGCCCCGATTCTTCAAGAGATGCAACCCTCAAATGATGTGTTTTATACATGAAAGTTTTGAATACAGTTTGGTGTGGTGTGTTAAAAACCGCTGTTTTGAAAAACAGGACAAAATATAAAATATGAATCCCTGATTTTGATACTTTAATGAAGCATTTATGAAGCCATAGCAGGGATGTATCAGACATATGCAATATCAGGCACGTATTTAAAAATCAAATGTTTCCCAAACTTTATGGATCAATTGAACAATTATTTGCAGAACTATTTGCATGTATTATATACTTGTTTGCTATTTTTCTTTGTGAACTCACTTTATTTTTACCTAGCATCATCATTTCCAAGATTTCATAGAGTTGAAGTGTTATATTTTTCCAATACTCCTAAGAATAAATATATCCACAATGCATAAAATATTCATCTGTATACTACTTCAAGTCATCTTCTGAACCTCAGTGGTATGCATTCTACAATTTGGGAGATACTGCTTTATAAAATGATTTTTAGAAATAATTAAAACCAAAAAGTAAACCCAAGTCAAAATGGATTCTACTTTGAGGGCCAACTTGGATGATTTTATGAAAACAAATTAATAAAAGCATGATTTAATCTTGTATTAAACTAAACATTACAATCTTTTTCTTTATTTTTATTGTAGACACTGTTAGAGGTGTCCCCATTTCCCCACATTTCACCAGCTTCCCACCCTTTCTTCGCTCTGGCCACCACTGCACTGTTGTCTGTGTCTATGGGTCATGTGCATGTGTTCTTTGGCTAATCCCTTCACCTTCTTCATCCAGCCCCGCTATCCCCGCTGACAGCTGTCAGTCTGTTCCGTATGCCCATTTTTTCTGTTTCTATTTTGCCCATCAGTTTATTTTGTTCATTAGATTTCACATATAAGTGAGATCATATTGTATTTGTCTTTCTCTGACTGGCTTATTTCACTTAGCATAATAATCTCTAAATGCTAATTATCCTGAATACATAATCACTAGATATACTTTTGGGAATTAAGTATTATTATAGAATAAATGTGCTTCTAAGAGCCATTTAATTCAAATGATTAATGATTCATTTTTCTGCATATAAGTAACAACTCTGAATACGAATCCACGAAGCTTCAAAATATTTGAATTCTAATTATCATGCTTGAAAACTTAATTCATATATTTTTGGAATATCAGTTCAAGCACGTGAATAACTTCACTCAGTTGTCACTTATTCAGCACATATTGTTTTAGGCATCATGTTAGGTAATGAAGATACAATAGTGAATAAGGCAGTATTCCAGATCCTAAAACTTATAGTCTAGTGACATATACAGATGATAAGCAACCATAACATACTTTATGTACAGAATTTTATGAGAGAGCCAAGGAGGAAACTGAACTTTCTGGTATGTTTATTTGGTACACAATATCCATAACTCCTTCCCCACCATCCCTCTACAACACACACACATGCACACCTTCCCTGGGAACCATCACCCCTGCAATTAACAAAGATGGGACTCCAGAAGCTATGTTCTTATTATGTGATTCTTAGCCCCGTTACCATTGAAGCAGGGAATAAAACCTAACCCAAACTTGGACATTCAGGTTCTCTGCAATTTGATACTGGAACTGATGGATAGTAACCTGATTTGTGCATATGGTTAAAACTGTGCACACATAAACTTTGGAACTCTAGGTGAGCTATATTTTAAAATGCAAGGCAGTGAAGACTGCAGATGAATAAAACAGCCATATAGAATAATGGGATAGTCCTAATGGTATTCCAGTTTCTAGTTCTGATTTTTTCCTGAAGTCCAGCCCCATTCTTGGTCTTGGATTTCACGAAACATCCCCATATTCTTCCAATAAATTTCTCGTCCTTGCTTAAATTACTTCAAAGTGGTTTATGTTGTAGACAAAGAATCTTAACTGAGTAATTAATACCTGAATGTGATGTATAAATGTGCATGAAGTTCTTGCTACCCTCACTCCTTCCTCCCCTCTATATGGATAGTTCAGAAAAAGAACATAAAATGTCTTCAACGCGCCCCCCCGACTCTTTTGACATTTGAGCATCACTATCTTCATTTGCAAAAGTAGCTCAGTCTCAATAGATTAGACCGTACTCATCCTCTCTCCTTGGCTTCCCTAACTCACCTCCTTCTCTTCAACACTACCATCTTCCCCTCTATCGTTCAGGCTTAAAATCTTGGAATAACTTTGATCTTAATTTTGGAATAATTATAGATTTATAGAGAAGATACTACAGAGTTCCTGTATATTCCTCTTCCAGGTTCCCTTGATGTTAACATCTTATACTACCACAATACATTTTTCAAAATCAACCAGGGCACAATGTTGGCTTCTTGATTTTGAAAAATGTATCGTGGTAGTATAAGATGGTAACATAAAAAAAAAGATTATAGAACACCAAAATTAATAGCAATTTTAAGGAATTCTTCTCATTGGTAATATATATTTTTTTTAATGCCTCATTTTCTGCAAAATGTATCTTCAAGTTAAAACTTCATTCAGTAAAGCTGACTCACTCAATTAAAAACTGAGCCAGGCCTTTAACGTGTCATTAGAAAGAAATGTGATTTAGCGCCATCTATTAGTTTTCTTGTTACCCAACCAAATTTCTTGTTTCATAAGTATTTGGTAACTGTGTAGTGGACTTCAAAAAAAAAAAAAAAATCAGCCCTGGCTGGTATGGCTCAGTGGATTGAGCAGTGGCCTAGAAACCAAAGGGTCACCAGTTTTTTCCCTGGTCAGGGCACATACCTGGGTTGAGGGCCAGG
Source organism: Anoura caudifer (assembly GCA_004027475.1). Classification (NCBI taxonomy): domain Eukaryota; kingdom Metazoa; phylum Chordata; class Mammalia; order Chiroptera; family Phyllostomidae; genus Anoura; species Anoura caudifer. The sequence continues at coordinate 168,790 of PVKU01001191.1, read as the reverse complement.
TCCCCAGTGGGGGTCTCGCAAGAGACAACCACACCCACACACTGATGTTTCCCTCTGGTTCTCCCTCCCTTCTCTTCTGTCTAAAAATAAATATATAAAACCTTAAAAAAAAAAAAAAAAGAAACCAACAGGGGTACATTATTAATTAACTAAAACTGTAGACTTTGTTTGGATTTCAGCAATTTCCCACTGATGTTCTTTTTCTGTTCCAGGATCCAATCCAAGATATCACATTGCATTTAACTAGAGTAACTTTTGAATCTTCCTTCTTCCTCAACTGCTACATCCAATTAGTTATCAAATCTTATCAGCATCTTATTTGACTCTTCCTCTTCATCCTTATCTCTACTACCTTGTGTACTACACATCTTGCTAGACCTGGGAAGACACAAAGTTGTTCTTGAAGATTTCATGGTGTGCTAATGAGTAAACATGTAAATAAATGTCATTTACATTGCTGATTATTTTTTGAGGCCTTTAATGTTGCTTACCAAATAAAGTAGATCGTCCTTTGCTAAAGATGTAAAAAAGGCCCTGCATAACACTAATGGAGAGTATTGGACAACTCAGAGTCATGTCTTCTCTGAGCCCACACCATTTTCTCTGCCCAATCTGTTCTGCCATCTCTGAATCCCACCTACTAAAATCCTACGTACCCTTCAAGGCCTAGATTCAGTAACAATGCATGGATGAAACCTCCCCAGATCCCTCAAACCACAAATGATTTCTTTTATTAGAATTGGGTCCAGCCTGGGAAAGTAGCAAAAAAAAATGTATTGTTATGTAGTTTCATACCTGTTTTCAGGTATAGTTTTATTTCATAAAGAGTAAAATTACACAAAGACTTTAAATAGTTACACTCTTATTACCTTGGTTTTGGTTCTGTTTGTGTCATGCACCAATTTTAATGTAAAAACATTTCAAAGTAGACACGAGAAGCATTTTTAAAAATTCCTTACAAATTAAAAAAAAAAAAGAAATTACCTGTGCTCACAGCAATGCTCACGCTTCTTCTCAGGTGTAAACCTGGGGACGACTGTGCTTCCATGGAAACCAGCTCCGTTTGTGCTGAGGCCTGCCCGGTGTCTTCCACAGTAGTCGTCTTCGGGGAGCAGGGCTGAAGAGACTGTGCTTCCAATAAACGCTGAATCTATATCAGTTAAAAACATATGTTAAACTGACAGTGAATTAATCACAAAAATGGCAGCTGAGTTTAAACATGAATTATAGTTCTCCAGTTATAAATAACTAAACTTTATATTTTCTCACATTTCAACCAGATAATATCATAAAACTTATTCAATGTAGAAAATCATTATCATTCATTATTAAGAAACTGGGCTATGTGTAAATTTAAAAGTAAAAACATACAAGTGTTTAGATTAGCATTCATAAATTGACACTCATGTTGAAAAGCCTGAATGTTAACAATTCAATCCTACATTTTTTTCCTATTTCACTTAAAAACTCAAAAGTATGGTAGGAGGTATATCCTGACTCCATGTACCAAATATTAGACATTTTTACTCAAGGTTCTTCTTCTTTTTTTTTTTAAAGATTTTATTTATTTATTTTTTAGAGAGGAGGCAAGGGAAGGAAAAAGAGAGGGAGAGAAACATCAATGTGTGGTTGCCCTTCACATGCCGCCAACTGGGGACCTGGCCTGCAACCTAGGCATGAGCCCTGACTGGGAATTGAACTGGAGATCCTTTGGTTCGCAGGCCCGCGCTCAATCCACTGAGCTACACCAGCCAGAGCTTAAGATTCTTCTTATAAGGTTAATCAGAATTGCCCATGTTTGACCGCGCTGAAACTGGAAATATTAACAATTGATAACAGTTACCGAGTGCTTCCTATTTATATGACACTATACTAAGAGTTTTATGTATAATTTTACAACCCTGTGAAGAATATACTATATATATTAGATATATTTTACAAATAAGAAAACTTCAGGTATTAAAAATTAAGTTACTTGCCCAGGTCACATAACTAACAAGTAGCAAAGCTGAGGCTCAAGCACCAAAAATGTCCCCTCCTCCTTTTCAAATTGACATATAATTCACCAACTATAGAATTCATCCTTTTACAGTATACACTTCTGTAGCTTGTAGTATGGTCACAAAGTTTGCATTCATTAATCCCCAAAAATCTCTGTACCCATTAGCGGTTACTCTCCACTGCCTGTCTCCCTAACCCCTGGCAATGACTAATCTACTTTGTCTATAGATTTGCCTATTCTGGGTATTTTATATACACAGAACCATACAATATGTGACTTTATATACTGCTTTTCTCACTTAACACAATGTTTTTGAAGTTCATCCATGCTGCAGAATCTATCAATTCTTTACTCCTTTTAATGACTGAGTAATACCCCATTGTATGTAGATAACACATTGTGTTCATCCATTCATCAGCTGATGGACATTTGGAGTGTTTTCACTTTGGGCTACTATAAATAATGTTGCTATGAACGTGTTTATACAAATTTTTGTACGAGCATTTATCTTGGATATATACTTAAGACTGGAAAAGCCTCCCTTTTTAAACAATGGGATTTTCTACTTCCCTATAAATTATACTATTGTGTTCATCTCATCTCATTAATTTTAGATGAACTTTATTAATATAGAAAAACAAGTATTATTAATAAATTGTTAAAATCAGTAGAAATTTAACCTGCATTAATAATACAGAGTAGCATATGTACTTAGTGGTTTGGAGCATGGAATTTGTTACCATAAAGACATAGGTTTAATCACAGGTGGCAAACGCAAGGCCTGGGGGCTGAATCCAGCCCTCCACTTCGTTTTATCCAACCTGGCACCTTGTTTCTACCTGGCGGCAGCACCCAGCTCTCACTTAACTGTTAAGGAGTAGTTACATTTATACAGTCCTTAAATTACATTTGGCCCTTTGAAGGCAACCATGAAGCTGATGTGGCCCCTGGTGAAAATGAGTTTGACACCCCTGGTTTAAATCCCTCTCTATTACCTTTTGGAAAAGTGATTTAACCACTATGAGCTTCAATATCACATAAAACTAAGTAGTTGTAAGGGTTAGGAAATAAATAAGATAGTTGTAATCTGCTTAGTAGTTACTATAGCCAGGTCCTACACTAAGTGCTTATATATGTATAATACACATGTCTACATATATGTACCAATATATGTACAAAAATATCTAATTAAGGCCAAATGATGAGGAGCTAGCCATTAGAAACAGAACAATGTTTCAGGCAGAGAAGCACATTTAAGAACTAAAGTGGAAACACATTCATGTTTTTAAAGAAAACAAAGCACACTATTGCAGTTGAAATGTAGTGAGCATACAGAAAGTGAAAAGAGATGAGCTGGGACAGGGGAGACAGGTGACAAATCTAAAGGGCTTTGAGTGCCAAGCTAAGGAGTTTGGATTCTGTTCTAATCGTAATGGTATACTATTGAGAGTTTTAAGCAGGAGCCCTATGATCTGACTTGAGCTTTAAAAGATGGCTGTGGTGTCCCCAAATGCAGGAAACATGAGGGGACAGTCCTGGAAACAACATGTATGGATAAGAGAAGACAATCTGAATCAGGGTGGTAGTGTGAAAGACGGTAAAGAGAGGTCCAGGGAATATCTAGACAGTAAAGCCTGGGTTCTTGACACCTGGGGTGTTGGCCCAAGTGACAGGAGGAGAGTGATGTCATTAACTGAGACAATGATAATGAAGATAGTAACAGTCAACATTTACTGAGTACTAACTATATGCCAGGCACTATTCTAAGCCCTTACCTAGTAACTAATTCAATCCTGAATAATCCATACTCATATGTATATCCTCATTTTGTAGATGAGAAAACTGAAGCCAAAGGTAAGATAACTCACCCAAGATCACATAACTTATGTTACTCAGAAACTGGATGAGAACCCAAAGAGTCTGGTGCCAGACACCAGCCCTTTAACCATATTTCAAAATAAGACTTGGAATATTAGGAGAAGAGCAAGTTTAGATAACCTTGAGCATTTAAAATATGTGTTTTCTTTAAGGTCACAGTTTTACTTCCAGGAATGTATACTACAGACATACAAGTACATATACAGGAAGATGCAAGTATAAGGATGTTCACTGCTGCGTTGTTTGCAAGAGCAGAAACTTCGAACAGCTGAAATAACAGGAGACCAATTAGAAACTTTGTTACGCATCATCACAACAGAATTCTATGCAGAATAAGATAGTTCTATATATACTATATAGAAAATGTGTTAATGACACTTTAAAAAAATTTAAACACGATGTTGCCTAAAAAGATGTCTTAAAAATTTACTACATGAGCAAAATACTACATGTATTTATCATAGAAGCATTTTCTATATATTTTATATTCTCCAAGTATAATTATTCACATAATTTAGATTAGAGCCAGTAGTTTATAATTTACATTTTAAGTACATAAATCCCAAGTAACTGAGATTTTTTTATCCTCCATAAATCTTAAAAACAAAAACAAAAACAGCCCTGGCTGGTGTGGTTCAGTGGATTGAGCACTGGTCTGTGAAGCCAAAGGTCACCAGTTTGATTCCCCATCAGGGTACATGCCTGGCTTGCAGGCTAAGTCCTTGGTTGGGGGTGTGTGAGAGGCAATGATCGATGTATCTCTCCCATATTTGATACTTCTCTCCCTCTTTCTCCCTCCCTTCCCCTTCCTTTTTTTTTTTTTTTTAAGATTTCATTTATTTTATCTTTAGAGGGGAAGGGAAGGAGAGAGGAAGAGAAACATCAATGTGTGGTTGCCTCTCGTGTGTTCCCTGCTGGGAACCAGCCTGCAACCCAGGCATGTGCCCTGACTGGGAATCAAACCACGATCCCTTGGTTTGCAGGCCCACGCTCAATTCACTGAGCTACACCCACCAGGCCCTCCCTTCCCCTCTTAATAAAAGTAAATAAAATCTTTTTCTTTAAAGGGAAAAACTTGATTTCAATGTGAAATATTTAGCTACATTAAAAGTTGTACCAGCCCTGGCTGGTGTAGCTTAGTGGATTGAGTGCTGGCCTGCAAACCACAGGGTCAACAGTTTGATTCCTAGTCAGGGCATATGCCTGTGTTGCAGGCCAGGTCCCCAGTGAGGGGCACACTTGATCAATGTATCTCTCATGCATTGATGTTTCTCTCCCTCTCTTTCTCACTTCCCCTCTGTCTACAAATCAAAAAATCTTTAAAAAAAAGTTTTGCCAAATGTTTATAATTTGTTAAAATCCAATTTACATTTGACAATTTCAAAGAATTTGCCTAGCTCTAAAAAAGGAGTGAAGCTAAATTTTTCTCAGATGTCACATCTAAAGCATTTTAAGCAGAATTTTAAAAACATCATTATCTTTTTTTGTTTTTGCAAAATGCAAACACTATGATTCCAATTTTATAAAACAAAGAATTTTTTTTAAAAATCACATATACACATACATTTGTAGTTATGGGATCATGGAAAAAATATGAAGAAGTATACTTCGGGTTGTTTCCATTTGTACTGCGGGGAAGAAAGGAAGGGAGGATTTGGGGCAGGTGTGTAGAAGAAGGGTGTCAGTAAGGAAAGAAAGAAAAATACAATACTTAAAAGACTTAACAGTACAAGAGTATCATTAAAAGACTAAGAACTTTGCCATAAAGACTTTCAAAATAAAATGAGTGGAACAAGTCTAGTATAGAAATACTGAAGAGGTATTTCTCTTCTCTAAGGGTTAGTATACATTCCATAAGGTTTACAAACTAGAGCTGTATCAGAATCCATTGGGCAGCCCTTATAAAGGGTGGGGCAAAAGTAGGTTGTGGGTACACAAAACAGAGTTTATTCTTGTATTATGATTATTTTTCCATACGAAAAACTGTAACCCTACTTTTTCCCTACCCTGTATTTTATTGTCTATAATGGTTCAGTAACTTATATAGACTTTTCATTAGAGGCAAAAAATGAAAAAATACAATTAGGTTGTAAGGTAGGTAGGTATGGACAAAACAGAAAACGGAAGGCTTGTTTTCTAGTTTGATTCTACCTCCAATTAGCAATGTGTCATTAGGTGAGTTATTTTCTCTCTCTAATCTTCATTTTACTTATCTGTAAAACAAGGATCAGAATTCAGTTTCCAAGGCTCCTTCTAGTTTGACATTTTACAATTCTACTCCAAAAAATACAATTACTGAAGAGTTGCTAGTTATGTATTTTAGAGAGGAGGAAGGGAAGGAGAAAGAGAAAGAGAGAAACATCAATGTGTGGTTGCCTCTCGCGTGCACCCCACTGGGGACATGGCCCACACAACCCAGGCATGTGCTCTGACTGGGAACTGAACCAGTGACCCTTTGGTTTGCAGGTCCAGGCTCAATCCACTGAGCTATGCCAGCGAGGGCAAACTGCTAGTTATTTTTAAGAAACCATTTTAATACCAGGAATTTAACAGAACTAAAAAAACTCCCAGCAAACCTGAGCTTGAAGTAGTCTCAGCTGTCTGTCTTGCTCTGTGAGGAACCTATATGCATCCGGGGACAGTCCCATCATTCCATGTTCTGACCCAGTGTTGGGTGTGTGTATGCACACTGCACAAGGCCGCGGATTACAGGAGTCCATGTATGAAGGCAGTCTTGCCACAGGAGATGGTTCTACACTGCTGTGGGGAGAGCAACGGCCCATGCTTCCCTGTTGTCTCAAAGCTATAGGACTGCTTGAAGAATAGAATGCATTATGATACATAGCTGGACATCCACTTGGGTGAAATAATGAATGTTTCTGAACAGCTTCCGACTGGAGGTCTTGAACGGATCCTACCGTATTCATTCCTTGCCAAGAATTTATGGGACTGTATTGAATATGGCCATGATGCTGACAACAACTGCAAACACTTGTGGAATAGTAAGATGGTGGTGGGGGAGTAGGTACCTGAAATTCCATTGGTTTTCCTGAATTATGAGGTGAAAAAATAAAATTGTGTGGGTGGGACTGTGCAGAAAGAGAAGACTGCCTGGAATTAAATGTGGAAGATCTTACAGGATACTCTTCCTTGGGTACACTTCCAGAAGGAACTGTTTGCAGCTTTTCAGATGCATCAGGAGATGACCCATTAAGAGAAGATGGCTTAACACCATTCTTTACATAGGGGTTCTCTTTCTTACAGGTTGATGGCTGTCTTACTTTGCAGTGCCCCAAAGGAGCAGTACCCTGGTTTAACTGATTTGGTAGCCCTTCCAGGGAAGGCTCTCCAGCTCCAGATGCTGGGCTGTGCTTCTCATCATAAAGCTGGGGTTGCAGTGGTTGCAAGTGTTCAGAATGGTTTATCAGTAAAGGAGGATTTTCATTATTTGCCATTTCCAAAGTATGAGGCGGAGGGTTTGATTCGGTGCAATTGCTTTCCAACACAAGTGAAAGTTCTGGAACTGATGGTTGGATCTTAGAGACCTGCAAATGGGAAAGAAATGAAAGAGGGACAAGTATTTTTTAGGACAAAGACATATGCTTCATTTTCCACAGACTAGTATCTCCCAAATTATCCAGTTACTTATTTAAAAAGGTTTTTTCCTTATCCAGACAGGTGGTAAATATTTTCTGGGCATCTTCTATGAGCTAGAAATACAATTGTGAGCAAAATAAATAAGGTCCTTGCCTTCAAAAACTGAAACTAATCATCTCACAAGCTTATATAATGATGGAACTCCTTTTACTGGAACACTTTAATGTTGCTTACATCAGAGAATACAATATGATAAACTGTTTTACAATAGATTTTTTTTTACCCTCCCTGCAAAAAAATTATTGCAGGCAAAATACTTCAACAGATTTAGTAGCAAATAATGTTTCTGAATCTTAAATAACAAAGAATCTTCCAATAAGTATTTCTAAATATTTTTCCACTTAGTGGAATTATTTATTCTTTGTATTGATATGAACTACAAGAGTTGGAAGACAGCAGAAAAGAGAAAACAAAATACTGTGGTGAATTTGGTTAAAATTTGATATTAATTTTAAAAAGTCTTTCCCATTCCAGCCCTGGCCAGGTGGCTCAGTTGGTTGGAGCATCACCCTGTACACCAAAAGGTTGTGGGTTCAATTCCCTTCTGATCAGGGCACACACCTAGGTTGCAGGTCTGATCCCCACCCAGTCAGGGCATATACTGGAGGCAAACAATCCATGTTTCTCTCTTATATCAATGTTTCTCTCTCTCTCTCTCTCTCGTTCTCTCTCTCTCGAAAAAAAAAAAAAAAATCAATAAACATATCCTCAGGTAAAGATTAAAAAAAAAATCTTTCCTATTCCTTTTTCTTCTAACAAGCCATTAGTCCAATTACAGTATAACAATTCTAAAATAATCTGCTGGTTGGCTGCAAAAAATTACGACAGGTTCTCAGCAATTCATCTCCAAAAGCAAGTAGGTTTTCTCAGAATATGGTAATAAGATGCAATGTCAAGCTTTGGTGATAAGCGTACAGAATGTTGAGCCTATATGGATTAAAAGCACCAGATTCTAAAACTCTGCAATCAGAATTCCAGCTTTACTACTTTAGACTAGCTGTGTCATCTGGACAAGTAACTTAACCAATCTGTGCCTCAGTTTTCTCTGGGAATAATAATTATATGTCCTTACAATTTGTGTGTATATATATATCTATTACTACATAAAATAATTATATATACCTGTGAGGTATATATGCAAATATCACCATACACATATAGATAGCTACATATATCTTAGAATAAAACTTCAGTAAGTTTTAGACTATGTTATTGAGTAACATGAAGAGATTTTTAGGTTTCTAGCCATCAAGGTGAGTACTTAATAAGATCAGTGATACCTTCTGACTCACTGGATGAGGACTAGGAATTGGTCTTGGAGAAAAATCTTCATCTTCAACACCAGAGTCATGATCATTTATTGGCATTTTCCCTGGAGTTAATTTTTGGGAAGACCTAAAGAGTAGAGGAGGAGACATGAAAAAGTCTTCAGTAATCTAGTGTTTGTTCATTCTTTTGGAAGTTTAAGAAAGTCCTTTAGTAAGCTACAGTAGTATTTGGATCATTTAACATAGTATCTGACAATCATAACTTATTTTGTTTTTTAGGCCAATGTTAGTTGCCCAGGACAGCTGGCCCAACTGGACCCAAGCTTAATAAAATATCCCTTTCCCTGACCATGGCATGTTTAACCTAGTTATTCTTAATGTCACAATAAATCAACAGTTACTGAGCATCTTTTGTTTAACTACTTTGAGGAATGTAGAAATAAATAAGACATAGCACCTGACATCAAAAACTAATAATGTGTTGACAAAGATGTATTTTCACTCTATTAAACACTCACTGTGTTAAAAAGGAAAATTAAGTAAGGAATTACTTTTTCTATGTACTTATATCTGTGATGGGAAAATATTGAAACATTAATTGAGGTACCTCCTCCCACTTAGTATCACAGATGGCCCAGCAGAGAACACAGAGCTGGGATTGAGTTTCAAAAGCTGAAATTAGAGTTTAAGACCAAAATTTGGAAGACTACATGCATCAGGTTTTTTGCATCCTAAACCAGATCTTAATCGGTTGGGTCAGGAAAAGAGGAAAGAAAAGCAAGAATGAAGCTAAGAGAGCTTAGACCTTAATGGGTACTGTAAGAAAGGGTCCTGTATCTTACCTCCCTAGCAAGAAGAACAGGAGAAACCCCCAGGTAGATCTGGAAGATCTGACAGGATAGACTTTTGCCCCAAGCCCTGGTTGTCTAGAGAGGCAAGCACAAAATTCTTTCTGTGCCCAGGTGCCACAATGAAACAATGCCTGCATGGTGCATTTAAACAGAAGGGTCTGGGCTGGTCTGATGGTAGTGGATTATCAGAACTCAACTAAAGTCAGTGTCACTAAACAGAAGGGTCTGTACCAGTCTGTACAAGGGTCTGTACAAGGTTTTTCAACAATAATGTTAAAGAAATGTGTCTCCTTAATTTGGCTTTGTCTTCTATAATATTCAATAAAATCTTGATGAAAGCGTTACAGGGATGTCCAACCTTTTGGCATCTCTGGGCCACACTGGAAGAAGAAGAGCTGTCTTGGACCACCCATTAAATACATTGTGACACATAATCACAAAAGAAATCTCATGCCCTGGCTGGTGTAGCTCAGTGGGTTGAGCATGGGCCTGTGAACCAAAGGGTTGCTGGTTCAATTCTCAGTCAGGGTATATGCCTGGCTGGGTTGCAGGCCAGGTCCCTAGTGTGGGGTATGTGAGCGGCAAACATACATTGATGTTTCTCTCCCTCTCTTTCTCTTTCCCTTCTTCTCTCTCTAAAAATAAATAAAATCTTAAAAAGAAAAAAAAGAAATCTCATAATGTTTTAAGTAAATTTATGATTTTGTGTTGGGCCACAGATTCAACACCCCTGCAGATAGTAAAGGTGTTCTTGCAAAGCTGTAAGAATATAGCTTTTTGGATCAAAACAGTGGCATAGGTAGATGTGGCTTGCCTCTTCGCACACCCACATCAAAATTACAACTAAAATATAGAATAATCATTGCTCAGGAATGTCAGAAATTGAGTTGAATGGAAGTCTGACAACTATGGAATTGAAGAAACCATATCCATCCAGACTGGTAGGAGGGATACAGATGCAGAAGGGGCTGGTCCCAAACCCAACGGTGGTGAATAAAAATTTGGGAGGGATATCTCAGGAGCAAGGAGTCCCAGCTCCATGCCAGCCCCAGAGTTCCAGTGCCAGGAATATAAATCCCCACAACTTCTGGCTGCAAAAACCAGCAGGGATTGAATTAAGGAAGAAACTGTTGGAGCCGGAGGCAGTTCCACACTTGGACTCACCTACTCAGACCCATTCCCTTTTAGCTCCAACAGTGGGGTAGCAGCTTAAAAGGTGTCCTGTTTCTCTGGACAACCCTGACTAGTATAAAGCATATTGGGAGAAACTGAAGTGTCTGGCGTCAAGGTCAGCAGAGGCCACTGACTCTTTTCTAAACCCTCCCCGGCAAGCTGGTGCCATATCTGAGATTCTATCAGCCTGGCTAACACTGTTTGACCCACTTTGGAGATCCCCAGAGATTCCACCCCAATCAACTTACAGGCCTACGGAGGGCAGAGGGTTGTGGTAAGAGGTCATAGCCAATCCTTACAGCTAACTAGCCTGGGTAAATCCTTCCCATTGATCTGCCAACAGCAACCAGGGCTCAATTACAAGAGGAGGGTATACTCGGTCCACACGAAGGGCACACCTCAAGTACCCAGCTTGGGCGAGAGGGAAGGCTGTATCACTGGATCCTATAGGACACCTCTATATTAGGCCACACTAACGAGACAAGGAGTCAAAGCAGCTCTACGTAATACACAGAAACAAACACATGGAGGCTGCCAAAATTAGGGGACAAAGAAACATGGTCCAAATGACAGAACAGACCGAAACTCCAGAAATAAGAGCTAAACAAAATGGAAATAAGCAATATATCAGATGTAGAGTTCACGAGCGAAGGGACCATGCCTGTATGTGTTTTTAATATCACCATATCCTCAGCCCTTGGCATATTATCTGACATAGGGATATGAAAGGGTAATTTTATGTGTCCACTTGGCAAGGTCACAGTATCCAGCTATTTGGTCAAGCATTATTCTAGACATTTCTGTGAAGGTATTTTTTAGATGAGCATCATTTAAATCAGCAGACTCTGAGTGTCAGTGAGCCTCAGCCGACCAGTTAAGGGCCTTACTAGAACAAAGAAAACTGACCTCCCCAAGAAGAGAGCAGCCATCTTCGGGCTCTAACTGCAACTCTTCTCAACCTGCCAGCCTACCCTGCAGGTTTCAGACTTGCCAAGCCTCCACACTGGGTGGGCCAGTTCCTTAAAACCTCCCTCCACACATGCGCAGTCAGTTCTGTTTCTCTGGACAACCCTGACTAGTATAAAGGAACATCTTTACCACAAAAGGTATATACTGACCCCAAAAGTCACAAGTCATTATGTAATTAATATTCCCCAAGTGTATTTGCTTTAAAAGTTTTAAATATTTATTTATTTATGTTTTAGAGAGGGGGAAGGGAGGGAGAAAGAAAAGGAGAGAAACATCAGTGTGAGAGAGAAACATGGATTGGTTGCCATTTGCAGGTGCTCTGACAGGGAGCCGAACCTACAACCCAGGCATGTGCCCTGGGCGGGAATCAAACTGGCATCTTTTCAGTTCATGAACCAATGCTCAGCCAACTTAGCCACACCAGCCAGGGTTGTTTTAAAAGATTTAAAACAAATGATTTCTTCTTTAGGTAGAGGAATTATTTTGTACAATAGTTTATCTGATAGGCTTAGGCTTAAGAAAGATTATAAGGAAAGGAAGAACAAACAAAAGGCAAACTAACCAAAAACAGGATGATTCTTTTGTACTTTTTTCCCCTATGCAAAAAAGCAACTCAAATAAGAACCGTATTAGAGCTGTCACTTCATTAAAATTCCCATCCAACTTCTGAGTATGAAGGGAAGCACTTAAAGCAAAGACATCTATGGTACATAAGATATACAAATAGTTTCATGAGAAGTCATTAGAGTTAATTTAATTACTCATCAAAAACTAATAAAAATAATTTAAAAGTATGTGGATAATAAAAATATATCTTTTACCTCTTAATTGAAAGAGTCTTAGAAACTCTGTTGAAAAACTCTGTTTCTGCATTTGGGCTTTCAGCACTCAGTTCAAAATGTATTGGATTCTTGTCAGAAGGTTCAACATTCTGAAATGAAGTAAGTCACATTTTTGAGATGTGACTGAAAACACCAGAGAATTCTATTTAGATAAAAAGTAGCTCTGAAACTTTGGGGGGTAAGGGTGTGGGAGGGAGACTTCTGATTTCTAGAACTGTAACCTTTTTAAAAGAACTGTTTCATAGATACACAATTGACATAAAACAATAGTTTCGGGTCTACAACATAATGATTCCATGTTTGTGTATATTGTGAAATGGTCACCATAGTAAGTCTAGTTAACACCCATTGCCATACAGAGTTACATTTTTTTTCTTATGATGAGAATGTTTAAGATCTATTCTTTTAGCAACTTTCAAATATAATCAACTCTTAAACAACATGGGGGTTAGAGGTGCCGACCTCCTGAACAGTTGAAAATACGGTACAATGACAGTTGTTGACTTCTGGCACACATAGATTCCCAGTCTCAGAATTGACCCTTGAACAATGTGGCTTTCAACTGCTAAGGCCAACTTAAAAAATATCTGCGTAGAAGAGGACACGCCCAGTTTGAACCCATGTTATTCAACAGTCAACCCTATACAGTAACTATAGCCACTGATCTGTACATTGTATCTCCAGGACCTATTTATTTTATAACTGGAAATTTGTACCTTTATACTACCTTCACCCATTTCTCTTACCACGCCCCCGCCCCCAAGCCACCAATCTGTTCTCTGTAGTTACATGTGTTTGCTTGTTTTTTACTTTTAGATTCCAATATAAATGAAATCATATGCTAGTTGTCTTTCTCTGTCTGACTATTTCACTTAGTATAATGCCTTCAAGGTCTATCCATGTGGCAATTGACAAAATTTCTTTATTTTTTTTCTGGCTGAACAATATTGTATTGTATATATGTTCTACATTTTCTTTATTTACTCATCTATCAATGGACACTTACAGTTGCTTCCGTGTCTTGGTTATTGTAAACAATAACCAAGTGAAGGTGAAGATGTTCTTTTGCATTGGTGTTTTCGTTTCCTTCAGATAAATACCTAGCAGTAAACGCTGGATCATATGGTAGTTCTATTTTTATGTAACCATCTTTTTTATATTGTTCATGTCTCTACTACAAAAGTGAAGTGTTAATCATCTATATTAAGCAACTCACTCAATAACCAGGGATTCAGTTAAAACAGTAACTTTGAACTGAAGATACAACCTAAAGGATAAAATGAGTAAATAATATATGTCTCTAAAATAGAAATAAATTAAACTTCATTTAAGACGGTTATATTTATAATTAAAATGCAAGAACTTTATTCATGAACTGACACAATCTATAAGTATAGTAGAAGCAGGCACAAAATAAGATCTGAGTGGAAACACATGGTTATTCAGTTACTGAAACAAAGTTACTGAAACAAAATTAGCCATAAATGAATAAAGTAATATTCAGTAAGACCGATTATAAATACACAAAGCCTAATAGTTACTGTTTTAAAGTAAAGACCATTGGGCTTGAACTGACAACATGAAGTTCTAAACAGTCATTAATCGAATCAAATCCCTTACTTTGAAAAGATGTAATGTTTCCTTGCTGGTTAGTAGCTGGAATCGAAGGTCTGGTAAGGTGCCATCACAAGGGAGGCATTCATAAAACTCAGGATCCTTATGTGTCACAGAATATAGAACTATAATGAAATTTCCAGATTCTGAGAAAACCCTAGATGAAAAAAATGCCATTTAATTAAAATTTACTGAAGATAACAAGAGCATATATGCGAGTCTCTCCATCTAGTTAATAGACTGACTAAATAGTCTAATTTTTGGAAGAAAACTGGGGAGCAAATTCATGCTTACTTTTTAATGTTATTGACTTTAATTTTTAACTACATTTTATTAAGGAAAAAATTTCTTGTAAAAACTTTGAACAAGACAAGAATATAAAATAGAAAATGAAAACCACCCCACTCTACTCTCCAGTTTAGTATATATATAAGCATATATATTTCCAGATTTTCTCCTAAGCATACAAAAGTATTTCATACAATTTAAGAAAAACAAGGCCATACGCCACACATGATGTGCAATTGCTATTTCTTATTTAACCATCCTGGATTTCTTTCCACATCACTATTCTATATTATGCCTCAGATGTACTAATTCTTTTTTAGCAACTACCAGTATTATGATTTATAGATATGCCATTATTGATTCTCCTAGACTTCCAGAAGTGTATATTCAAATTACTATATTTACAATGTTTCACTATTAGAAGCATTGATAAAATGAACATTTATTTTATTATTCATTACATAACAAAAAGTCAGCAAGAGTCTTTAAAATATATACTGAAACCAACTATTTAGCCCTGGCTGGTGCGGTCCAGTGGGTTGGGCATTGCCCTGCAAACCGAAAGGTCACCAGTTCAATTCCCGGTTAGGGAACATGCCTGAGTTGCAGGCCAGGTCCCCAGGAGGGGCATGAGAGATGCAACAAATCCATGTTTCTCTTCTTCTCTTTCTCCCTCCCTTTTACTCTCTCTAAAATGAATAAAATATAAAAAATAAAATAAAACCAACTATTTAAATACTTCCAATAGTTGTCCCTATTGAATGAAAAAATAACTTGGGTATATATTATAACAAAACAAAGCAGTAGAGGCTGAAGAGGCAGATTATCTATTCTCATCTCCTGAGTATGAAGGGATTATCTATTCTCATCTCCTATCTCTGGGATCAGACAAGGCTAGTGCTTAGAATGCAATGAAGTACGTACTAACCTAAGCTACACGAAGCAGTGCTGACTCCTCTCTGGCTCAAACCTTCCTTGAATGGATTGGCAGTAATTAAAGAGTTCAGTATGAAAGAAGTTCTCTAATGCTTCAGACTGAACACAGAGTGAAAAAGCTTCAAAAGTAATTTTATTGGGCATTTATTATCAATAAGAACTTAAAGCAAGACCAATCATTGATAATTAAACAACTATTCAAATACACTAAAATGAACATTTGCTTTATTATAAATAAACCTAATTGTCTTTTTAAAGTTGAAATAAAATGTAAAAAGCAAAACATTAAAAGCATCTGAAGAAAGCACAAGAGATTTTTTACTCCAATAAACACTCCTGGAGTGGGCAAATCCTTCCTTAGCAAGATAGAAAAAAGCTTTATAAGTATGACTTCCAAAAAAAGGCTATTTGGGAAAAGCACCATTAACCAAAGTTAAATCAAGTGACAATCGGGGGGAAAAAGCTTCACCATATATTTTTATAAATATTATTTCTCTATACATTTTACATAGAAAAGGCACGCACACACACACACAGAGTTATGCACTGCTTACTGACAGGGATTGTGGCAGACCCTTCTGTGTGGCGTGGGCCCAGCTCCCACTCGGAGATGCACAGGACCCACATCCACAGATAGGTTCCCTCGTGGGTAATCAGATTTGCAATATACCTAGGCTGTTTTGAGATTTGCTCTTTGCTAAAAACTCCCTCACCCCGCAAATGCTTACTGTAATTTCCTAAAATCCATGCTAAGCCTGGCAGGGGCCAGTGTGACCATCTCAACCACTTCTGCCTATTCATTTGCTAATATCCTTCTTCTGTGATGTAATGAGGGGCATTGGCTCCTTGGTTGTAACCAGGATAGTGAGGAAGGGCCATCTTGGAATGTACGGAGATATGATTAGAATAAAGGCCTGTCGTGGTGGAGGCCGCGGCTTTGGCTCCTCTTGAGAGAAAAGCCATGCTGTCGTCCTTATTCCTCCACCAGACTTGGTAGTCTGTGTGCATGTTTTAATTCATCCATAATGACATGGACACTGCTGGCCAGTGTCCGCATCACACTGTTTGACCAAAATGTTATGTGGCATGTGAATGTATATAGAGAAAGCGAAAGAGATAGTGAGCTATTTCAAAGCAACAGGAAAGGATGCACAATCCAAGAGAATAATGGCAAGAGACATGAATAGGAAGTTCCGAGAAGACGGTTATAATACATGAGAAAAGGCCACTACCGTTACCTCTCTGAGGTCTTGCTACTCTTCCCACTTCCCTCACTCTTCTTCAGCCATACTGGCTTCTTAGCTCTTCCTTAAAGATGCAAGGTGATATTTTGCCCATGGCCTTTGGACTAAATGAATGCCTTGCCTGGGACTACCCAGACAGCCCCTGTAAGACTTGAGGTGGCTTACTCCCTCACCTCAAGTCTTTGCCTGCCTGATTACCCTATTAAAATTGTTACTCTTTACCTGCCACTACCATCCAGACAGACAACATCCTCCTCCCGTGCTTATTTTCCCCCACAACACTCATCACCTTATAAAATATTATATATTTTACTTATTTGTTCTATTTTCTGCCTATATTGGCAGAGTCTTCATTTTGCTTACTGCTTATCCACAATATCATAAAAAGTGCTTGGTGCATAGTAGGTGCTCAATAAACATGTGTTCCACAGTTTTAGTGAGGGGATAGAGAAAATAGGCACTCTCAAACACTGTTGGAAGGGTTATAAATTGGCAGTCTTTTTGAAGGGTAACTTAGTAATATCTACCCCCTCAAAAAGTTTAAAATTACACTTTGATCAGAAAGACCACTTTTAGGAATTTATTCTACAAATATACTAGGATATGCACACAAAGATATATTCAAGAGAGGAATAGTTTTGAAAGTATAGTATCTATTATTTACTATCCAGTTATAAAATGTGTGTTAAATCTATAAGGAATAATGATATAGAAAAAAAGCAATATACAGAAGAGGAAGAATGGTATGCTCCCATTAGTGATTTAATTTTTACAGGGCATTGGAAGGTGGTATCTGTCTATGCATTGTATATTGCAGGAAGGAAGTACAAGATACTGTTTAACAATGATTATCTCTGGGGATCAAGTCTGGGGAAATGAGGTAAAAGAGAGACTTATTTTTATTGTATCTTTATTATGTCTGATTTATTACCCTGTACTTGCACCATCTTTTCAATAAAGTTTTTTCTAAAGTGAATTATACACCCAAGGTAGACAGAAACAGACCTTGGAATTTTCATTTAATGGATGGAGAATCTGGTAAGAGGCAAATGGTGGTATCACGTACAAAGTAACAAAATTAAATGAGCAATTGAGGTTAGAAATAAAGTTTCCCTACCAGTTCTACTGCTTGTACTTTAGTTCCAGGAGGAAAAGTAAACACTCCCTTTCAAATGTTTCTCCGAGTTCTAGTAATATCACTGTGTAACTTAATAAAACACTTGTAACAAATTCAAACTCATTTCAGCCATTTCAATGAAAATGAATCACTAGTTATGCACTACAATACTAGAGGGACATCTCTAGGGTTCCCCCCCGCCCCACTCTTAAAAAGTTTATCTTCAGTGTTATAGTTCTGTGGCTAGGCAAGTAAATTCCTTCATATTTCCAAATTTAGTGCTACCTCACCTTTGTCTGGTGTTATTCCCATTTAATATCCATTTAATATAAGGTTTATTTTTCTAATGTGCTTGTTTTTCTGGTTTATAAGTATCATAAAATGTTAAGGCTTTGCATGAATTTTATTTACTTATGTTTTTTAGATTTTATTTATGTTTAAAGAGAAGGGAGGGAGAAAGAGAGGGAGAGAAACATGGATTGGTTGCCTCTCGCACACCCCCAACTGGGGACGTGGTCCACAACCAAGGCATGTGCCCTGACTGGGAATTGAACCAGTGACCTTTTGCTTTGTGGGATAATACCCAACCAATTGAGCCACACTGGTCAGGGCAAGACTTTGCACTACTTTTAAAGATCAATAAAATATGAACGGAGGAAAAGATCAAAATAAAATATAGGAGAAAAGACCACTTGCCTTTCTTGAATAGAAGAACTGAACATGTATCGCAAGCAGCAAGCCCATACCTGAGGACTATAGATATGTATAATGCCAGAAAGCCATCTAAAAGAAAAAAATAGAAATCAAAAACCATAGTCATTTATAAATTGATACTTAATATACTTTACTTATTTATTTAAAAAATCTTAATTGATTTTAGAGAGAGAAGAAGGGAGAGAGGGAAAGAGAGACAGGGATGGAAGGTGAGAGAGAGCGAGAGAGCGAGAGAGAGCGAGAGCGAGAGAGAGAGAGACTGATTTGCTGTTCCACTTATTTATGCATTCATTGGTTGATTCTTATATGTGCCCTGACCAGGGATGGAACCTGCAACCTTGGTGTATCAGAAGAAGGCTTTAACCAATTGAGCTACCTGGCCAGGGCTGATACTTAATATACTTTAGATTATGTTCTTTTCTAGGGTAAGATCCTTGGCATTCACCAGTACTACAATAAAGCCTCATGAATAAGAAATCTATTAACACCAGACCATGATAATAATTAAGAGGGAGAACAGATACAGATATATAGAGAGCTTTTCTCTCTGTCCTCTCCCACCTGAGGTGAAGGGAAAATGGTAGGGGAGAAAATGGTTAACCTTAGAGGTAAAAGCAGGAATCAATTAGAATCAATTAGCCTGGACTTGAAAGAATAGACTGAATTAGGGAGAATGAATTCAGCAGCTCAAACTGTAGAGTACTGAAAGGGTTAAATATTGTTTTTTATATATATATATATATATGGCATGAAACATAGAATGTTCTTAATTCACTAAGTGAGAAAGACAAGTACCACAGGATTTCACTCATAACTGGAATCTAATGAAAAAATAATAAACAAAACAGTAACAGACTCAGAGAAGAGACTGACAGCTGTCAGAGGGGAGGACAGTTGCAGGGCTCAGTTGAAAAGATGAAGGAATTAAACAAACAACAATAAAAGGCAAACAAACTCACAGACACAGACAACAGTGTGGTGATTACCAGAGGGAAAGGGGGCTGGGGGAGGTAAAAGAAGTTAAAGGGGGGGATATATGGCAATAGAAGGAAACTTGACTTGGGGTGGTGAACACATAATACAATGTACAGATAATGGATTATAGAACTACACACCTGAAACCTATATAATTTTATTAGCCAATGTCACCCCAATAAATTCAACTAAATAAAGATAATCACTTAGCATTAAAAGCCCATAGCCAATACCAGAAGCATAGCAAACAGAATGTAAGTAGATTTCATGACTCAGAACATTTGTGCATTCTAGCTTTTTAATTTTGCATATACTATTCCCTTACATGGGTTCCCTCCCTACGAATCCTCCCTTCTATGATCCAAATACACTGAAAGTTCCAGCTCAAGAGTGCTTTCTCTAAGAAAATGTCCCCATCATCTCTCTTATAAGTACTAATAGTGCTCACTATTGATATAGTACATTTCATAGCAAATCACATATAGCCATACCTCGGTATTCATTGGCTTTAGAACTCATCAAACCCCATACTCGTTGCATTTTGACGAGACAAAAAATGTTTCAGCACTTGGCACTTGCTCAGGACTTGCTGTCCTTGCTAGAACTTGTATGAGACATGATGCCAGCCCACAATAAGAAACGCTTCATTATTCAGTACTTGCTGGTTTCTCACTACTCTCAAGTTCCGAAATGAATTAATGACAAGTACCGAGGTACTACTGTATTTCCTTATTATTTACCTTTCTATATGTGAATATTTGAATATTTTATCACCTCACCTTGATTATAAATTTCTTGAGGAGCTTTAAATCCCAACACAACACCAACATAACACTACAGATATGGTAAGCATTAAATAAATATGGAATGAATGTAACTTTCTGACTGAACACTATCTAAATGTTACTAATGACTAACTCTAAAGGAAAGCCATTAATATTTAGGGGAATTTCTGCAAAACTGCCTGATGGGGAATTTTATTATCCTCACCCTGTGTTCAAGGTGACTTAGGGACAGCAAGTAGTAAAGAAAGTTAAAGCAAAAGGGTTCTAAAGCTTCAACTTCAACTGGCAGAATTCAACTTTCAGTTTCATACATTGAAATTCTTCCTAAGATTGAGCAAAATCTTGTTTTAACTAATTCTGCTATTCAAATAAGAAAGTTTAAGAATCATTGGCCATTGTGGTTTTGTAAGGTGATCTACATTTTAATCACATAGTCATAGCACAACTGATTCACATGTTTATCATACACATTTGAACACATACACGGCTGAAAAGGTTTTTGTAAATAATGCAACACTTACATTCCCACTAATGGTAGAGAATAAACCTTGGGATCAGATTCCAGCAAAAGTAACAACTTGCGTGTTTCATCCATGGTAAGATATCTAAACAGAAAATATTCATGTAAAAACAACTGGAAGCGTACATTTTTGACCTTTAAAAGAGATCAACTAAGTGCTGAAGCACATTTTAGGCAGGGGAGAAAATTCAAATGAATATTTTCTCTCTCACACATGTACACAAAGAAAACAATTCAAAGTGTAAAAAAAAAAAGACTACAATAAGAGGAAATTAAAGAGATTCAGTATCTTAAAATTCTATCCATTAAAATGGTCATTGAAAATTACGCACCCTTTTAAAAAGTTTTGCTCTAAACATGTCAACTTACTTTAATCAAAAGTATTAAAATCAAAGCTAACGATTTTAGATCCATATACATTTCCCTGGAAGAAGTGAATTTCCTTTTACTGCAAGCATTCAGACTTCCAGGCGACTTGACAAGACTGTGACAGATAAGACTTCCCCCAAAGGGGGCTGAATTAGGGAGGTACAATAGATTTAACTTTCCATATACTACAGTTCTCCACTATCAAAGAACTTTGGAACCATCATGACAGAACTCAAAAGCTCACTATTCCCTAAAAGGATATTATACTATATTTATATTTTATTATTATGTTTATTACTGACAGTAAGCTTTGAGGATATGAATAACTACAATAGAATTGTGGAGAGTTAATTTTATTGTTATGACTTTAAAATACAAAAATAAAACAAAGCTATTTGTGAAATAAAGTCTTGATACTCCCACTGAGGATATATTTCATTGTTTTAATAACCCTAAAAAACAAAGATAATGAATTTATTAGGCCATGGGACAAGACGATTAAGCCTGAGTTGGCAGGGGATTTATCCATGACATTTAACACGTGTTTTGAAAGCTCTTCTCCCTTACCTACCTGATAAATTCCTATTGTCTAAAATAAGCAACTCAGGCTTTCCATAATTTTCCCAGGCAATTTGGACACACCTTCCTGCTTTCCCTGCACTGTATATAAACCTGTATTATCTTTATCCACATGTCTACATGCTTATATGTAAATCATGTTAATATGTTAGACATCATGTTAATATGCTTAGTAGGCAGTAAGTATGCTTTTTGAAAATCTACTTAACTTCACTGTCTAACATAATACCTATTCCACAATGGAGCCTAATAAATAGTTGGATAAACAAATGATTGTGGTCAAGGAAAATGGCAAATCTCACAAATTTAATACACAATTATAGGTAAGGAGAATGAACAATTAAAACGTTGAACATCCTGGGTGGCATGCCAAGGGATCACAGAAGGATAATTTAGAGAAAGGTAAATTCATATTTCACTAGTAGATGGGCATGGGTACTAAGAAAAACAAATTAATATTTTGGTTAATTTTAACACAAATTCCCATGTCCAATTGAGAATCACTTTACTACTCCAAGGACATTAAATGTTATACTTAATTCAAACATTTTTATCACCATCACATTTAGCCATTTCCATGATCTAGAACATACCAATGCTTTTTCTTTACGCTACTCTAACCAGAAAGGTCACCAAGTGGGACTCAAAACAGGATCTTTCTTGCTATTCCAGGGACCTCCTGAAAAGAAAACCCTCCCTTCTCCTTACCATCTTTTGAAAAGGCATTTTTTAGAGAATGAGACTTGCAGTTGAGTGTACTTTGGCAAACATTTCTAGTTCTAGAGACCTAACAGGAACTAGGGTGGAGTCTAGTGGGAATGGAAGTCAGAAGTGAACTGCTTAGTCTTTAAAGCAGAGGGTGCTTACATTTTCTATCCTAGCTCAGTAGACAATGGATAAAGAAAGTAGATGATGATGCAGGGAAGCAGCCCTGCTGAGGAGCAGAAAGCATGCAGTTTGGCTTACATTTCCTAAGAAACTAAGAGTGGTGATAGGAGCTGGAGAGGATGCTGTTCCAGCTATGTGAGGAAACTCCAACCTCAAGTGTAAGGTAGAATACCATAAATTTTTACTTATCTCCTTTCTCTCTAACTGCAATGCTCATTACTTAAAATAAAACTGCATATAATAAAGAAATTCTCCAGCCTCTTTTAGGCTTATAATCAGTCATAGTGAAAATTAAAAAAAAAAAAAAAAAAGACAAAGTTAAAAAAAAGACGACCTATAACCAAGGTAAAATACAAGGGGACAAAATGATATAAAGAATAATTTCTCCTTGTACTTTCACTAATTTTTCTTGGGGTGGTGGGCACAACTCTTTGATAGAAAACTACATTCAGCAAAAATTAACAACTTCATTTTTCATCTTCCTTGGTTATTTACATAGCACTGCAGACCTCTGGCATGTAAGCTGACTGCACAATTATTTCATATTATATGGATATTATAAAAATAGACTAATGTGACCAATATTTAAAAATTTTGCTTAACAGATTTTTTTACTTACCCATATTTATAGGTACCTTGAACTTGAGAAATATTCAGATTACTGCTCAAGTTTCTTGCCAGAGCTGTTGGAATAATGGGGATGGGCTTCACTGGTGTGCATTTAAAGGTATTTGCTAGAGTTACTGCTGCCCAGTGTAAGTCAAAATCCACAGCATCCAAACTCTCCCTGGAATTGATATGAGCTCTTAGGGAAAGCAGTTTACCACAATCCAAGGAATCTTTGCTACATACATGGTGCTGCAGAGCCTGAGGAATAAATAGTATACAATTATTTTAAAAATTTGTAATATCTCCAAAAGTTTTATTTAATTCTGGCACATAGACTTATATATCTTGCACTAACAAAATTAAACAACTTGACTTACAGCATTTCAATTATCTCATTTCTTTTCTGTGAACAAAAGGTTACATGACTAATTTTGTCAAAGCAATTAAGATTGACTATATTAAGCTCCCTCACATATTTCCAACTTTGATGTCTCAGCAGTATTTCCAATTCTTTGCATGGGGAAAAATGGCTGCAAATTAACTCTGACTCAGTCCCGGAGAAACTGAAGTCCATCCCTCTTTCTTTTCTTATTATCCCAAATTGTCAAGGAGGTTCTCCCTCTGTCATTGCTCATGCTGTGTCCTTTCCAGTCTGTCACCACTCTGCTACAGGCTAATACGCCCCTCTTTAACACACAGCTGACTCTGCAATGGCCTGACTACTCTGACTTCATAGGTCAGCCTGCC
The DNA here is from genome assembly GCA_004027475.1 of Anoura caudifer. Lineage (NCBI taxonomy): Eukaryota > Metazoa > Chordata > Mammalia > Chiroptera > Phyllostomidae > Anoura > Anoura caudifer. The sequence continues at coordinate 144,765 of PVKU01001191.1, read as the reverse complement.
CTATCACGTTAACTACCCCTGATTTAACAGTAGTTCCTCTTTTCAGAAACTTTCAGTGACTCTACATGACTCACATGACAAAGTTCAAATTCATTAACCTGGCTGACAAGGCTCTCTATGATCTGGACAAAGTAATACTTCAGCATAACTGCAGACAAATCCAGCAAAAATCTATGCTGTTAAAGTCACCCTGAGCAGATACTGCACTTTGCTATCCTGGACACACTGCTTCTTGTTCTGAAATGCTACCTGTATTACCTATCTAGGATTTCTGCCCTTAGAAACCAAGTTTAATTGTACTTTAGGTCAACAAATTATTATGAATACTTAGTAAATATTGATTTATTAAAATACAACATAGCACATAGTTTGATTTTTGTGTTAAGAATAATTGAGTTATCAACAAATCTTACCTTAAAAGCTGAACTGAGGTTATCTGCATTGTGAACTATTATTTCTCTTGAACAAAGTCCATGAGTATGAACTTTGCATGGAATCACAAAGTCCCCAGGAAGAGAAGCAGTAGGGGTTCTTTCAGAGCACTCAGGTACTTCTCTACCAGGATCAAAGCGATCTACTGTCAATTTCACACTTTCTTCATCTGAAGAACAAAAATAGCAATTATTACATAGTATGCCAATTAAAAACATGAAACCAATCAAACAAGCATACATTATAGCAAAACATTCTATTCATACTAATTGTAACATTAAGCTGTTATTTAAAAAATGACTTGCATATATATTCTTCCTCCCAACCAGACTAAAATTGGTGATGGGTAATGCCAACTTTTACTCTTTTTCATAACCTTGGTATATAGCAAAGAAAATCAGCACAAGTACATTACAATAATTGGCTGAATTACTAAACATAAACTTTATTGTAGTCATAAAAATAATTTTTGGTGTATAAACTATTTATTAACAGACAAGGCCTACAGATTTACTTCTTCTTGGATACACCCACAGTGCGACCCCAGTGGTCCACGGTTTGGGTATGCTGGCCTCAAACACAAAGACCCCAGAACTGGTGCAGTCCTCAGCGGCCGAAAATTTCTTCAGCCATTCCAGTTCTTTGTGAAGCTTGTTGTCCAGACAATTGGCCAGCACCTGGCTATATTTTCCATTCTGCATATCTTCTGTCTGTTCAAGAACCAGTCTGGAATCTTGTACTGGATGGATCCTGCATACGGTGATCATGCATTCCAGGTCATCCAGTGAGCTCTCCTGCCCTCTTGGTGATGTTAACGTCTGCCTTCCTCGATACCACATGAGCATATCTTTGCACCACACTCTTAACTGTAGTGACGGCAAAGGCTATTTTCTCTTGTCCACCAATATTGGTGTTCAGTACTCACAACACCAAGTATTCCTGTGCTAGAATTGCTCAGGAATAACTAAAGTCAAGGCAGCAGTGGTGTGTATGTCTCCTCAGGAAGAGCTCCTGAAAATAATTTTTTAAAAGTATATTACCTTCATCTACTGTGAGAGAACCAAGTAAAAAGCATGGTAAGTTCTTTTTATTCTGCTTGGCATGTCGACAAGCAAGTCGGATGGTCTTTTCAGTTACCACAAGCTTTGGATTTCTGTAAAACAACAAGTGTTTTATGAAGGTAGTAGGTCTAATGTCCTCAAAAAACTTCCTGCCATGAAATGCTGCCTAAAATATAACTCACATCTTTAAAAATGTACAGAACAATCATTGTGAGGAAATCCTAGGGTCAAAGGCAGGGCACAGGGAGGGCTGCCCGGAAGTCAGGACTCCAATAAGCACATGCTGGAGTTACAGTTGTTTTCCAGGCACTTGCCTGACTCATGAACCAATATAGGGCTTGAGAAACTATGAGGCCAACCTCCTATTTTTGTAAAGTTGGAATTAAATAGTCACATCCATCAGTTTACTTATTGTCTAGCATTAATGAATATTAAATATAAATAAATATATATAAATGTTTAAAGAAATATAAAAGGAACTCTAAACTACGAGCAAGAAACAAAATAATATTAAATATACTAGCCAATTTGAAAAAGAACTGCAAAAAACTTGTAGAATTAAAAATATAATCAATTAAAATGTACATATATAAAATCTTTCATATATACAGTATACTTCCACATTTAAAAAAAAACCTAAATGAACAGGTTAGATGGTAATTAAGCAGAGCTAAAAAAGAAAATTAGTAGAGATGAAGAACAAAAGAAATAACTCAAAAAGTAGCACACGAAGAAAATAGAAAATGTAAAAGATAAGAGACATGGAGAAAAGAATGAACAAGTCTAACAAATACTTAATTGTACTTCTATAATACTCTGTTAATGATACCCCTTTTCTCTGCCAACTGGTTTAGAACTTAAATACTTTTTGATTTGTATCTTCCCTTTACTTCCTCTGTTCAGTATATCATCAAATGCTAGAAACGGTTTCTTCAAAAACACCTTGTTTCATTCTTTCCTCTTGATCTCACTACTGTTCCAAACCCTTATAATAGCTACCCCTTACTGAATACTCCCTATGTTACAGGCACTGTGTCAACTGATGCTTTTCAGAGTCTGTTTCATTTAACCCTTACAAGAGTGCTATGAAACAAGTATCATTATCCTCATTTTATAAATAAGAAAACTGGCCCTTGGCGTCCTTACTGAGGCCACATAAATAAGAAATGGTAGAATCAGATCATGACCATCTAAGCTGCCTAACTCCAATTATAGCACCTTAAACCACTATTGCATAAATCTATGTTTCTTATATTACAGAAAACCCTCTCATAACTAGCTGACTCTAGGGTCTTCCCATTATGATCCAGTCTTAGAATTCTACTTTTAACAAGTAACTCCCTTATATTAAAAAACTCAATTAATCTCTGTTTTCTATTACTTTAAGCCTAAGTTTCTATGCCTTCCTTTCAAGGTTCTGGCTATAACCATAATATTTTATATTCCTTCTAATATGGTCTACTCACTCAAACTCCATTCAATCTTTTCAATGCTCTACAAAGACATCATGCTGAAGCATGAAGAAAAAACCTTTCAGTTATTATTATTTTTTCTCTTGAGTTTTTATAATACTTAGAACTTTAGGTGTGCAGACTATGTTAACTGTAAAATGAAGATTATTTCTCAAAAGCATGAAGAACAGATTTTTTTCAAAAAGCAGAGAAGACTGTGAATAGAAAAGTAAAAAAAAAAGTCACAGTAATCAATTTTGCCTTACACCTCCTTCTGACTCCTGTTTATACTGGTTTGATCTGAAAAGAGAAACATCTCATACCTGTAGTAATTAAGGTGTAAATAGATGAAATCTCCAATTGGCACTGGGTTCCAAAGTGCACATTTTGATGGAGGAAAGTAAAAAGGTACCATCCTGCTTGAAGAAAACCTTAAAAAACAAATAGTTTCAAGTCAAAGAACAATGAAAAGTAAACTTAGTAGAAAGTTTATAAGAAACAGTTTAAATGATGAAGCTTTTCAGACTACTTTTGTTATTTTAGAAGAGTTGAAAATATTTTTTAAAAATAAAAGAAAAATCACTTATTCTCTTGATAGTAGTTACTACTACTATCAAGAGAATAAGCACTCAAACTTTAGGTATAGCTTTTTGTCCTTTTTTTTTCTTACAATACCTAAACTTATACACACACAAGCTTTAAAAAAAAAACCCTATAGCACTAATCCTATAAAATCCTATTTAAGAAAAAAACATGTATGAGCCATGAATTTACATTAAAATTTAAAATTAATTCTGTCCTTTGGAACTAATTTCTAGCTTATACCTATAAAATTATGAAAAACACAAAAACTTAATACTCTTTATTTTTCAGTGCCCAAATTTGGTATCTTGGACCCTATCATACACATTAATTATTGAAGCATCAAAAGCACCTTATTAAGTAATTCCTCAACAAAGATCCTAGGGCTCACATAAAGCAAGATTTCAATACTAAATCATATAGGGTACCATCACAAAGATTTTATTTATATAAGTGAGTAACATAAGAAAACCACTATAAGAAGAAGACAATGGAAAGAAAGGACAAGAGTTGCATGTAGTTAAAGCAAGAAAGCTTTGACAGTGAGCTACGGACAACGTGCCTTTGCCTGGTAGTAGACTGTTAAGTAGTTGAACTGAAAGAATATTTATCGTATCATAAACCTTCTTACTTTCATGGATCATTTGATGAAGCTTCTCAGCTAACATACTAGCGCCGGTTTACTAATTGCCTACAAGGTATATCAGGCATCCTACCAGGCACTTCACCTACACAACATTTCTGAAGTTGTTCCAGAAACATTTTATTGTCTACCTTATTGATAATAAACTGTAACTTTCCTAGCTTCATGCAGCAATTAAGTAGCAGAGCTGGGACTTGGAATTAAGTGTAATTGATTTCAAAGCTTATTCTTCTAGTTCAGCGGTATAGTACTTTACAGCCCAGATGTGGATTCTGGCTCCACCACATTTCTAGCTGTATGTTTTCAAGTCCTGCTCTAATTTAAGTGCATAATATCTATAGGAAGGATGTTTAATCTGCCTGTTTTGTAATGAGGATATAATCTGAGACTAAGAAATTTGTTCATGGTCACAAAGCTAGTAAGTGACAAACTGTCAGTTTATTTATGTCTCTTTATATAACATACAAGGTCTGGCAGAAGTTAACACCTGTTTGAGTGTGGTTGGTGGGGTAATAATATGGGCGTAACAATTTATAGTTTTAATTTGAACATGTCACCTAAAATGTCATGTGGTGTGCTTGAGTGTGACATTGTTATGTTACAGAATTACATGCTTATGGTTTTGTAATAAAAATGGGGGCGTTACTTGTGCCAGACCCTGTATTTATCATTTACCAGTGGATGAAAGGCAGTAGGATGTAAGGACTAAAAGCAAAAAGTTTGGAGATCAGCTGCTTGGGTCTGAAACCTGGCTTCAAAATTTGCTATTTGTGTAAACTCAATCAAGTTATTTAATGTCTCTGTGCCTCAATTTCCTCACCAGTTAAACAGGATTAATATAAGCATCTCTTGGCAGTTATAATGAATATTAAATGAGTCAATATAAGTAAAGTGCATAGAACAATTCCTGGCTAACTGCAAGTATTAATGTTAGGTATTTCTTTTGCTCTCAGTAGTCCATAATACCTTTAAAGGCCAACCTACACTACTTCAGTAGAAGCTGCAATACAGAGTAGAAATAATATCAGGTTTAAATTCTGACTATCCCACCTACAAATTGTATAACTTTGGGTTGGTTAATCTCTCTAGGCTACAAGTTTCCCCATTTAAGAAAAATAGAAGGGAATAATAATGGTATTTACAACTCATAGGCTTGTTGTGAAGATTAATTAAGAATAATGCATACAAAGCACCTGGCAGTGCAAGATTTTAATAAATGCTGTTTAGTCTTTTTCTTAATCTAAGGTATAAACATAGATATTGGAGGGAGACGAAATAAAAACACCCTTAAATTGCATGCAAAACTTTGCATGTATGTATGTAAGTACTTTTTCTTAGGAAATGATATTCATGGCTATCATATATTCAAAGCAGCGTGTAACCCCAAAATAATTCAAAATTGCTAAAGCCCATAGGTTACTGAAAACCAGAGGTTTCAGTAAAACAAAAAAACCCCAGAAAACTAGAGATGAATATGGTTTTTAAAAATTAGAATTAAGTATACCAGGAGTAATCAGTTTAAATCACATGGGTATATTATTTTACATAGAACATAAGGAATAAATTTGACCCAATAATAAGTTAAAAAAGAGAAAAACTTCTGTTGACAAATTTTCAAAGAATAAGAGGTGACAGTAGAAAAGGCCAAAATTAAGCGAAAGAAATAAGATAGCCTCTTTGGTTCATGTTTCTTATTGTCTTTATCAAAAGACATCTGGCACAAAGAAATGCAATACGAAGAATAAAGGTAACTCATGGATGCAACTCTAGTTTCAATGAAAAAATTCATATGTCAGCACTAATTGTTCTTCCCTAGAGGAAAAAAAGAACAATAAGGATCCAAAGAGGCAAATAACACAGATAATTTAACGGTTCCCTTAGTATTGACAGACTGAGAAATCAGGAAACAGGTGGCAAGCTCCTCCTTCCTACTCCACACAAGTGGGAAAAGGCTTAGGGATTTTAAGGAAACTAGGTATATCCAACCTGAAATTTTTACCAGCAAGGAATTAGGGTTTAGAAGAGGAAAAGAACCCAACCACTTTCCCGCTTGTATAAAATTTTATGTAAATAAAATTTTAGCCTTAATAGTTCAGGTACTATTTCCATCAATAAAAAGATCCTTGCCCTGGCCAGGCAGCTCATCCCAATACAGCAAGGTTGCAGGTTCGATCCCCCATCAGGGTACATAGAAGCAATCAATCAATGTATGTGTAACAAACTGATGTCTCTCTCTCTCTCTCCTTTCCTCTCTAAAAATCAATACATAATTTTTTTAAACAGGCAACAACCTAATTTTAAAAAGTCCTCTGTGAAACTAAAATAAGGAAAGGAGGGAATGAAATGAAAATTTACCAAGTGCCTATATTTAACCTGTCACAAAAATCTTCTGTTAGATACAAATTACTATCCCCAACTTACAGACAAAGAAACTGAGGCTTACAGAAGTTAATTAACTTGATCAAGGTCACCCACCTAATAATTGGCAGAGCTGGGATATGAACCCAGATTTTTCTGATTCTAAAGTTTTTTTTCCTTCTATTCCAATATACCTTCCCAAGTTATGTGAGCAGTTGTGGGGAAAAAATTGTATAAAAAATATTTCTATACCTGGTATTCACCTGGGACCCTGCAAGAGGATATGGAGGCTCCATGATAGCTGGTGAATGATTTATTTACTTTCAAATGCTCAGTATCCTAAAAAAGAGGATATTACTAATGAGTGATACAAATAAAAAATAAGAAACATGATTTAACCACTTATTAACAAATTACAGACAAAATTAGGTTCCTTATATAAAGTGTCTTCATCTATAGGTTAATAAGATAAAATCCTTGTGGGTTCTAATTATTTTCATACTTTATAGTCATTATGCCTATAAATTAATATTGATATTTATCCTAGGCAGCAAACCCTACCAATGTATCTATTCATTAAGGAAAGCACAGATTCTGCCCCAAGATCATTATATCAACTAAGTGAGCTGGGTATGTCAGGTAGTATTTAATATATAAGATTTTGACAAAAAGCTGCAAAATATTTTTTTTAAAAAACCCACAAGGCAGCAGATAGAAATAATTTGGGTTAGAAATTTATTGGGTCTATAATGAAGTCAACGAACCTTCAGCCTTCTGCACATGGAAGGTAAATACTGCATCCCCACAAACTGATTTGAATCTGTGCAAAATCAGTGGTCTCTTTTGGCTCCACCAGGCCTCTATGAGTAGTCTTATCACTCCCATTGTTTCTATACCCATCTGTGTACAGCAAACTTTCAGCTTCCACCTCTCTTCTGAGTTTCAAACCCATTTTTCTAATTGCCCACTGGGTATCTACATTTAAATATTATCGAAGCAAAATACAGACCTCAAAGTCCTTTCTTAACAGCTCAGTATTTCTTATATTCTTTTATTTTTGCCTTAAGAGGTTTTTTGGCCCTATACCTTCTATTTCAATTCTAGCAAAAAGGAATTGTCAAAATTAAGATAAGTGTGGAGAGAGTTAATAATGCAGGTGCAGAAGTCATTTAGAAGAGATATTTTTTTAAGATAAAGTCAGAAGCTGAAAATATGTACAAGAACAAAATCCTATTGAAAGCACCCTTGTAAGGTTGACTAAAAAGTCCTTCTTGGAGGTATGTGGACTTCATGAAGAGCTTCTATGGGTGCAGGTTTTAAAATCTAAAGCCTTTCTATGCTGCTTGGTTGTCATGGGTAACAGCTTCTTGATCACTGTAACCTTAAAAAGTACACAGAGTGCCATTTTTCTTCATTAAACTGAGGAAGTTTAAAACTCCATATATGTCTCTTCTTTCTTTATGACTTAGGGTAAAAAATATAATGTTGATCCATTTCTCATTTAAAATGATACACATGACAGTTTGTTCCGACAGTGTCTTGCAAACAATTAAAGCCAGTGAAACTAAAACCACATAACACCTATACCTGGAAAAACTAGGAGGTATCATGTATCAAATAGAAATTATCAAATCATCCTTACCTCTCCTTCTTCCTTCTTCCCCCATAAAATTTCTGTCTTTCCATCTCACTTAGTTCCTGACTTCATCAACTCACCAGATTTACCATACGTAAGTCCCCACAGATTGCTAAATTTACTTCTATATAAATCTGATTTAATTATTCTCCTGCTTAAAAAGTTGATGGCTCTTCCTTATATACAGAATAAAAAACTATCGCAATCTGGCCCATCCTATTATTCCAACTTTATTCCTTATCTACTCATCCTATATCACAATCAAATTGAACTACTTGCAATTCCCCGAGTTTGAGTATCTGCACAGGCTGTCGCCTTTACTAGCAACGCTTGGTAACCCCCATCATCCTTCGCAATCCAACTCTAATATCACTTCCTCTGTGAAACCATATCCTAGACACCACGGTAAGTTATTTCTGCCTGTGTTCACACACATCACATTTTCAGACTTGCTTGTTCACACATTACTTACAGTAGAACTCGAACTTCAAACATTAACCGATCCCTTACTATGCAGCTGTCTGAGCTAGATAATGTGAGGAATGCAAGAACGAGCATAGAAGGTTTCAGTCCTCAAGAAATTTTCACAGTGAAAACAACTACAAATGGCATGCTGTCGACTGAAAACCTCTTTCACATACCTAAGCAAAGATGATTCCGAAGGAATTTGTGGTCCACTTATTTCTCCCATTAGTTCCCCTTCGCGTCATCAGTCCAGGCTCCTGGAAGGCTGAACCCACTACAGGGCCCTGAACGTTACCCACCGTCCTTTCCCGGTCCCCACCGCAGCCTCCTACTGAAAGCCGAAGCATAAAGTGCAACTCACTGCAGCCTCCGCGGAGCCCAGGTCTGTTTGTTAAACCGGAACAGAGGTAAGCTCCAAGGAGCACATCCACGGACCCCGCCCTGGGACGTTGAGGTCGCGGGAACTAAGGCGGCAAACACTCGCTCGAGAAACCAAAGCCCGCGCCGCGCCTGCTGACTGGTCAGAAAACCGACCAATCAGAGCGCAGGGTGGTACTGGAGGCTTTACCCACCCTTTCTCGACGGGCTGGTAAGCCAGCCAATCAGTAGCCCGCACACGGGCAGCGTTCGGCCAATCCCAAGCCTCCTTGGGCGACACTGGTGTTCCAGGATTAGGTTCCGGAGGATTTAAACACTGAATTTTTCGTCAACGGTTAAGTTCCGGGGTGGGGCGGACCTTGCATACGCACAATGAAAACCCCAGCTTGCCTGAAGTGTGCAAGGCAGAGGAAGCAATTGCTCCTTTTTCTCATCGCCCAGTCGTCGCTCCGAGATTAGAAGAGAGTGAAATTCTTGACTTGAATGGGCAAAAGAGAGGGCAAGTTAGACGTCTTCCAGTTTCTTTCTTAAGAAGCGTCCTCTCTTCTCGATAACAAACGTTTTTAAAAACATTTCTTTGTATATAGCCCTGACCCATGTGGCTGTTTATTGGGCCTCCACTCGCAAAGCAAAAGGCCCGCCAGGTTGTATTCCGGCCGGGCACCTGCCTGGGTTGTGGTGGGGCTCATCCCCTCCCCATGTGTATGAGCGGCAACTGATCCATGTTTCTCACATCGTGCTTCTCGCCCTCTCTCCTTCCCTTGCCCTCTCTTTAAAAGTAAATAAATATTTTTTAAAAATGTCTGTATATAGCCCTGGCTGGTGTAGCTCAGTGGACTGAGCAAGGCCCGTGAAGCAAAAGGTCACTGGCTGGATTCCCAGTCAGGGCACATGCCTGGGTTGCAGGCCAGGTGCCAGTTTAGGGGGCGTGTGAGAGGCAGCTGCACATTGATGTTTCTCTCCCTCTCTTTCTCTTTCCCTTTCCCTGTCTCTAAAAATAGAAAAATAAAATCTTTAAAATTTTTCTTCATATACAAATGGCATGTGGTATAAATATATATGGCATATGTATATGTGTGTCATATGGTATTAAATATTGGTGTGGTGACGTGTAACCTCCACGACTATTGTTGGTAATTGGGCCTTCTCGGCCCTTGTCTATTACTGTCATAACCATCAAAGTAGAGAAGAATAATCCCTAATCAACAAGGGAGGAAACTTAAGATACTACACAGCTAGTGAGTGCAGAGTCAAGATATGAAATGCCACTTACTTTCGTCTAGATTCTACTTTTATTAGTTTACTGAGTAATGTGGGAGTGCCTTAAGGTCTGAACTGCATTTGTAGACTGTCTTATTCTGAATGTGTCCGTCGTTTTGACAGAGTGTAAATGTATTAAACTAGCCATGAAATATATGCTCCACAGAGCATCATTCTCTGCTTTCCTGCAAAGATTCCTGGGCACACATTTTAAGGGAAATGATGGCCAGTCCCTCAACTCTGGTTTGAGAGTAGGAAAAGCCTCACACAGCAATGCATGTGTGACAAAGTGTTGGCCAACTCAGTGGGGAGCTCTGGACATAAGAGGAGCCCCACAGTAGTTAGAAATGGCTAGAACTCTTGCTGTGCTAAGTAGTAGTCTGAGGTTTCCTGAAAGAGCAAGCACCAAAGCTAAGGCAGATCCTAAAGGCCAGCAAGAGGGGGTCAGGCAAGTGTACTCTTTGCAGCTGATTGGCAAGTTCTTTCAGGAGAGAGGTACAAGTCACACACCTTGATGGATGCAAAGACCCTGGGATGGGAGCCTCTTGGCATTTTTAAGAAAAATCATCAAGGCTAGTATGTGCTGGGCAGAGTGAGTGAGGAGAGGATTATCAAGAGTTGAAGGGTTCCTATTTGTTTTGGAATAAATGGAATTAGCTATTTTAAAAAAAGAGTTGAAGAGGGGAGGAGGTGTTGGTAGATTATTCCAGTTCTTCTAGGTCATGATAAGGACTTGGCTGCATTCTTGAGTGTGATAGGAAGCCATTTGAAGATTTTAAATAGGGAACTGACAAGATCTGATTTTTGGTCTTAAAAAGACTACTGTAGTTGCCCCACTGAGAATAAACTGGAGAAGCAAGGGCAGAAGTAAGGAGACTCATTAGAAGGCTGTTGCAAAAACCTGGGGGAGAGATTGGTGGTGGCTGGAACCAGAATGGTAGCAATGAAAGTTGCTGAATTCTGGATGTATATTGCAGGTAGAATCAACAGAATTTGATTAAAGATTAAATTTAGAAAGTAAAAGAAAAATACCTTGTGTGGCCTTCTCTGTCATTATATGATGGTCCTAATCGTCAAAGCAGAGAGGTATTGTATTATCCCTATTCAAGGAGGGAGGAAATTTAAAAGATCATGCAGCTAGTTCATGCAGAGTCAGGATTTGAAATGCCACTTACTTTCCTCTAGTTTTATTTAGAACCACTTTAAGATATCTGAAAGGGAAATGTAAGATGATACAAATTAGACAAAAAGGAAGGGATGAGCATAATACATAATTCCCTGCTCCTTGGGTGTGGGCTGAGCATAGTGACATTCTTCCAAAGTATACAGTATGGAAGGGTGGGGCAGGGAAAGTAACTTTACATTGGGGAAGTCTGTCCAACAGCACTTCAGCCACGTAATCAAGGCCAACATTAATAGTCAGGAGTCATGTTGATAGTGTGTACACTCATGCTGTGATGAAAATGGCATATTATCTCTATAGTCTTCTTTCCAATAACCTATCACCTCAGTCCTAAGAAAAACATCACACCAATTCCAGTAGTGGGGAATCCTATAAAATACCTGACCTATACTCAAAATTGTCAAGATTATCAAAATCAAGGGAAGTCTGAGAAACTAGTCAAGAGGCACCTGAAGTGATAGGACAACTAAATGTAATGTGGTATCATGGATGGAATCATGGAACAGAAAAATGATACTAGGTTAAAAATTAAGAAAATCTAATAATCCAAGGACTTTAATTAATAATATTGTACCAATATTGGTTTGTTAATTGTAACAAATGTACCATACTAAATATGTTAATAGGAGAAGCTGTGTGTATATGGGGTATATGGGAACTTTGTATTACAATCTCATTTTTTCTGTAAATCTCAAACTTTTCTAAACAATGAAGTCTGTTAAAAAGAAAAAAAGGAAGCCCTGGCTGGTATAGCTCAGTTGATTGAGTATGGGCTGCAAACAAAAGGGTCACTGGTTTGATTCCTAGTCAGGGCACATGCCTGGGTCACAGGCCAGGTCCCCATTAGGGGGCACGTGAGAGGCAACCACACACTGATGTTTCTCTCCCTCTCTTTCTCCTTTCCTTTCCCTCTCCCTAAAAATAAATAATAAATGAAATATTTTAAAAACATATTAAAAAGAAAGAAAGAAGAGGCAAGAAGAGAGTTGAAGCATATGCTATATTTTTTAACAAAACAATAAAATACCTTATTGTTGCTTAATAATAATAACTCACATACCAAAAAAGAACTTTAATTAAACATTTCACTACTATTGTACTTCTAGGCAGGATATACATTTAATGTTATGCATAGAGTAAATGCTTTTTTAATTGAATGAAGATAAAAGTAGTCTTCATTTTAGGATTGGAATGACTCAGCCTTATATTTAGTACAGCTTGGAGATGCCTAAAGGGATTATTTTCTAGATAGTAAACACTTTTAAAATTATGGTATAGTGTAACTAGCACTGGCTTTGGGGATCTGGTCCCCAATTCTGCCATTTAATCTCTCAGACTGATTTTCCTCCACATATTATCACTATCATAAAAAAGATTGAATGCATAAAGAATGTAAAAGTTAATTAAAAGCTGCCCATATATTATTAGTGCAGATGTACTAACAATTGGCATTGTTAATAAATGAGCAACACATTGCTATAAATTCCCAGAGATTAAGGGAACTAATTTGTTAATTACAAAGAGAATAAGTTTAGTGAAATAAAATCTACAAATGCTATACCAAGGACCTGCTACACACTAAGTCTTGTGCTAAATGGAAAGGAGAATTGGAAGGATATAGCAAGCATAGAAGAAGGAAGGAACAATTTTATAGACAGGGTAGTAAGAGGCAAATATCCAAAGCAAATATGAATTATTGTTAGATTGCTGGGCACTTTAAATAGATTGACTATATGCTATGCTATTCTTTGCTCCCTGTTTATATATATTTATGTCAGTTCAGGACACTGCAATTGTTATGGCTATTGGCCCTAACAGTGAAAAGCTACCAGTCTTATTTTTCAAATTTGCAAGTGTTTTAATTTTCTTCACAGTGAACCATTTCTAGTGTGTTTTACTTTTTAAAGTACGAATTTGTTGCACAAACAATGCTATAAGAAAATACTGCAAAAGGAAAAATTCACTCAAAATTCTACATCCTAACAGGTCAATTGTCTTCATTTTTTTTTTTATTTTCCTTTTTAGTCACTGTCTAAGTGACATGATCTTTATGATCAGACCAGGTTAATGTTCAGTGTTGTAAATGCTGACGTGCCTTTTAATAGGCTGGCGGTGGGAATTAAAGAGCTATTGTTATCACCAGGAACAGGGAAGTTGGAATCAATTATCAGTTCTGCTACTTGTTTACTGAATTTCTCCAAACACCCAACTTTCCCTCCCTCTATTTACACTTTTGAGCTAAGCTGGACTATTGCTTTCTAAAAACAAGTACAAATTCACTTTGTTGCACATCACTTTGATGTTCACTTTGTTGAACATCATTATTTTTAAGGGTGATTGCCAATCTTTCAATTTATGCAAAATTCCTTTGAGATTCTTAAACCTCTCATTAGAGGTAACAATAACAATTTATGAATTAAGGAATGTTGACTTATTTTTAAAGCTTGGATTGTTTGGAATAAAAACTAGAATAAGTAAATAACACACACCAGTAAATTCTCTGATAGTATTTGCTAATCTGAGTCAACATTACTATCATCCTGATTTTGCATTCAAGGAAACTAGCTCCTTTGTTGTAAATTAACTGTCCATATATCCAAGGGTTTATTTCTAGGCTCTTTACTCTGTTTCATTGTTCTATGCGTCTGTTTTTATAAAAGTGCTATAATGTTTTAATTTGCTATAGCTTTGTAATATAGTTTGAAATCAGGCAGCACAATGCCTCCAGCTTTGTTCTTATTCCTTAAGATTGCTTTGGCTATTTGAGGTCTTTTGTGGTTCCATACAAATTTTAAGATGGTTTGTTCTATTTTTGTGAAAAATGCCATTGGGATTTTGATAAGGATTGCAATGAATTTGTATATATTGCCTTGGGTAGTATGGACATTGTAACATTATTAATTCTTGCAGTCTATGAGCACAGAATATCTTTACATTTGTGTCTTCCTTAATTTCTTTCATTAATGTCTTGTAGTTTTCAATATATAGGTCTTTCAACTCCTTGGTGAAATTTATTCCTATGTATTTTATTCTTCTTGATGCAATGGGATTGTTTTCTTTCTTTTTTTAAACAAGTTTATTTAAACAACAAAATGTTTGATTTGAAGAGAAAACTAGGATTCATTTCTTTTTATTTATCCTTACTTAAAGACAGATTGCCCTACATGTAACGGCTACATACAAAAAAGTTATAAAACTGTCCTTGGTTTTACAGTGATGAATGAGAAACATTAAAATCTCCAGTCAGACAAGATATGCAAGGATTTTTACGTTTTGTTTTGTTTTTGTTTTTGTTAAACAGTGAGAGCAAAATAACTTACTGGAATATAAAGATAAGAGCTAAATGAGCATGCCACTAATGGAGAAAAGGGGTATTTTCACAGAACCAGTATTTTTCCCCATCTCATTTCTATTTGATGTTGATCAAAACATACCATTGGCTATTCAGTTAAAAAAATGAAGTGCTTGTGCACATACATCAGTTACTTTATGCACAATTAAGGGAATGGGGAAAGGGAAAATGAAAGAATAGAGAAAACTAAACTGTAGTAGTCAGGATGTGGTGGAACCAAATTGCGGTTTACTAATTGAGAATGGCTTCTTGGTCTGGAGGGATAGAGTTCTGAAGTAAAGTAGCAGCTTCCCCTTTTAGCAGACACCTCCTGTCTGCTGCTGGAACACATCAATTGCGTCTTCATCCTCCACTTCCAACTGTGCAGGTGTGTGTGTTTCGTTGATTGGCTGCCCGTCAAATCAGAATCTGATCTGCCTCATTGACAAACCCTATGTTTTACAATAGGCTTTCATTAGTTTACTAAGTGGTGTATGCCTCTTAATCTTAAGCTGCACCACAGAACCATCCCGCCCTGCCACCTTCAAATGAATATGATCATTATTCTCAGTCTTGACTCCTTCCTTGGGTTTTACATCTGCCGTGATGAGCACTGGTGTCTCCTCAACTGCCACTTCACAAAAGAGGTACCAGGTCTGCACCAAATGAGCACCCAAGCAATACCAGGAGCAGTGGAAGAGGCAGATTGTTTTATTTCTGATAGTTTACCACACATTTTTATGTATTGATTTTGTATCATGCAACTTATTTACTGAATTTGCCTATTAGTTCTAACAGTTTTCCGAAAGAGTCTTTAGGGTTTTCTATGCGTATAATATCATCTCATCTGCAAATAGTGACAGTTTTACTTCTTCCTTTCCAGTTTGGATGACTACTTCTTTTTCTTGTCTAACTGCTCTGCCTAGAACTTCCAATACTATGTTGAGTAAAAGTAGATGATGGTATATGATCCTTTTTATGTGTTGTTGAATTTGGTTTGCTAATATTTTGTTGAAATTTTTTGCATCTATGTTCATTGAGAATATTGGCCTGTAATTTTTGTGTGTGGCATTGTCTGGTTATCAGGGTAATGCTGGCCTCACAAAATGTGTTTGAAAGAGTTCTCCCTTTTTTATTTTTTGGATAAAGATTGATATTAGTTCTTTTTTGAATGGTTGGTAGTTTTCACCAGTGAAGATGTCTGGTCCGGGGCTTTTGTTTGTTAGGAGGTGTTTGAATACTAATTCCATCTCCTTGCTAGTACTCTATCTGTTCAAATTTTTTATTTCATCATAATTCAGCTTTTGTAGGTATGTTTCTAGGAATTTATCAACTTTTTCTAGGTTGTCCACTTCGTTGGCGTATAATTGTTTGTAGTTCTCTCTTATGATCTTTTGTATTTTTGTGTATTAGTTGTAACATCTCTTTAATTTCTAGCCTGAATCTTCCAGGAAACTTGGAGTTCCCTTAAAAGAGTGAATCATGTTATAACAATAAATACGTTGCCATGTTGTATAAAGAGTGATGAGACACAGTCCCTTCCTTCAAGGGCCTCTAAATCTAGTGTGGAGATACACAATACATTACACAGTGTTACACAGAAGTAAACAAGGGACAGAGTGAGTGGAGAGGTGGTATGTGTAGAAGCACAAAAGAGTATCTAACCCAGTCTTGGGAATTTAGAGAGAGCTTCCTGGAGGAGGTAAAATCTGAGCTGAATCCTGAAAAATGAATAGCATATACCACCAAAGAGGTGTGGTCAAGAATGGGAAAGTGAAAGTGTGTAAACAGATGACCTATCTCTAAAGGGCAATTATGACCAACAGGACAAATAAATGGTAATGAGGCCCTATTTCTGAATAGGGCCTATTTCTGAGACTTCATTAGGAACTTAACTATATCCTGGGAATAGTATATGTTCACTGAATATATGCAAAAGGCCTAATGTACTTGATGATAAATAAACACATATGGGTAGGAGTGGGTTTAGAGGATAGCTCTTGTTACACATCATTCTGAGCTTGGTCTTCTCATATGTAATAAAACTTACTTTGTAGGGATTTTGTGAGTATGGAACTTTTTATAAGATGTCAGAATTCTAGAGAAAGGATGCAGATTTTGAATCCCAACATGCTGAGTTTGAAATTTACTTTGCTATCTACTGTTTATGTGGTCTTGAACAAAATATTTCCACTTCCTGGCTTTGTTTTTCCATCTGCAAAATGGCAGTACTAACTTCAGAGCATTATAAGGATTTTATAAGGCAAGGCTGATTTTTTTAAAGGTTTTATATATTTATTTTTTAGAGAAAGGAGAAGGGAGGGAGAAAGAAGGAGAGAAACATCTATGTGAGAGAGAAACACTGATCGGTTGCCTCTTGTATGCATCCCGACTGGGGGCCAAACCTGCAATCCAGGCATGTGCCCTGACCAGGAATTGAACTGGCAGCCTTTTGTTTTGTGGGAAAACAGATAACCAACTAAGCCACACCAATCAGGGCAGGGCAAGGCTGACGTTTAGCCAACACACAACTGGTAAGACTCTATTGGCAGATAAAATATTGAATTATTTTAATATAAGTTGATATATAGCTACTCCCCCGAGCACTTGAGTACTGTTTATCCCTCTTCTGGGATACTAAGGACCTAACCATGGTCCAACAATTAGAGGGCTGGTGCCCAGCCTAGCAAATCCTGACACAGAAATCTCTACAGATATTCTGATTGTACTGATTATTGAAAAGTTTGAACATTATCACAAAATATAGGCTATATAAGTGAAATGCCTGGTACATAGTGGATATTCCGTAAATATTCATCCAATTTATTTAAGTTATTGATTCAATCTATGGTTTTAGATAAGGAATGGACCCCTAATGGGTAACATCCACTTATTCAATATATATTTATTGAGGCATATTATTATTGAAGGTCTGTTGTTTGCATCTAGATAGAACTCACTGCTTCTCTGCCATCTCCACAGACTAGGGGCACTGATATAAGGCTAAGACAAAATTATTATGGTGGGGAGAAAATAGGATCAAAGTGCTAATTGACTTTTGTGGGCAGCAGAGGGGTTCAATGTTCAAGCATCAGAGTAACATAGTGTCTTATATGAATCCTGACCTCCTTGGCTTGGCTCCATGTGACTACCTGGTGTAGTAAGGTATTTCGGAAAAACTCGCTCATGTACTTCTTGTCTCTATTCACAACACTACTCATACTAAACAATTCTGGTTAACAAATATATGTGTGCCTTAGGGGGAGGGGACAAGTTTCTCACACAAATCATCTCTTGTAAGCCATTACGTTTTGGGTTTGGGTTGTTATGAAGCAATAGATAACCAGGACAGGCCCAAAGAGCCAATAAATAATAAACTGTTCTTTTGCCTAGCCTTGTTCTTCCTGGAAATAATTCCCTGGAAAACCCTTGGCAGAGATAGATATCTGTGTTTAACTTTTTCTTTTCACATTAGATTATCCTTAGTTGCCTAAGATGGTTGGCAGAAAGAGATGGACAAGGTACAGGACTGTAAGTACCCAATGTACTGCAGTCATAGTTCTTCAGGGAGGCATAGAGAGAAAAGTTACTACAAAATGCTGTGTGTAGGTATACAACGAAGTTTTGGACCCAAATTCTTGTGTGGAATCCTTAGTTCTGGTAGACCCTATCATCAGAGCAAGAAAGACTTTTTATTTATGGCCTTAACTAAAAACATGTGAACAGGGCCTAAGGACTTCATTAAAAGCAAGCTTCCTAGACCTTTTTTCCACAGACCCATACCTTAATATCTTTTGAGTCTAATTGCCAGCAGAACTACAGAAAAGTTGCTTAAAAGAATGTGCACAAAGGAAAAGAAGGCATATTTGCTTTGATGTGTCCTTCTGTTGTACTCCTAATCCTTTTAGTAATATGACTGGCTGTTCTTGATTTCAGCTGACCTGTGTCCTAACTTCTCTTCCCCAGAACACAGAGGTTTGGAGGCTTCCTTTGAGTTTAGATTGAACTTATCACACTAGGCATTTTGCCAGGTCAGGGTTTAGCAAACTATAGCCTGTAAGTGCCTGTTTTGTTATGGTCTGCAAGGTAAAATGATTTTTGCATTTTAAAATAGATAAAAACATAAAAGAAAGTATATTTTGGGACACATGCAAATTATATGAAATTCAAATTTCAGGGTCCATATAAAATGTTTTATATAACCATACTTATTAATTTATGTATTATCTAGGTCTGCTTTTG
This sequence comes from Anoura caudifer, assembly GCA_004027475.1. Lineage (NCBI taxonomy): Eukaryota > Metazoa > Chordata > Mammalia > Chiroptera > Phyllostomidae > Anoura > Anoura caudifer. The sequence goes on along the minus strand of PVKU01001191.1, from coordinate 125,743 downwards.
TACCTACAGTGGCAAAGTTGAGTAATTGCAACAGAGATGATATGGCCCACAAATCCTAAAATATTTATTACCTAGGTCTTTACAAAAAGTTGTCAAATCCCTGTGCTAGTTACCAGAAACATGTCCTTAAAAGGATTAGTATGAGCAAATGTATAACTGTCCTTTTTTTAATCAAAGAATATGAACATGGTAGGACCCTACAGATCATCTACATCAAGGCTTTCATTTTACCTTTCCATTTCCCAGTTTGAAGATGAAAAATTGAAATTCAAAGATTCATAGGTGTTTCCTAAGTGTAGTTTGAGTTATTAGTAGCACAGGGACTTTGCCCTACTCTTGGTAGGATAACCCTGTCTATTCATCCTTCCTGAGTCCTAATATTGAAAGTGATCTTGGACAAGTTACTTACTTTCTCTGCATCCCTGTTTCCCTGTTGTAACATGAAGATTCTGAACTTAGTTTAGTTCCTTTCAACCCTGATGTACACTGCTTTTTAACAAGATGATACCTACTTCTATAACAATAACAACAAGAACATGAGACATGGATTCAGAAGCCCAGAATTCCAGCTCCTGCCGCTTACTGCCCTTGGACAACATATGGCCTCAGGTTTCTTTCACAAAATGAGCATAATAGTAACATCTAGGTTAATAAGATGGAAGTTATAGTAGGGCTCAATAAATGACAAAAAAGGAATTAATTAAGGAATATGAATAAATTATTAATAAGATTTCTTCATCTGTAATAATCTGAGATATTCTATTCCATCTTCCATGGTGGGAAGGAAAAGAAGGAAGTAGGAGCTGAAGAGGGAAGGGATAAGAGGGGCAAAGAAAAATAAGAGGGTAGACAGAAGCAGAGGAAAAGAGAAGTAGTTGAGGAGAAGCAGAGGAAGTTAGAAATGGGAAAAGAAGGAGAGGAAAGATGGAAAATAAAAAAAGAGGAGGAAGAAAAGGCAGGATGAGATTGGGAGGAAGCTGGAAATAGGGAAGAGAGGCATAGTAGAGGGAAAAGAAGACTGCGGGTAGCCAGACAGAAGGCTATGTCACCATCCTCCCCTGCTGTTTGCCATCATTTCCCAGCCTTCTGTTCACTCTGCCCTCAACAACTTAGTTCCTCTCTCATAGTCTCTTTCTTTACTCTAATATTCCCTGACTTAAGCTTCTACTCAGATAATAAACCTAGCACCCTATCCTCTCAGTTTAACAACAGGGCATTCATTCTGCATCAGCCTTCTATTCCCTATGTCTTACCAGCATGGGCTCACCTTGGACCTTAGCATTACCAGAAACTCACAACCTCTGAAATCTCAATTCCAAATATCCTGTTCAGACCACCAACATCTGTACTGCCAGCTTACTTGCTTAAGTACGGCACTGCAACCATTCTTTGACAGCAACACTTCTAATTCTTTGACCCCTTTCCAGGCTGCATGAGCCAAAAATTGCACATGCCAAAAATTGCTTTCTGTATGGTTTTGAGCCCACCTACATCATTATAAACATTCTGTTGCCAACATCCTCTTGGCTCACTCTCTGTTGTACTTGTTTGGCAAAACTCCTACCGTGGATAAACTCAACCACCTGTCTTTCTGCCTGCACCTGAACAAACATCTTCAAATACTTTTAAATCCATAATCCTCATAAAATTTATGACAGAGACCTTAACCTGCACAAAATCCATAGGTAGGGCCTCTGTAGGAGCTAGAACCTGTGGGAGGAGTCCTAAAGCAGTGCAGTCTCTTACCATGATCAGCTGTTAACCTGAAGGTCCGGGAGGAGCTCTTGGGGGATGATGCTGAGGTTGAGTTCTGAATAGGCTTATGGTAGTTCATGTATATTGCTAGCGATGTTTGTATGTGCTGGATTACAATACTTCCTTTTTCCTGAATAAATCATTTCTGGTGACAGAATACCTAGTTGATTCTGTTTTAAGGTCGACAAACTCAAACACCAAATGAGTTCCTAACATTGCTCAGAAGTCCGACTGATTAGTTTTCTTTGGAAAGCCAATTTTCTACCCTCAAAGATGTCTACTTCATACCTTATCTTTTCTCAAACACCCTACTCCCTTTTTTTTGCCCTCAGCTGAATGCTTCCTTACCTTCAAACTTTCCTGTAACTGTACCCTTCTTGTAACTCCTATTATAAATGAACTTCATCTCTAAGACCTTTTAATTATCTAAGGCTGCTCATGTGCCCTTTGGAACCCATCTGATTTTTCTTTTCAAGAAGTTGCCCCTCTTCCTTTCTTTCACATCGATCTTAGTAGCTTAAATGTAAGTTCTAACACAGCATTTGCCCAATAGAATACTTTGTGATGATGGAAATGTTCTGTATGTGCACTGTCCAGTACAATGGCCTCTAGATACGTGATTAATTGAGCACTTGAAATTTTGTTAGTATGACTGAGGAAGTGAATTTTTTATTGTATTTAATGTAATTAATTTAAATAGCCGTATGTGGCTAGTGGCTACCATATTAGACATCATCACTCCTAGTGTCATCCTAAATAAACTAAGCATTGACCCCTTATTCTCTCTATTGTCTTCAGGTCCTCATCTCCTATCCACTCCTCTTTCAATCTAGCTTCAAATTAAATACAGTGTGTGACCTGCTTTGGGTAGAACTGTAGAATTCATAAGTCTAGAGTCTTCCTGTTGCCAAAGTCAATTGATTTACACTTATCTGCTTTTTTAAAATATATTTTATTGATTACATTATTACAGTTGTCACATTTCACCCCCATCATTCTTCTCCACCATGCACACCCCCTCCCACCCACATTCCCCACCTTTAGTTCATGTCCATGTGTCAGAAGTTCTTTAGCTTCTACATTTCCCACATTATTCTTGCCCTCCCCCTATATTCTACCTACAGTCTATGCTACTTATTCTCTGTACCTTTGCCCCTCTCTCCTCTTCCCACTCCCCTGTTGCTGATCCTCCATGTGATCTCCATTTCTGTGGTTCTGTTCCTGTTCTAGCTGTTTGCTTAGGTTGCTTTTGTTTTAGGTGTGGTTGTTAATATCTGTGAGTTTGCTGTCTTTTTACTATCCTATTTTTTATCTTCTTTTTCTTACATAAGTCCCTTTAACATTTCATATAATAAGGGCTTGGTGATGATGAACTCCTTTAACTTGACCTTATCTGTGAAGCACTTTATCTGCCCTTCCATTCTAAATGACAGCTTCGCTGGATAGAGCAGTCTTGGATGTAGGTCCTTGCCTTTCATGACTTGGAACGCTTCTTTCCAGCCCCTTCTTGCCTGTAAGGTCTCTTTTGAGAAATCAGCTGACAGTCTGATGGGAACTCCTTTGTAAGTGACTGTTCCCTTATCTCTTGCTGCTTCTAGAATTCTCTCTTTCATTTTAATCTTGGCTAATGTAATTATGATGTGCCTTGGTGTGTTCCTCCTTGGGTCCAACTTCTTTGGGACTCTCTGAGCTTCCTGGACTTCCTGGAAGTCTATTTCCTTTGCCAGATTGGGGAAGTTCTCCTTTATTATTTGTTCAAATAAGTTTTCCACTTGTTGCTCTTCCTCTTCCCCTTCTGGTACCTCTATAATTTGGATGTTGGGACATTTAAAGTCCTGGAGTTTCCTAAGCCTCTCCTCATTGTTTTTGAATTCTTGTTTCTTCATTCTTTTCTGTTTGGTTGTTTTTTTCTTCCTTCTGGTCCACTCCATTGATTTGAGCCCCAGTTTTCCTCCCATCTCTATTGGTTCCCTGTGCATTTTCCTTCATTTCACTTATTGTAGCCTTCATTTGTTCATCTAATTTGCGACCCAAATCAACCAATTCTGTGAGCATCCTGATCACCAGGGCTTTGAACTATGCATCTGATAGGTTGGCTATCTCTTTGTCGCTTAGATGAATTGGCTCTGGGGCTTTGATCTGTTCTCCAGTTGGAGCCATTTTTTTTTTTTCAGTCTGGTTGAGGCTGTTACATAGTGAGGGGCAGAGCCTTAGGTGTTCCCCCGGGGTGGGGTAGCCCAGTCGCTGGGTAGTGATGCTGTATGTTGGCGAGGGTTCCAGAGGGAACAATGGCGGTTCCTCTGCTCTCTCTTGTATTTCAGTCCCTTCCGCCTCTTTCCACAAGCAAATTGGGCCCTTCTGGTGCTGATTTCTGTGTGGGTGGGCTTGTGTACATTCTAGGCCCTGTGGGTCTCTCCAATGAACTCTCTTGTGAGGCTGGAAGTCTCTCCTGGCACTTCAACCTCCACAGGTGTTTTCAGGTTTTATTTCCGGGCGCTGGGGCCCTGGGTTGCGAGGTCTGTTTCACTCCGTTTTCGCTTGGATTATCTGTGCGTAAATGTGGGACCGCCTGGTCAGCCAGCCGCCTTTGGTGGCCTCACTGGGTCCACCTGTTGCCACTCCGTGCCCAGGGTCCACTAGCCGCCGCCTGTGTGCCTGGGGTCTGCTAGCCTCTGCTTTTCCTTGCTGGGACTCTGCCCCTCTTACATGTCTGGATGAATGGTTGTCGGACTTCTGTACAGTTCAATTTTCTGTTAGTTCCGTTTTTTTTTCTTGCTTCTAAATCTTTGTTGTCCTTAATTTTGGTTGTGCAAGGAGGCATAGTGTGTCCACCTATGCCTCCATCTTGGCCGGAAGTCTACACTTACCTGCTTTTAACACAGTATTCACCACTGCATCACCAAAATCCCACCCACAATACTTTTTGCCGGAACACTACATTCATATGTTTTTTTCCTCCTACTTTTCTGGCTCTTCCTTTTTAGGCTCCTCCTCCTCCTCCCTCCAACTTTTATGAAAGGTCTGTGATCACCAAGACTCATTCCTTAGACTCCTTTTCTCCTTTAAGATTGTTCTCCTTCATGCAGGGGGGCAGAGAAACGGAGTTAGAATTAAAGAGCTTCCCAGTGCAATTAGTATAACCTAAACTCCTTTTCTCAACTAAAGCGCCTGAATGACCTGTCACCAGTCTAACTCTCGCACCTTCTGTTATTCCCATCATTCATATAGCTCAGGTCTTACTTGTCTTCTCTAACACAAAACGTTTCAGGGTTTTTGCACTCACCTTTCTGTTTTTGTGGGACACTGTATTCTAGTCTTCGCTTGGTTTTGCTTTTTCCTATCATTATGTCTTGGCCTAAATGTCACCTTTTCAGAAGTCTTTTCTGACTACCTTTCCCAAATTACATTCATCCCTGTTCTTCCGTTTTTTCTCCTTTAAAGCTCATATTGCTATTTTATTTTTTTGTTTGTTGCTATTTGTACTTTACTTATTCGTGTGTTGGCTTGTTCAGGTCGGCTGCCTCCCCACTGGAATTTAAACTCTTTGTGAATAGAGACAATAGGCTCTGCTATCGCTCGTGTCACGTCACAGAATCTAGCACAGACCTGACATAAAGATGCACAGGATAAAGAACCAACGGATCGAACCAATGAACAAGCGGTCAGAAGCAAGGGAGGGGAGGGGGCGTGGCCCGGTCTGCCGGGCCCAGGCGCCCCCGCCCGGGGAGCAGTGGAAAACCCTCCTCTTCCGGCCCCCCCCCCCCCCCCCCCCCCCCCCCCCCCCGCCCCCACGCCCCGGCAGCCCAGGCGGCAGGGCTGCTGTGGGCCCCCGCTCGGCCCGCCCTCTTCCCGCCGCCCCGCCCCGCGCCTCGCCGGCTGGCTGCTGTCAGCTCTTTCAGCGTCTGGAGGAGACACTGTGTATGCTGAGCCGCTGCGGCCGCAGGCTGCTGCACGTCCTGGGCCTTCGTTTCCCGCTGCCGACCCGCCAGCCACTTTTCCTCGGCCTTCACCGCCTCATGAAACCGCTGGTTGTGTTCGTCCTCGGCGGTCCCGGCGCCGGCAAAGGAACCCAGTGTGCTCGCATCGTCGAGGTGAGGCCCGGGCAGCTGGCGGTGTCCGGACTTGACCGGACGCTGGGCTGGCATGTCCCATCTCGCCCGCCGTCCCCGCCCTCCCCCCCCCAGCCACGGAGCCGCGGACTACGAGTCCCGGCGACCGTTGCGCCCCCCGCGTGGCGGTGGTCGGGGGTCCCCAGGCGCAGGGCTTATCAAGACTAGTAGTCCACGTCCGCCCGCCTCTGGGGGCCCCGGGAGTGGAGCGAGAGCGCTTGGACTTACTTTGTTCCTGCGTCCCTTTTTCTTTGCATTTTGGGACAAAATTGGTCTTGAGAGTGGGCTCGGAGAGGAATCACGGGAGGTTCAGCATCCGGGGACTCCCCAGCGCGCAGAGTTCAGTGTGGCAGAGTTCAGTGTGTCGCTGGGTGTGGAATAATCACAGGCAGCAGGAACGCGGATTTTGGTTAGAGGTGGTGTCCATCTACAGTTGCATGTTTTAAGGGTACGCCGGTTTTTCTTTCTGTTCTTTTTTTAATCCTCACTCGAGGATGTGTCTATTGCTTTTAGAGAGAGGAGCAGGGGGAGTGAGAGTGCAGGGGGAGGGAGAGAGAGAGAAACTTCGAGTGTTTGCCTCCCATACTCGCCCCAACCTGGGGAACAAGCAACCTAGGTAAGTGCCCTGACCTGGAGTAGAACCCTTAACCTTTTGGTGTAGAGGACAACGCTCCAATCAACTGAGCCACCCGGCCAGGGAGAAACAGATTTTTCTATTCTGCCGTTTCCTGTGGGCTCTCTAAACTACGAACCTTCAACTAATCAGCCTTAACCCTAGAAAGGAGTCCCAGCGGACAAACTGTTACTTTAGGTGTTCTGTGATCTGCCAATAGTGCCTCTGGCCTCTTCAATGGGCAATGCCAGCCCTGACGCAGTTCACGTGGTTGGAAAAGCCATGGAGCCCGGTGCTGAGATCATGCTCCAACCTCAGGCCCTGCCCAGCCAACTCACGCTTTGTTCACGATCACATTACTTCCTCTCCCTGCGTCTCAGTTGCCACCTCCAGAACATAGCAGGCTGTACACCCAGTTTAGTTTAAAGTCGGTGTAAAATACCTCCCAACTCTGATGTGATACTTTTTTCCCCCCCAAATCTGTGATAAGGTTACCACTTCAATTCTGTTAACAATTTTAGAACAGGTACATGGTTACTTGCAAAAACACTGAAGAGAATGCTTATTGGACAGTCTGGGGAATATTTTGGAGAGAAGGAAAACAAAATGTGTAGAAACAGAAGAGGCGGCACGGGTGCTTAAAACACCAAGAGAGTCCCAGTGAAACTCGGTGACCCAACAAAAGTTTTGGCCCAGAACTTTTAATATAATTCCCTCTGTTGCATGATGTGGCTTGTTTTAGCTGTGGGCTTCTACTTTTCTTCTTCTGTGTTCATACGGTTCACTCCTGTCCTGTATTTAAGAGCATCCAGAAGAAGTCGGATGGTAACATCTACTTCATTATGTGTTCTACAGCTGTATTTATCTTTATCCATCATTTTTTTGGAATGAAAGTGAAACTAATTCAACCAAACAAATACATAAATATTTTTCTTCATTTTTGTTGGTTCTTCTTTAGAAGCGAAGTGACAATGGGATGATTTCAAGTTTCTGTTTTATGTATGAAATAACTCTTGTAAATAGCATGATAGAGGAAAGAGCAAAGACTAGAGTCAAATAAATATGGAGTCAAACCCTAACTGCCATTTACTTTTTCTTTAGTTTCAGGGAAGTTGTTACTTTTAGCTTGAGTTTCTCTGTATAAAGGCAAAAATAATACCTATCTTGTATGGTATTTGTGAATATTATATGAAGTGAAATCTCTGGCACACATATATGCAAATATTTTTCTCAGTTTTAGATATCCTGTCCTTAATTTCTGAGATTGGTTATTTTTGCTTTGTAGTAGTGTTACTTTTTAAAAATTAGTTTATGACCATTGTATTTGAATGCACATAAATATTCTGTTTCTGAATCGTGAAGTGGTTTTTTTTTCCTTCGTAAAGTGGCCTTAAATGTCCACAACCAAACTAATAATACCCGTGTTACTGCACTGGATTAAAAATAATCCACATATTCTGAAACTAGTATTTATTCTGATCTCTGATCAAAGGGCTGATAATATTTCAAACCTGTTAATTATATATTATAAGATTTCCATATTGAAGTATGTTTTATAATTTTTTCCAAAATTCCATATATACTTTATATTTTTTAATTCATTTTTATTGTATTTTTCCATTGCCATTTAGTCCCCCTTACACCTCCCTTGCCCCACAATCACCACACTATTGTCCATGTCAATGAGTCCTTTTTCCTTTTTGCTTGATCAAGCCACTCACTTAGAATTTATCATCTTATTTTTTAAGATTTCAGCAGTTATATAAGCTTAAACTGTTTTAAACTGTCATTGGTCATGAAAATAGTTACTGTTGATTCCAATTGCCATAAACATTTAGTTGATATCTGCAAATTTCAAATAGTTTATAATTTAGTAATGCTATTGTCCAGTTTACTATTAAACAATGGAATGTCTATGGTCAGTTAAATTAGATAATTTTTTTTTTCATTATTAGTGCCTTGTATTTTTATTCAATATTTTATTATCAGGCAAACATTAATTGAATCCCAAAAGATTGTAATTTGTGGAACTGATTTTTTTTTTCCCTGTAGGGAAAAACCTATATAAACAAGGCTAAATTTCCCAACTATCATGCCAATGTGAATCTAGCTCACGGGAACCCTGAAATGTGGTTGAAATAGAATTGTTTCTTTGTGGAAAGTACAATGATTTCCAGATCAGTCTGCCTGCCTAAGTGCATTTTAGGAACCTGCTTACAGAACCTGCCACTGTCTGGCTGTCTGTTGTTCTGGGGCATTGCTTTTAGGGATGAGGGTGTAGGTGGAGGGAAGATAGTACTTATTTTTCTTTCTGGAGGGGAAGGCTACTTCTGTTGCTTGCTCTCTCAGACCTTGAGAAAGAAAAGGCAAATCTAAAAGTGTTCTGAACTAAGAAAGAAAGGTTTGAGGGGTTTTAGTTTTGACTTTGCCTACTTATTTGTATGCGTCTTTTTCAATTTTGTTTTATTTCTAACTAATTGTTTCTATATTCTGTGTCCTCTCATACCCAATTTGTTTTTGAAAATTAGCCATTTTTAAGATCAATGCAGTCTTCTTAGAGTTAGTGTTCAGTGTAGAGTTGTTGTGGGATAACTTGTTACTAAAAAATCATTATGGGAATACTGCCTTATTTATGAATTATTAAAATTAAACTTTACATTGTTTTCACCCAAGAAAAACTATAGTACCATAACCCAAACTTGTATTTGAAAATACTACAATTTTGCATGTGTTAGCTGGAAGGGATGTTTAAATCTTTCTTTTAAAAATGTGAATATTTTGCTTACATAAACAAATTATGCTAAAGCCATGCCAAATTGGTTTCTATAGAACCCAAAAAGCATTCTTATCTTTTGTGTCATAACTTACAAGTTTTGTGGGTAACTCATACTTTGGCCATCTTACCTGCTGTCCTTAGAAAGTTTTGGTTGATACCAACTTTAAGCATGTAGAAATCAGAAACTTGATTTTACTTATCTTTGTGTCTTAAGTGTTGAACACTGTGCCTGGCACATAGTAGGTGCTTAATAAGTATTCTTTAAATATTTTTAGAGGAGACTGGTTTGTCCTAAAGATGTTAAAATATTTTTACCCTGGCTGGTGTGGCTCCGTTGGTTGGAGCATTGTCCTGTAAACCAAAAGGTCTCAGGCTGCAGGTTCAACCCCCCATAATGACACATACCTAGATTGTAGGTTCCAACTCTGGTCAGGGCACATACGAGAAGCAACCCATCGATGTTTCTCTCTCACATCAATATTTCTCTCTCTCTCTCTCTCTCTCCCTCCCCCTTTCTTGCAAATCAGTAAGCTTCTCTTGTAGTGAGGATTGAAACATTTTTTAAAGATGTAAATAAATTTAAAATTTGATCCCCAGGGTGTGCCCAAGTAGCAGTTAGTTCTCCCAATTTCAGGATAGAGGAATTTGAAGGAGACCTACTCTGTCTTGCTCAAGTTTCTCATGTAACATTTCTGTTTACTCTCAGTGAATAAATGGTATGGTGGTGAAAATCTGAGCATTCTAAAATTTCCAAGCTCCTGATTACAAATCCCTGAAGCAGATTACCATTCATAGATGAAACTAGATAGGAATCCACTGGACATTAGGCTACTTTAAGAATAGGTTTCTGTCTCCTTTTGGTGGGATAGGGTAGTGTAAGAGATAGGTGGTTGGATTTTTTTAAAAGACAATTTAAATTTTTGTAAAAGAGATAGTTCAGAGAATTCTTTCTTTCTTTCTTTTTTTTTTTTAAATAAAGAAGAAGAAAGGGTAGGTAAGGGAGTTGGGAAAAAGGTTAATTGAATAAGAGTTGCAGTGATTTTCCTAGTACTTCTTTATCTGTTGATCAGCAGTTCTTTATCTGCATCATTAGTATTCTCTCCCTGGAGCACAGTAGCTCAAATACCAACTGCATTTGGTGCGGAGCCCCTGCGGCATAAAGGTTGAATTGCTTGTGGCCTCCTGGAGTTACTTGGTACCTAGTCATGCATTCCAGTTCCTGGAATAACAGCTTTCCACGTGCATTAATCACTTAAGCCTATCAACCAAGGCTAAAACCTTTAACTTTTTTAAAGAAGATTTTAATTATATACTTTTAAAGAGAGGGGAAAGGAGGGTGGAAGAGAGGGAAAGAAACATCAATATGTGGTTGCCTCTCGAACTCACCCAGCTGGGACCCTGGCCCACAACCCAGGCCTGTGCTCTGCCCAGGAATCAGTCGGTGAGCCTTTAGTTTGCAGGCCAGTGCAATCCACTGAGCCACACCAGGGCTAAAACCCTTAATTCCTAAATTCCCCTATCAAAAAGTCTGTCTTAGTGGGGATTTTTAATTTCTAGATAAAGATGTCCCACAGGAGTTTTCCAGACTTTGTCCTCTTCCTTTCTAGAATACATTGAGGATCTTTTTTCAAGGGCATCCATATCTTAGTTTTACTTAACAGTTTTTAATTTTATTTGGTTTCTCAAAAAGTATAATAATGATTTATTATATGGCAACTGTTGAGAGCTCTTTTCAACCAAAACAGGATATTTTACCTAGGATTTTTCCTTACGATGTCCATCCTGCACCTGTGTATACCACAGTTTTAGATGACTTGCCATCTTTGTAAATCTGAAATCTCTGTATTGGGATTAGGGTTATACCTCATACTGGACAGAATTAGATCCTTACATTAGTTCAGTGTCAAACTATCTACCAGTAAAGGTTATCGATCATGCTGGAAACCTGAGAATCACCTGTGACATCTCCATCCTCATATTTAACCTAGTTTTATTAAATATATCTATAGAGTTTTTCCATTTCTCTCTTCCTTGATATTCTAGTCCATACCATCCTTATCTCCCACCTAGGTGACAGTAGTTGCCTCCTAACTGACTGTCTACATTATTTTATCTTCTAATCCAGGCAGAGTGATTTGTTTAAATGAAATTTGTTGAGGTTAGATTCCACTACTTAAAGTCCTTCCTTTAGTGATTTCTCATGGCTTTTAGGACAAAGCCACAGCTCTTAACAGGTCTGCATTGTCTGGTCTCCTCCTGCTGTGCAGCCTTATCTCTAGACACCCTGTCTCTGACATACTAGGCCCCAACCACAGTGTCCTCCTTTCTATTCCAGATGGGACTGGCTCCTTTCTGGGCCTCCCACATGCTTTTCTTCCTGCGTGGAACACTGCCTCTCTTTCCCTTCCCTGGCAAACCCCTGCTCATCTTTAGGTCTTGGTATAAATATCACTTTCTCAAGGAAGCCTGACCTGGTTCTTATTTTTTTTTTGTTTTGTTGTTATACGCTCTCATAGCACTCTGATTTTTCTTTGTAAATGTATCAAAAATTGCAGGCAAAGAATTGTATATAATTATTATCTGTATAAAGACCCCCCTCCCTGTTGATGATAAGCTCTGTGAGAACACAGACGCTTTGTATCTTGTTTTACATTGTATTGCCAGCACACAGCCTAAGGAGCATTATAGATACCTAATACTTAAGGAACAAAAGACTTCATTAAAATGTGTAAGTTCAAGAGAGTCATTGCCCAACAAGAAATAAAGCATTAAGTAAAGTGATTTAAAATACCTGAATTTATTTATATTCACAAGTATTTAAATACTTTCTCTGAGAAAATTCTTTTTTTAATATGTTTTATTGATTAAGCTACTACAGTTGTCCCATTTCTCCCCCATCATTCCCCTCCATCCTACACACCCCCTCCCACCCACATTCCCCCCTTTAGTTCATGTCCATGTGTCATAAGTTCTTTAGCTTCTACATTTCCCACACTATTCTTGCCCTTCCCTTGTCTATTTTCTACCTACAGTCTATGCTACTTATTCTCTGTACCTTTTCCCCCTCTCTCCTCCCCCCACTCCCCTGTTACTAACCCTCCATGTGATCTCCATTTCTGTGGTTCTCTTCCTGTTCTAATTGTTTGCTTAGGTTGCTTTTGTTTTAGGTGTGGTTGTTAATATCTGTGAGTTTGCTGTCTTTTTACTATCCTATTTTTTATCTTCTTTTTCTTACATAAGTCCCTTTAACATTTCATATAATAAGGGCTTGGTGATGATGAACTCCTTTAACTTGACCTTATCTGCGAAGCACTTTATCTGCCCTTGAATTCTAAATGAAAGCTTTGCTGGATAGAGCAATCTTGGATGTAGGTCCTTGACTTTCCTGACTTGGAATACTTCTTTCCAGCCCCTTCTTGCCTGTAAGGTCTCTTTTGAGAAATCAGCTGATAGTCTGATGGGAACTCCTTTGTAAGTGACTGTTCCCTTATCTCTTGCTGCTTCTAGAATTCTCTCTTTCATTTTAATCTTGGCTAATGTAATTCTGATGTGCCTTGGTGTGTTCCTCCTTGGGTCCAACTTCTTTGGGACTCTCTGAGCTTCCTGGACTTCCTGGAAGTCTATTTCCTTTGCCAGATTGGGGAAGTTCTCCTTTATTATTTGTTCAAATAAGTTTTCCACTTGTTGCTCTTCTTCTTCCTCTTCTGGTACCCCTATAGTTCGGATGTTGGGACATTTAAAGATGTCCTGGAGTTTCCTAAGCCTCTCCTCATTTTTTTGAATTCTTGTTTTTTCATTCTTTTCTGTTTGGTTGTTTTTTTCTTCCTTCTGGTCCACTCCATTGATTTGAGCCCCAGTTTTCCTCCCATCTCTATTGGTTCCCTGTGCATTTTCCTTCATTTCACTTATTGTAGCTTTCATTTGTTCATCTAATTTGCAACCAAAATCAACCAATTCTGTGAGCATCCTGATCACCAGGGCTTTGAACTATGCATCTGATAGGTTGGCTATCTCTTTGTCACTTAGGTGAATTGGCTCTGGGGCTTTGATCTGTTCTCCATCTGGAGCCATTTTTGTTTTATTTTGTTTTGTTTTTTGTTTTGTTTTGTTTTTGGTGTGGTCATGGCTGTTATGTAGTGAGGGGCGGAGCCTTAGGTGTTCCCCAGGGCAGCGCAGCCCAGTTGCTAGGTAGTGACGCTGTATGTGGGGGCGGGGTCTGAGAGGGAACAATGGCACTTGCTCCTCTCTCGGATTCCAGTCCCTTCCTCGTCTTCCCCTTTGCCTGGATTATCTGTGTGTGAATGTGGGACCACCTGGTCAGCCAGCCTCCTTGCACGGCCTCACTGGGTCTGCACCATTGCCACCCTGTGCCCTGGGTCTGCTAGTCGCCACCTGTGCGCCTGGGGTCTGTTAGCTGTTGCTGCCTGTGTGTGGAGTCTGCCAACCTCCACTTTTTCCTGCTGGGACTCCGCCCCTCTTACCGGTCTGGATGAATGGTTGTTGGACTTCCGTGCAGTTCAGTTTTCCAAGAGTTCTGGTTGTTTTCTTGTTTCTAAATCTTCGTTGTCCTTAATTTTGGTTGTGCGAGGAGGCACAGTGTGTCCACCTATATCTCCATCTAGAGAAAATTCTTATAACCTGTTGATGTAAGAACAACCAAAACTGTACAAAATTTTTACGAGTTTATTAGAATTTATCTGAGCCGCACTGGACATGCCTGGAAGCAAGATCTCAACAGACTGAGAACAGTGCTTCCCAGGATGGCAGTTTGCCATTTCTTTTATGCATTTGGAATTAAGAAGGGAATGTAAGATTGCATGAAGTGAGAGAAAGGAAGGCAGAGAAATCTCTGTGACTAGTTCACAGAATTCTTGAATCTTAAGCACCACTGTTTCATTAAAAGTGGTTGTAACAGGATTTTTTTGTTAAGAACATGGAGGACAAACTGTATTTTGATATTACTATCGTTTTTTAAACTTTCTTTTATTTTTGGCCTATTTTAAGTTACAAAAATTACATACTATTTGGGAAAAGTTACTGTCCTCTAACCTGAGGTCACTGGTACTAACTGTCTGGTGTTAACTGCTTCCTCATCTCTTTCTTAATATTCTTATAAATAAAAATGCGTATATTTATCATTTTTATGTCCAATAGGGAATATTCTATTTTCTACTGAATATATCATGGATTTTTTAAGGTCTTTATATGTAGATTGAATTCATTCTTATTAGCAGCTGCAGAATATTCTATAAAATGGATGTTACATAGCATGGTTGTTCCATTCTCCAATTGATAAACATTAATGTTAGTTTCTAGAAACTATTTTGCTATTGCAAACAGTGCTTCAGTAAACTTCCTTTAAAAAATGAAAGATTTGTATTTTTTGTATGTATATATTACATACAAAATGTATTTTTAGAGAGAGGAGAAAGGAGGGAGGAAGAGGGAGAGAAACATCAATGTGTGGTTGCCTCTCACACTCCCCCTACTGGGGACCTGGCTGGCAACCCAAGCATGTGCCCTGACTGGGAATCAAATGAGCTGGCACTCAATCCACAGAGCCACACCAGCCAGAGCAGTAAACTTCCTTGTAAATATAATACTGCATATTATTTTTGTCAGTAAGGTTCCTAAAAGTAGGTGTTGGTTGCCTTTAACTCAAAATAGTCTACATACTACAGAGGCACATCTTGAAGTGATTCATTCTGAACCCTACATAGAATTGTTGAGTCAGAGGATAGGTGCATTTCAAATTTTAATAGATAATTAATTGTCAGATTAGTTTTCTTTTTTAAAAAATTTATATTTATTGTATTTTTTCCATTACCATTTATCCCCCTTGTACCCTCTTCCACTGTCAGATTACTTTTCAAAAACATTATAGCTGTTATATTTATATAAGCAGGGTATTGATTCTTTGCCAGTGCTGGATGATTATCAGTCATTTTCATTTTTGCAAATTTGTAAATTTTCTTCCTAAAGTTTTTGAGTAAACTTCTTGTTTTTTTCCAAGAAGCCCATTAAAATGAAATGGCATAAGTAGTCCCCCTTTTTTTTTTAATTCCCCCTGTACTTGTCATTTATCCAGAAAACATTTTTGAGAAGTAGACATCATGGTAGTTACTGAGATAAATAAGGCACAGACCCTGCTATCACAAGTTTACAGTGAGTGGGGAGATGATGAATTTAATCAGTAACTACTACAGGATGAAGTGGGAAGTCCTGTGATAGAAATATGCAGTATATACTGTTTGGATAAGAAACATATAGATTTCAGTCTAGTGGGCCAGGGAAGTCTTCCCAGGGCAGTTAATTTTGAAGGTCAGTGGAAAAGCAGCACTTGGGAGATGTGAAGTAGGGAATACTTAAAGCAGAGTTACCCTTGCATAGGGTAATTGGAGCTTTCATTTCTGAGAAAAGCCTAAGGAGAATAAACCTATAAAAGTGCAGTTGACCCAGAAATAGTTCCTGAGTGCAAACTGTGCTGTATCTGTGTGTTGGGATATAGACTTTTAGGGGCTCTCAATTTAGAGTGGGAATAGACACATACTTAATAGACTCTTAATGAGAAAAGTTATGAAAGATTTTTGCAAGTATTCAAGTTTTAAAACGTTATCTTTTAGTTTTGCCTCCTTAGCTAAATGTAACACTTTCAAGGATGGGGACCCTGTCTTTCCTGTCTTTTGCTCCTGCTACTGCATGGTGTTTGAAATGCTTATTCATCCTTCAGATCTTAGCTTAATACAGAGATTCCCAAATACTAGAGGTTCCCTTAGCATCTCAGTAAATTTTTTCACAACCACTCTAGTTGAAAAGAAATATCTAATAGTTCTATTTATTAAATAATTAGGTCCAAACAATACCTAGTAAGTATTATCTAACAGTTTTTGTAGCTGTTTGAAGAAATAATACCTATAATTTAAAAGAAGTAGCAAACGCCTTTCCACAATTACTTAACTAATGGGATGTACATGCCTTTTGGGCACTGTAGTTTCTCATATCTTGGAATTAGATTGTACACTTCCATCCTCATTTCCTTTTCCACATTACTTTTCATGTAGTACTTATTATCACAACAAGCACCTACCAAAAAATCAACATCACAAAGATATGTCTTCAGAAAGGATGTGCCATGATCTAAAGTTGAAACTGAACTACCCTGAGTTGCTAGTTCACATGATATATAACAGACATTAAATATTTCTATTTTCCTTAGAAATTTAAACCCAGGATATTCTGGTGAATTAGCTGCTGTACTCCAGGCACTTTGGCTTATAGTTTGAGAACCATGAGCTTAAATGTTTCCTCTGAAACCTGCCCTCCCAGGTTTAGACAAGGTCAGATTTCTGTACTGTATGTTCTCAGAGCACCTCGTCACATCTTTTGGCTTGTAATTCTATTGTCCTTTATAATAGTTACCAGTTTTTAAATCTGTTGTTCTTTATAACATTTATCTGTTTGTAATGCACCCTTATTTTTATGATTACTTGATTGTCTTCCCATGATACTGTGATTTATAAGAAAAATACATATTTGGTCATGTAGATGACCAAAAATATATTTCTGGTATATACAGTCATATGCCACATAATGATGTTTCAGTCAATAGCAGATATACATATATGATGGTGGTCCCATAATATTACAGTGGAGCTGAAAAATTTCTATTGCCTGGTGGTGTAGCCATCAGGTTTGTGGTGATGCTGGTCTAAACAAACCTGTGCTACCCGTTGTATGAAAATACACACAGATACCTACATTACATAATACTTGGCAATGAAAGCAAACTACTATGTTACTGACTTATGTATTCACTGTACTTTTTATTGTTATTTTAGAGTATATCCTTTGTACTTATGTAAGAGAAAGTTTGCTGTAAAATAGTATGCTGTGGTCCTGGCCAGGTGGGCCACTTGGTTGGAGCATCGTCTCATGCACTAAACCATTGTGGGTTCGATCCTCTGTCAGGGCATATACCTAGGCTGCAGGTTTGATCCCTGGTTGAGGTGCATATAGCAGGTAATTAATTGATGTTTCTTTCTCCTTCTCTCCTTCTTCCTCTTTCTGTAAAATCTGTAAATATATCCTCTGATGAGGATTAAAAAAAAAAAACCAGCAACATATTCTATGTTATACCATCAACAGCCTCCCAACATTTCATGTTCACCTCACCTCTTGATTGTGTAATTTTCTCTTGTGCTTGATTTAATCTCATGTTTTGCAAATTTAGTGTAGCCTAAATGTACAGTGTTGTAAGGTCTGTAGTAGTGTACATAATGTCCTTGGCCTTCACACTCACTCACCACTCACTCACCGACTCACTTACAGCAACTTCCAGTCTTTGAATGATGGTCCTTCTGAATTGAAATTAAGAGCATTTCAGAGACATTGCTCTAGTAACAGGACTTTTAGATCAGGTTAGAGAGAAAGGGTGGAGATGGGGAGAACTGTCTTATTCTTTGTGTCATGTTGGCCTGATTACCCTGACTCTGTTAACCTTAAAGCTACTATATTTAGCCCAGTTGCCAAATGAAAATGTATTTGCTCTAACAATTCAGCTACTTTAGCCTGACAAATCAGGAACATTTTTACAGACTAAATATATGATAAGAGCATTTAGAACTTAATAGAGAACAAGTGTAACTTGACATGCTTTTGAATTTATTGTTTGCCAACAGTGTTAGGCTGCCTGCTGAACAAAGGTCCTTGTCTGGTAAAGGAAAAAGCACCATTTGTTACCTATCATTCTCAGAAACTTTCACTTGGAGGGAGTGGGCTCCATGAGACAATATGTTCCATGTCTGGGTTCCATCAGCCTTCTCCAGAAGACTCATAAGTTGGTTCCATTCATCATTAGGCTATATTCTATATCAACAAGCCCTAACTTGGGGCACAGAAAAGACTGCTTCCTCAACCACTTTCTGTTTGGAATTTCCATAATGTAGTAGTCATTGATGTTTGCAATTGGGAAGTACTGTGTTTAATTTGATCTGTAGGACTTACCTTTATGCTTTAGATTTAGGTAGATAACATGAATTTCTGTTTTCTTGGTGTCTATGGGAGTAGAAAGACAACCCGGATGGTGTTTTGATTATGTAATTGGGAATTGACTTAATAGTTAATTTAGGTTTTTAAATAATGGAAAATTTTATTTGCTACTTAATTAGTAATTATTGGGTGAGACAACTGGAAAGTGGAATGGTGTCAGAGGTGGAGAATGGCAAGAATGAAGCAAACAAAGCTAGGATGGTCGGAATCTGGCTGAGTGGTAGGTCAAATATGCCTGGCTTTTGTGTGTGGATAAAGTTCCTGATCTCATCTCCATGCTAGGATTCAACAAAATGATCAAGTCCATTAACTCTGAGTCTCCTTTTTAATTTCCACCAGTGGATTCTGTATTCAAAGACCATAGTAGCTTGAAGGCAAAAGAGTCCATTTTCATATCTGTCACCTAGGAATTACCTCAGGGACCCACTGTGGAGTAATGAGTCACTGAGAGTCAGGAGATCTGGTTTCAAGTGCCAGTTTCCTTTCCACTAACTGGCAAATCAGCTTATCTCAATTTCCCTTTTTGTAAAATGCGGGATATGGAAGTCTGGTAGGTGGTCTTGCTAACCCTAAAACAGATCTGTATCCTAGATGTCAGTGTAAGATAGTGTGTAATCCAATATAGTCACTCAAGAAGCAAATTTTCCAATCACTATGAATATGTACCTTCTTTGCCATTCTGTGTTATATGAATGAGAGCGACAAAGTATTGTATTTATAAGTTCTTGCTGTATTTCATATTTACATAGAACTTCAGAATGGTAACAAAGGATGTGTAAAGGCAGGAAAAGAAACAGCTTTTTGAAATAGAACAATTATGTACATATGTATTTTTTTAATTAAAAAGATTTAAGAAATGGGAGAGGAGGGCCAACTTTTTTACAATATAGCATAATATTAGAAAGAATGAAGACTTTTGAAGTCAGATGTTTGTTATGTCAGATTTTGTTTATCTGCTCATCTTATTGGACATGGGCTGTTTATACCTTTTGGCTTTTGTGAATAATGTCATAATGAATGTTGGTGTACAAGCATCTGTTTGAGTCCCTGTTTTTGTTCTTTTGGGTATATAGCTAGGAGAGGAATTGCTGGGTCATATTACAATTCTGTTTAACTTGTTGAGGAACTAACAAACTTTTCCACAGCAGCTGAACAATTCTGCATTCCCACCAGCAATGTGTAAGGAGGGTTCTAGTTTCTCCACATCCTCATCAACACCATTTCCATTTGTTTGCTTAATTTTAACCATCATAGTAGGTGTAAAATGGTATCTCATTGTGGCTTTGATTTGCATTTTCTAATGATGTGAGCATCTTTTACTTACTTTTTGGCTTTTTGTATTATTTTCTTTGGAGAAATGTCTGTTCAAGCCCTTGACCCATTTAAAAATTTTGTCTTTTTGTTGTTGAGTTCCAGGAGTTCTTTATATATTTTGAATATTCTA
The DNA here is from genome assembly GCA_004027475.1 of Anoura caudifer. Classification (NCBI taxonomy): domain Eukaryota; kingdom Metazoa; phylum Chordata; class Mammalia; order Chiroptera; family Phyllostomidae; genus Anoura; species Anoura caudifer. Next base: position 105,998 of record PVKU01001191.1, on the reverse strand, counting down.
TAATGTGCAGATATTTTATGTTTAACCTTTTAAGGAACTGCCTGACTTCCAAAGTGGCCACACCATCTTACTTACATTCCCACCTGCAGGGTATGAGAGTTCCAGTCAACACTTACCTGTTTTCTTTTTTTTAAGTCATCCTAGTGGGTGTGAAGTGGAATGTTCCTTGGTTTTGATTTGCATTTCCCTGATGACTAGTGATGTTAAGTAACTTTCCTGTACTTACTGATAATTTGTGTGTGTTCTTTGGAGAAATGTCTTTTTGGATCCTTTGTCCTTACCCCCACCCCATAATACTGCATTTTAAAAATTGTCTTTGCCCATTTTTAATTGAGTTATTTCTATTTTTATTGTTGAGTTGTAAAGTTGTTTATGTATTTTAGATAGAAGTCTCTTATTCAGTTACATGGTTGACAAATAATTTCTCCTGTTTTGTGGATTGTGTGTTAATTTTCTTGCTAGTATCCTTGGAAGCACTGAAGCTTTTAATTTTAATGAGATCTTTTATCTTGTGCATTAGGACATGGTATGCTGTTGTCCTGTGCCAATTCAGTGCCAATAGGAGTCCCCAGTTTGGGGTGTGGTGAAGAAAGTTTATTCAATGCAAACAGCTCAATTATGTATGATACAGCAGGGCTGTGAGAACAGCATGGTTATGGAACAGCTAAATAGTGTTACAGCTTAATTATGAAGCAGCACAGCTGAGGAGCAGTACTGTTGGGAAGCCACCATGGGACCAGGCTCCTCTCCAGCTAGACAGCTCTGATCTGCTCTGATGTGCTCTGACAGACATCTTTGCTGGTCTAGCTGGGGAAAACACTGTTCTCAGTCTTCAGTGGAAAGGGAAAGTAGCTCTCCAAGACACAGGGGACTTGACTTGTGTAGACAGAAGTCCCTGCCCCTAGTCCCTGATTGGTCAGTCCTCATGCAAATGAGGACTCCAATCTTTGCATTTTGGTCCAAAAGGCACTCTTCTGATTGGTGAGAATGGAGCTGCTCTGATTGGTTGGTGAAGGTGGTGGCAGAGATACAGTGCAGAAAGGCAGTTCAGAAAAGGAGACAAGCAGCTTAATGCAGGGTTCTCCCTAGAGTGAGGTTTGTATGAGAGCCCCCTGTATAGAAATGGCTGCTAGGCTCTGGGTTTTTTTATTTTTTTTTATTCCCCTCTTCTCAGCCATTGGGGCCCTTCTTAGTAGTTACCTTGATTCTCAGGGTCCACACTCTCTGTTGCCTGTGGTGTAGAGATTAAAAGGTTGATAAGTGAATCTGAAACTACAGAAGAGGTATAACTTTAAGTATCTATGTATATTGTGCTTGGGACTGTGAGTTGAAAATGGAAGAGAGAGAGGGTAATGGTAGATGGAAAGGAAGAGTGTAACATTCTTATTACCTCCTTGACTGATTCTAGAGCGTAATTGGGTCCAAGTTAAGTTAGATTAGTGGGGTGGGAGAAGTTGCCTATTTTGCAGAGTGGTTTTCAGCATTCTTCCTGTTGTGTAGTAATAGCAGGAACATTTTTTCCCCATAACATTTTCCTATAAACTTGGGACTTTTTAGGATATTTCCCTTACCTGAAAAAGGTAGGGCTTTAAATAAAAAACCAAGAGTCCCTTATAGTATTCTGCTCCATATTACATAAATGGGTACAGTTATCTATGGTCAACATTAAATCCCAGGCTGGACTAGGATTTTATGGCTAGGCCATCAAGAATGTATCTTATAGATTGAAAAAAAATGCATTCATGAAGGTAAATTTTTTACCATTTAAATATATAGTACTTGTTTTAAACATTTTTATTTATTTATCTTTAGAGGGGAAGGGAAGGAGAGAGGGAGAGAAGCATCAGTGTATGGTTGCCTCTGTGTGTCCCCTGCAGGGAACTGGCCTGCAACCCAGGCATGTGCCCTGACCGGCAATCGAACCACGATCCCTTAGGTTTACAGGCCCGCGCTCAATCCACTGAGCTACACCAGCTGGGGCTAAATATGTAGTACTTTTTAAAGCCAAATAATGGTTTTGCTCACACTTCCATTAGCACAGGTTGATGAACTAAATATGAGGATAATTCTTTGTTGTCTAAGCAAGTTTCATTTTCTCTAAAATATTGAGAGAGGTTGCTTAACGCAAGAAAGTTCTGAGAGTGCTCCAGGGGGTTATTCTGGGCATGAGAAGTAGTGTGGAGATAGTGTCTTTGCCATGGAGGTGCATTTCCAGAAAATCTTATTTACAATTTTGAATCTAGTGTCTAGAGTAGGGCTTCATTGAAATGTGTTTCCTTTTAAACCTTTGATGCGGTACCTTTTGGATCCTCGCAACTTAGTGTGTCTCTAAATTCCCATTTGTGTCTAGGCTATAAAACCGGACTGTTTTCTCTCTCGTAATTCTTGACTTTGTGCCCACGCAGTGTGTTTTTGTGTTGCTGTATTATGCTTTTGTTTCTCCTTTGTTTAAGGAATGGATCACATTCCAGGAAATTTTTATCCAGACATCTGAATTGATATTTTGCTGCTATTCTCTGTATTTAGTTTTAAATTTTTAAATAAGTTTTTGATTGTGCAGGTACTGTTTCCCTTTCTTCTTGAAGTTAGATGATGCTTTTTATATAGGGATTTGTATCCTTAATGTTAGGTTACTTTGAATTTCATTTTGCTGTTCTCTTACGGTTTGATATTAATAAAACATTTAAATCATTATTCTTGCTTTGTGGTATTTGCCACTTAGAGATGTGTGGATAATATAAATGCTTTCTGAAAAAAAATTAAAGCTTTAAAAAGTTTATATGTGTATTATAAAAGATTCAAACAGTTTCAAAGTACATGAGGTCAAAAGTGAAAGTTCTCCTTAGTTATAATCACATCAGATCAGTTTTTTTTGTGTGTGTACATTTCTGATCCAATTACTGAGCCAAAGGGTATGCAAACTTTAATTTTGGTGGCCACTGCTAAATGACCCTTTAAAAAGGCTGCACCAAATTACACTCCCACAAAGTGTGAGAAGGCTGGTTTTCCCCCAACCCCTATCCTTGCCATAGCTAGATATAACAATCTCTTTTATTTTAGCCAATCCCATGGGTGGAAAATGGAATCATATTGCTTTAATTTGCATTTTTATTACTACCAAGGTTGAGCATCTGCCTCTTTAAAAAATATATATTTTATTGATTATACTATTAAAGTTGTCCTGATTTTTCCCCCTTAGCACTGTTCCACCCAGCACCCCCTACTTCCTCAGGCAATCCCCACACCTTTGTTCATGTCCATGGGTCATGCATGTAAGTTCTTTGGCTACTCCATTTCCTATTCTGTACTTTACATCCCCATGGCTTTTGTGTAACTACCTATTTGTACTTAATTCTCTCACTTCACCCATTCTCTCTCATTTTCCTCTCATCTGGCAACCATCAAAATGCTCTCTATATCTATGATTCTGTCTATATCTATGATTCTTGTTTGCTTAGTTTGTTTTTTAGATTCAATTGTTGATAGATATGTATGTATTGCCATTTATTGTTCATAATATTGATCTTCTTTCTCTTAAATAAGTCCCTTTCACATTTCCATAATAATGGTTTGGTAATGATGAACTCCTTTAGTTTTTTTCTTGTCTGGGAAGTTTTTTATCTCTCCTTCAAGTCTAAATGATATCTTTGCTGGTAGAGCAATCTTGGCTGTAGTTCCCTACTTTCCATGACTTTGAATATTTCTTGCCAATCCCTTCTAGCCTGCAAAGTTTCTTTTGTGAAATCAGCTGACAGTCTTATGGGAACTCCCTATAAGTAACTAACTGCTTTTCTCTTGCTGCTCTTAAGATTCTCTTTATCTTTAACCTTTGGCATTTTAATAATGATGCGTCTTGGAGTGGGCTTCTTTGCATCCATCTTGTTTAGGACTTGCATGTTTATTTCCTTCACCAAATTAGGGAAGTTTTCTTTCATTATTTTTTCAAATAGATTTCCAGTTTCTTGCTCTTTCTCTTCTCCGTCTGGCACCCCTCTGATGTAAATGTTGGGCCTCTTGAAGTTGTCCCAGAGGCTGCTTACACTATCCTTATTTTGTTAGATTCTTTTTTCTTGTTGTTCTGATTGGTTGTTTTTTTGCTCCGGTATGTTCCACATTACTGATTTGATTCTCGGCTTCATCCACTCTACTGTTTTTTTCCCTGTAAATTGTTCTTTATTTAAATTAGTGTATCCTTCGTTTCCGATCTTTTTTATTTTATGCTGTTGAGGTCCTCACGAAGTTCCTTGAGCATCCTTATAACCAGTGTTTTGAACTGCATTTGATAGATTCCTTATCTCCATTTTGTTCAGTTCTTTTTTCTGGAGTTTTGATCTGTTGTTTTGTTTGGGCCATGTTTCTTTGTCTGCTCACTTTGGCAGCCTCTGTGTGTTTGTTTCTATGTATTAGGTAGAGCTACTTTGACTCCGTGTCTTGGTAGTGTGGCCTAATGTAGTAGGTGTCCTGTAGGGTCCAGTGGAAAATTTATCTACAGTATTGAATCTTTCTCTTCAGAAACACATAATGCTTTTCTTTCTTTTTTATTTTTCCCTCCCTTACCTGAGGACATGTTTATTGATTCTAGAGAAAGGGGAAGGGAGGGAGAGAGGAGAGAAACATGTATCTGTTACCTCTTTTATCTGCCCTGATCAGGGATTGAACCCGTGACCTGAGACCCTTTGGTTTACGGGATGACCCTCCAACTAACTGAGCCACACCAGCCAGAGCTTGTCCTTTTTTTGATACTGGTTTTTAAGTGTTTCTAGTACTTTATACAGTTCTTATACATTAGTTTTCGGTTTATTCCTGAATTTAAGTCTTTATTGCTGTGTAGAATGGGATCTTTAAAAAGTTTATGTATAATTAACTTGAATAGGATCTTTTACAATTATATTTTCTAATTAGTCAGTTGGAAATAACTAGTTTATTTCCATTTCCAACTAAGTTAATTTATAAGAAGAGAGTAGGTGAATACTTGTTGGTTCTCATAAACTTTTTAATGTACTCAAATACATTTTTTATGCCAATTTTTGGAGCCTCTCTGTTTGAGACTATTCACATAGTGAATTGGATTTTCATATATTGTAACTACTTGCTCTATTGTTATTCTTTGACACTGCTTTTTCCTTACATATATTTCATTTGCTGTTGAGCCAGTAAGGTAGTTCTGTTCCTTTATTGGTATATAATATGTAATTTAGCCACCGATTATTTTGGATTTTGCATTGGGACTAGCCTTTATGAGTTTGTCAGACTCCTCCCTGACCTGTCTTAGTACTCTGACAGTAGGTCTTGAATCTATTAGCACAGAGCACATTTTTAGGAGTACGTTCTTCGGGAGATGCTTCTAACAGCTAATAATATAAACTATGTAGTGTAGATACTATTTTTGGTTATATAGTGTATATTTTTATTTTACAAATAAGCAACTGAGATCTAAGAAAGGTTAAATAAATTTCCCCATGTCACACTAGGTTGTGGCAAAATTTAGTTATTAAAGCTTATCTCTTAACTTCTAGTTCAGTGTTATGAGTATATGACTTTATACAAGGCTGTGTATTTGTGATTCTTGCTGAATTCTGTGTGTTTTCTCTAAATGCACTTCTGTGTTTATTTGATAACTTTGTAGAGTTATATTTATTTTTTTAATTTTTCTTGAATTTGTGTTGTACTGGTTAATAAAATTATATAGGTTTCAGGTGTATAATTCTATAATATATCATCTGTACATTGCATTGTGTGTTTATGACCTTAAGTCAGGTTTCCTTCCACGATTATTTATCCCCCGTTCACCCTCTTCTAGTGCCCCTCAGCCATCCTCTTTCCCTCTGGTAATCACCATACTGTTGTCTGTGTCTATGAGTTTTTGTTTTTCCTCAAATATGCTCAAATGCTCAAATATCATGTTTGCATGTATTATTGAATTCAGAGTTTGGTGTCCTTTGTACATTTTTCTCAAGTGCTGATTCATAAATCCAAATAAATTTTAGTTCTCCAAGAGAACCTGAGCTATTAACATGTTGTAGTATTCTGTGATCAAGCTCTTTACAAATTTCATTCTCAAGTAGTTATTTTTCTTAGGGTGACTTTCTTTTCACATTCCAGGGTAAATGATATTCTCATTTTAATGTTAATTACCTTTTTAAAGTGAGAAAAAAAGTACAGTAGGGCCAGCTTACTATTCAAAAAACCCTTTGTCATAAGGTGAAAGCTCAGAGGCTAGGGCTGCAGCTGAGTGGTTGGATGTCTATCCTTTGAGTGTTCTTACAGTAACTGAATTAACTGAATGCCAGACTCTTAGACCACCTGCAACAGTATTTGGGTTGTGGTGAAGTGAGTGTGTAGCTTGTGGGCTCTGTAGTGACTTCAAGAGTTGATCATTTAGTTAACAAGATTAGATTAGTGTTTCCTAAGAGTAGTAAGACCTCAGTGCCTATCCATTAATGTGGAAGTTTCCAAATCATTGCCTTTAAGTTCCTGGAATCTCTGTAGGTTTCTGGGCCTGGTCTTTATCTTTGGCCATTTTCTATCCCCTTCTGGTATAGGAATGCAGATTGATTCAGAAGGGCTGAGATAAATTAAATAAAAATATTGGAAATGACACACTGGAATGAAATTGGAATGTTAACATTCCAGTTCATAGTTGCTGTAGGGACCATTTGGTATGTAAATCACATACCTGAATCCTCAATTATCTGAGAAGCCTTTTGCAAAATGTTAGAGATATCCAGGCCTACGCAAATGAGGAAACAGCCTGTTTGGTGGCTTCTAACTCATCCTTTCTTTAAGTTTTATTTATTGTTCTATCTTCTTGCCACTGCCTTTGATTAATCAACTTCTTCCTCAGGCAGACAGGGTTGGTGAAGACTGGATTCCTTAGCAAACGTTATACATATATGAAGACTTGCCTTTATTAATTAACAGTAGGACTCAAGTCACTTGTATATGCGAGTCGCTTACATCCTTTTGAATATAACCTTTTTACCTTCTCTGAAAGAGCACGTTGCCTGACACTTTGTAGACATTCAATAAATATTTATGGATTTAAAATAAGTTCCATGTATTGCCTGAATTAAGATTTTCTTTTATGAAGAGCAAAGCATTAAGGAAAATGAAATAGTGCTGTAATTGTGTGTAGTTGAATTCATTTATATCCCTCCTCTTTTCTGCTTTACAGGATGTAAGCCTTTAAAATATTACTCTTTAATTAGAGAAAGAAGTATGCTTTGTGTTAATTTGGAGTCTGTCTGCTAAAGCTTTTTGCTTAAGAAAAGATTTAGCTGGGTTTGTAACTTCCATAGTTTATATTAGTATGTAGATTTGCAATTAAGTACACATGGTCAGATGCAGTGTTCACATTTGGAAATCTAATAATGACAGACTAAAAATGAGATTGAACATATGCCAGCAATTTAAGTTAAATATTACACTTAAGCTTTTCTCCCACCAGATAGTAGTTTTTTTTTTTTTAATGTTAATCTTTCTTTAATAGTGATTATAGGAAAACCCTTTTTCTAATCCTCTAAACAGTTGACCAGTTCGAAGTGCTATCTGTGGGCTGAGTAGCTAGCTGTTCTTGCAGCAAAGGAAAGTAGGTTCCCCAAGACTGGCCCATACTGTTCTTGGAAAGTCCTCACCAGGCACTTCATTTAGCGTAATTGAAAAAAGTTCTATTGGGAATGCCTTTGAAATAACAATAGCTGAAGTGTTGCTGGGATGCTGTAGGCTCTACAGCCATTGTTTGCAACAAGTACCAGACTGGTGAGTGAGAATGGCTGTGAATAGTACCTGCAGCAGGTCCAGGTGTTCTGCTAATGCTGCATTGTTGATAGTACATAACCAGAATTTAGATTTTAAGGTTCACTAATCTTCCAGGGAATGCAAAGTAAACTCAGCCTTAAATGTTTCATAGATGTGTCAGCTATTTGAAGGACACCTAGTAGTTTTAACTCAGTCCATTGCTTTATTTATTTATTTATTTATTTATATTTTTTAAATTTTTCTTGAATTTGTGTGATATTGGTTAATAAATTATATAGATTTCAGGTGTATAATTCTATAATACTCATCTGTACATTGCATTGTGTGTTTATGACCTTAAGTCAAGTTTCCTTCCATGATTATTTATCCCCCGTTCACCCTCTTCTAGTGCCCCTCACCCATCCACTTTCCCGCTGGTAATCACCATACTGTTGTGTGTCTATGAGTTTTTGTTTTTCCTTTGTTCAGTCTCTTTACCTTTTTCACCCAGCCCCTCAACTTTCCCTCCCCACCCGCTGGCAGCTCTCAGTTTGTTCTCTATATCTATGAGTCTGTTTCTATTTTGTTTGTTTATTTTATTCATCAGATTCCACATTTAAGTGAAATCATATGGTACTTCTCTTTCTCTGACTGACTTATTTCACTTAGCATAATACTCTCCAGGTTCATCCATGCTGTCACAAAAGGTAAGATTTCCTTCTTTTTATGGCTGCATAGTATTCCATTATGTAAATGTAGCACAGCTTTTTTTATCCACTTATCTACAGACAGGCACTTGGGCTGTTTCCAGATCTTGGTTATTGTAAATAATGCTGCAATGAATATAGTGGTACATATATTTTTTCAAATTGGTGTTTCAGGCTTCTTCAGATATATTCCCAGAAGTGGAATTGCTGGGTCAAAAGGCAGTTCCATTTTTAATTTTTTGAGGTAACTCCATACTGTTTTCCACAGTGTCTGTAACAATCTACATTCCCACCAATAGTGCATGAGGATTTGGTTTATTCTACATCCTTGTCAACACCTGATGTTTGCTGATTTATTAATGACAGGCATTTTGACAGGTGTGAGGTGATAGTTTTAATTTGCATTTCACTGATAATTAGTGACATTGAGCATTTTTTCATATGTCTACTAGTCATCTGTATATCTTCTTTTGAGAAGTGTCTTTCAGGTCCTCTGCCCATTTTTTAATTGGATTGTTTGTTTTTGGTGTTGAGTTTTATAAATTCTTTATAAATTTTGTATTACTGGCAAATATGTTCTCCTATTCAATGGGTTGTCTTTACTGATGGTTTTCTTTGCTGTGAAAAAACTTTTAGATTGATGTAGTCCCATTTGTTTATTTTTTCTGTTTCCCTTGCCCAAGCAGATATATCAGAAAAATACTGCTATGAAAAATGTCTGAGATTTTACTGCCTATGTTTTTTTCTAGGATTTTTAGTTTCATGTCTAACATGTAAGTCTTTAATCGTTTTGACTTTATTCTTGTGTATGATGTAAGAAGGTAGTCTAATTTTGTTTTTTACATGTATCCAGTTTTCCCAACATCATTTATTGAATAGACTATTTTTACCCCCTTGTATGTTTTTGCCTCTTTTGTCAAATATTAATTGACCATAAAGGTGTGGGTTTACTTCTGGGCTGTCTAATCTGTTCCATTGATCTATTTATTTGTTTTTATGCCAGTTCCATGCTGGTTTGATGACTATGGCCTCGTAGTATAGTTTGATATCAGGTAGTGTGATTCCTCCAGCTTTGTTTTTTCTCAAGATTGCTGTGGCTATTTGAGGTCTTTTGTGGTTCTGTTGCAGAGGGGAGGAACCCCCAAGGAGGTATCAGGACGTGCCAGAGGTAGTGGGACCAAAACTGCATGATAGATTTCCATACCCCCAGGTAAGGATAAACAAACCAGCCCAACAGCAAGTAACACCGCAAGCTGCAATGGGACTAGAAACCCTCTCCCCACTTTGGATCATGGTGGCAGGAGAAGGCCTCTGCAGAGGGCATGCGCCAGGCTAGTGAAATGTTTGGACAGAGAAAAAGATCCTCCTATTTGCTTCAGGAGTACATAGCATTTTGGGCCCGGCCTTTTAAATGGAATTGCACATGGAGACTCATCAGTTTTTTTCCTTGCCCTTGCTTGCTGGGTCAGGGACTGGCTCCTGAAGGCTGAGTTCCACACTGGCCTTTGCGCCTCGCTGGTGGCGGCCCACAGGACGCTGTGGCTCCATGCTGCACAGCCCGGGTCCTGGACTGAGCCCCTTCTCAGCTCATGGATGCATAGGCCGAAATGCTTGCCGGCCTTGGGAGTGCGAGCAGCTTCAGGTGCTGGGGGGTACCCCATAGACACAGCCACTCCACAACCAGCTGTGGTGATGTGGCAGTGGCCCAGGCAAGGGGAAGAAGCTGTGGCAATGCAATGGCAGTGCTGGTCCCACAAGTATGCACCCCAGAGAGAGAGAGCGCCTGATGGAGAGCCATTGCCATTCATGTAACAGTCTTGGGCCTCAGGAGGACAAATAAGGATGGAGCAGGGTGTCTGGACACTGACTCTGGTTCTGGGGGTGGCTGGCTTCTTTCTGTGTTTTATGGAAGAGCTTGGCCTGGATCCAGGAAGTTCTCAGCTTCCTCCAAAATCGGGTAACATTTTAATAAAGACCTTTTTCCTTCCCCATCAATATTTGTGTTATGCATGTGTACAGTGGCAGGCAGCCAAATCCCACTTTGTTCAGTAACAGTTCCATATAAATTTTTGTAACATTTGTTCTAGTCTGTGAAATATGTCTTTGGTATCTTGATAGGAATTGCATTGATTCTGTAGATTGCTTTGGCTAATGTGGACATTTTAATGATGTTAATTCTTCCTATCCTGAACGTGGTATGTGTTTCCCCTTATTTGTATCTTCTTCATTTTCTTTTCTCAATGTCTTATAATTTTCCAAGTATAGGTCTTACATCCTTGGTTAAATGTATTCCTCAGTATTTTTTGATGTAATTGAAATGGGATTGTTTTCTTAGCTTCCCTTTCTGATAGTTCATTATTGGTGTATAAAAATGCAACTGATTTCTGGATATTTATTTTATATATGGCTACTTTACTGAATTCATTTATGTGTTCTAGTAGTTTTTTGGGTTTTTTTGGTGGAATCTTTAGGGTTCTCTATATACAGTATCATGTCATATGCAAATATTGACAGTTCTCCTTCCTTTCTGGTTTATTTTAAAAATATATTTGTATCTCATATCTCTGCTACATTCCTTCTATGTAATGCAAGACTCAGTAGCAGTGCAGTGGCACTTTCTAATTGCCACCCTAGCAGGAGGAGGTGCCTGGTATTTGGATCTCTTTTTGCCTCCCAGGACTTGCCATTTACTCTTTATTTTTGTTTGATTGTTTTTCTTCACACATAACCACATCTACTTAAATTTAGAAAGAAGTAAAGACAAATTGCTAGGAGGTGAGAGAAACTGATCAAGGTGATTTGAGATTTGATACCATAATATTGTCAACATTTGCCCTGTAGTAGTAATATAGAATGCCATTTTGTACTTGTTGAAAACATTGTGCTTTTATTCTCCCACTAAATCTTTGTGGGGGAAAAAGTTAGAGTTGCTTTTTAACTTCTTAAGAAAGAAAATGAAAGTAAAACATTAGGACTGTTACTCTAAATGAACTGTTTATACATTTGTCACTAGAAAACTATTTTTAGTTGAATAGTAGCTTGTAATTGTAGTTATTATAGTTTATGGTATTTGTAACCTGCTGTGGTTTTGAATATTGCTCTTAAGACTATAGTTAGTGACCCACTAGAGTTTAATTGCTAGGACATATCCATTCTTTCCTCAAAATTGCAATCAGTGACTACTTAATGACAGCAAAATGCTTGAAAACAAGCTTTTGAAGTGTGGCTGTTACTCAAATACCATAATAACTACTGTGTAAGTGATGGTTGCTTTTTTGCTGTAGAAACTTTGTAATAAGAAGCTTCCACAAAATCCTTAAGAAAAATATAGTATAAAAAGTAACTGATAAATGGAAGATATATTTTAAAGTGGAATGTGGATGAGAAATAGACACACATAAAGGTTTGATGTGGTTATATTTATTTAAATTCCTTGGGTTGTTTTTGGGCTTTGCAGATCAGGTTGTTTTCTTTCTTGACAAATAAATTATTTTTTAAAATATCATTTGTATATCTCTACAGTTTGCAAAATAGTTTCTCTTTAAAAAAGTGGTATACCAAAACCCATTTTACTTCAAAATAAAGTTTGCACATTTGAGCTCTGCAGGAAACAAACTGTGTATTCTAATTTCTAAATTACTAAGATGTGCTTCCAGCTGTCTCCGGTCACATACAGCAGAGGCAGTCCCTGCAGAGCAATTGTACTGTTGGTGTTTAACAGAGCATTTGCCGTTGTTTAGTACCATTTGTCTCTGCATTTATTCAGTATTACCATATGCTGTGATTTCTAGACCAGTGAGAGCATCCTGCAAGCTTAGACTTCCAAGCAGGAGCCCAAGTAAGCAGTGGGAAATGAAGCTGCTATAAAATTTTGTGGACAGTATATATGCAAAATGCTTTTTAAAAATTGTACATAATAAATGGGAAAGCAGGTCACATCTTATTTTTTATAAAGTCTTTTCTGCATCCATCTTTCAAAAGTATGCTTATACTTGATGATCAAAGTAGGCTTTAAAAATGGTGTGGTGTGGAAATAATTTTAACATAACAGTTTAAATAATTAAACACTCACTTATTTCCATTTTCTATAAATGATAGGGATTTTTTTAAAGGCCTGTTAACACCTAAATACACTTTTGGTCATTTCTTCTAATGGAAGGGACTATATGATTGAGAGACATGTATGATACTATAGTTTTTATTTATTCTCACCAAACTTTTTGCCCAATTTTAGTCAGCAGATAAACTGGAGTTTGTTTTCCTTTGCTGACTAGCTTACTGGTAACTTACTTTAGGGAGCAGGAACAAGTTTAGTTAACAATTTTTGGAAATAGAAAAAGGGGTAGAGAATGTATGGCTTCTGCAATCCAAAAAAGAGGGAGATTCACCGTAGCTTAAGTAATTGAAAGAGTTTTTGTAAAATGCATAATTGTAATGCTACTTTAAAAGGGGGTGGTGGGTGTATGGGCTGCCTCAAAACTTAACATTGAAATTAAAGATAAGACTTAAGTTATCAAACATTTATTGTACACTTACTATGGATAAGAAAAAAAACCCACTTAGGGAGTCTTAAGAATTTGGGATGAGATGATTGTTGTAACTGAACATTGGATATAGTTCTGTGAGTATCCTCATGCTTGAGAGTAAAAACATATAAAAAATAGATTTTATGATTCTTTTGATTCAAACAAAGAGAATGTACAAGTTCATGTAGAGGAAGCTTTTCAATACTCAGAATTATTTCTTAGATCTATATTGTATTCTCATTCTGACCTTGGGGAAATGGCAGAACAATACCATAGCATCTTACATGACTTAGCTCAACTACCCTATAGGGTAGTTGTGACCCAGCTCAACTGTGACCTGTGACCTAATACATCATACGTAAGTCCTTAATGATTATCACAGTCATAATATTATACTTATTGATCTTTCATAGGATGTTCATATCCATTATCTCACTTAAGCCCCTTTGTTAGTCTTTCTGTTGTAAACCATTAAAGCAAATATATACATATGCATATTAAAATATAAAAATGGTATATAATGTAAAAATGCTTCTGGGTTAAGATAAATATTTTCATGATGGCAAAGAGGTAATTGATAGCTTTTATCCTCTACTATGTGTCAGGCTCTCTGGTATGCAATTGCATTATTGCATTTGTATTATCTCATTTAATCACCCCACTAACTTATAAAATAGGTAATTGTATTCCCATTCTAATATGAGACCTCACTAGAGAAGTAGGAAATGGACTTTGGAGGGTAGGAAGGAAGATGCTGGTTTATTAGGTGGAGAGACAGTAATACTTGGTAAGATACTTTTGATTGTGTGCTGTTTACTGAGAAACGTAACAAAACAGAAGAATGGGGGTTGTGTAAATGCTGATGAGTTCAGTTTAGACATGTTGGATTTAAGGAAGGGAAGCAGACTTTAAAGAAGGTGGGTACAGCCAACAATGGTGAGGGTTTTTTTTTGTTTTTTTTTGCCTTGAAAATTTTTTAAGGTTTTATTTATTTATTTTTAGACAGAGGGGTAGGGAGAGAGAAAGAGAGGGAGAGAGACATCATGTGTGGTTGCCTCTCAAGCACCCTGCCCCCGCCCCCACTGGGGACCTGGTCTGCAACCCAGAAATGTGCCCTGACTAGGAATCGAACCAGCGACCCTTTGGTTCACAGGCTAGCGCTCAATCCACTGAGCCACACTGGCTAGGGCTGCCTTGAATCTTAGATATTTGTTAGGCACTTCTTTGAATGTTAATAACATTTAAATGTTGATCGTGTTCGTGAAGGAATATAATGAGATGTTGATGCTTTCAATAATTAGATAAATTTTGGGAGAATTTCACAGTTTGTGAACATTACAGTTACCATGCCCTTTGTAGGTAAAATATGTTTTTTAAGCAAACTGAGAGATTGCCTGAAACCTCTCTTACATTTTTATTATTTTTTTAAGATTGTATTTAATTATTTTTAGAGAGGGGGAAAGAAGGAGAGAAACATCAGTGTGTGGTTGCCTTTTGTGCACCCCTTGCTGGTGATATAGCCCACAAACCAGGCATGTGCCCTGACTGGGAATCAAACCAGTGACTCTCTGATCCGCAGGCTGGCACTCAATCTACTGAACCACACCAGCCAGGGCTAAATTTTTAAATTGTTTATTATATAAGCAGACTTTTTTATTGTAAGAAAAAATAGTGTATAGAAATTAAAATGAAGAGATAAAACCAATAGTCCTACTGGGTTAACTGTATTCTAATTTTTTCCCCCTATTTGTTGTTTCTTTCAGAAATATGGCTACACACACCTTTCTGCAGGAGAACTTCTTCGTGATGAAAGGAAAAACCCAGATTCACAGTATGGTGAACTCATTGAAAAATACATTAAAGATGGAAGGATTGTGCCAGTTGAGATAACCATCAGTTTGTTAAAGAGGGTAAGGAGTGTGAATGCCAGCCAATTTAAACCAGCAAGGAAACAAGAATTTAAATCTATCTTTAGAGTAATGAAAAAAATCAGAGTATTGAATTTCTCTGTAGAAGACGATCATGGTGTTTAAGAGTGGGAACTCCACTTCCACATGGGAAGAAATTGGACAGTAGCAAAATTCTTTGCTTTGGTCTAGGATCAACTCAACATTCATATGTGTGCACTTGACGGTCTCTTTTCCATTGGTTTCTTCTTTTTCTTCTTCCCCTCTTTTTCCTCCCTTTCCTCCTTTCCCTTTTCTATTCTTTTGTAAACTTCCTTCCTTCCTCCCACCTCCTTCCCTCCCTTTATCCCTGTCTTCCATGACCTTCCTACTGTTGCCATTCTCTCAGGCTTGGTATCTCCTTTTCTGGTGTATGCATCACCATCTTCAGTATGAAATGCAAAGATTAACATCTATCAAAATAAAATATTTCCCATCTAAAAAAAAAGTGCATTTTCATAACTTTCCACTTCTAGTCATTAATGAGTATTTTCACATGTAAGAAACAGTAAAGGAAAAGTGCAAGAATGGGAACAGCAAGGAATAGTTTAAACTCGATGGTAAAGAGATGTGTAGGCATCTGGATGGAATCAGAGAAACTTGAGGATGAAGAGTCGCGTATTCAAACACACTCTTACCTCTTGTCTCAGAGATTGGAATAACCTACTTCTATTTCAGGGTAATAAATCTCCTTATTCTCTGGATGTAATGCTCTTTCTCCACTTTATATCTAAGCATCATGAAAGACCAGTCTACATTTTTGTACTTCCTCACTTTCTACTCGTAACCCTTTGCAGTTAGGTTCTATGTCCATCTTCATTGAAACTATTCTTGCTGTCATTACCAATAACCTATATCAAATACAGGGGATATTTTTGTCATTTTTTGTGTAGCATTTAACTCTGCTCACTGTCTTTTTGAAACTCATTCCTTCTTTGTTCTCTGTGACACTATTTTTCTTGATTCTCTTCCTATTTCAAGGACTACTATTTCTTGAGTCTCCTTTGATAAATCTTCTTCTGCAAGTTTCCTAAACCATATATTTCTCAGGGTTTTATCCTGGGTTCTCCTATCATTTTATATATTTCTTGCTAGATGGTTTTAGCCATCGCTAAGGCTTTCCATGTGCTAATGGTGCCAAAATCTGTAGCTATAGTATGCTTTTGTTTTCTGAACTTCAGACCTACATTTCTAACCAACTACTAGGCATCCATCTTACAGGTATGTCTTACAGGTGTCTCAGAATCACCATGTCAGAGACTGAATGTATCATCTGAAATGTGATCACCGTTATTTCCTGTCCTTCTTAATGGGTCTACCATCTCATCTACCCAGCTGCCCAGGCCAGAAATCTGGGTTTTATGCTCTATTTTCCAAGTCTGCCTCACTTTCCCACATTCATTCAGTGATCAGATCCTTCCATTTGTCTTTCTTGTAATCTTCTTCTATTTCCTTTTTTTTCTTTATTATAACTGTCATCTCAGTTTAGACCCTCTTTTCTTCTTGACTATCACTAGAGCCTCCTCTTAGTCTTTTTGCCTAAATCATTCTTGTCCCTTTCAAATACATCCTTCATGGTGCAGTCAGGGTGACTTTTTTCCCCCCTGAAAGGTAATGTGAGCATATTCTTTGCTTAAAGTTCCTTGATGATCCTGTATTGCTTCCAGAATAAAAACCAAATCCTCTGTGTGGCATAACAGGTTCTTCATTAATCTTGCCCCTCATACTTTCTAGTCACATCTTCCACCATTTTATATACATATCCTAGGATTCAGCTGTATCAGCTTACTTCAAATTCATCAGAGCTGTATACTTTCTCATTTCTGAGCCTTTATACATGCAGTTTACACTGTCCAAAGTACTTGGATCCCTGTCTGCCTGCCTGCCACTTCACTATTCAGGATTCAGTTCTGCTGCCACCTCTTAGATAAAGCTTCCGAGTTGCCCAGGTAGTTTGTGCTTGCTTCTTTGTTTTATCATAGCGTCCTTTTATGCCTCATGATAGAACTTAGCACACTTAATTACATATTTGTTATCCACTGGACTGTGAGCTCCCCAGGGGCCGTGTCCTTGCTGTTTATGTCCCCTGAGAGTTAGTCTTGAATAAATGTATGTTGAGTGAGTAGAATATTGATTTGTGCCTCTTCATATATCTTCCACTATCATAATTGGTATAGAAATGTTATAGCAGGGGCACAAAAGCATGCTGTGGAAGTTTTGTGAGTGTTGGAGAAGCTAGATGCTGGAATAAAGCCAGCCCTCAGATAAAGGAGTCAGGAGTCCTGACGGCCGTTGTTCTTGAGGAACTAGAAAACAGTTTGAGCACTTATAGGACCAGATACTGGTTTGCATTGAATAGAGGCGCCTCTGGACTTTTTCAAAGTTGCACATCTGTGCTTATCCCATGGTGATTGGTGTGGTAAGGATTTGGAGATTAGACATCTGCATCTCCCGTTCACGTACTCCCATGTTCTACTTAAATTCAGACTTGGGAAGAGGATGGTGAAATGTGCTCTTCTTGCTGTCTCTTTGAAGGTATTGTTTTCTTTGCTACCTGTGTTTGCGGTAGCCAGTGAGTGGCATTTAGGTTTAATTAGCTTCAATTAAAAGAAAAAAAAACACAACAATATTGACTCCTTCACTTAGTTAATGCTAGCAGTCTGTTATAATTTTCCAGAGCTTTTTGCAATTGGACTTGAATTATTGCAGAGAATCTGAGTGCCTTTAAATGCAGCATACATACTTCCTGCCACAGCAGAATGCCTTGGGAAGAGGAAAGGGAAGACTGGATAGGGTTTCTAGTGGCTGAAGCAAAGATATTGGTTAATACTTATTTTTCTCTTTTGCTGTTTATAACTTTGTGAATGTATATGTTAAAGCAATACTATAGAAAATTTAGAAACTGCAAAAAATGTGTATGCCCACAAAGTGGGGGAAGGGTACACATCCATAATTCCACCAGCAAGCATGTTAATACATTGGATCATTTTCTTTTAAGTCTTTTTTTCGTATGCATTCTTCACACTTTACTTAATAACAATAAAACAAGCACCAACATATCCACTAGCCTGCTTGAGAAATTGAATTTTGTTAATGTAGTATTGACCCTAAATCTTCCTTTTCCTGTAGGAAATGGATCAGATGATGGCTGCCAATGCTCAGAAGAATAAATTCTTGATTGATGGGTTTCCAAGAAATCAAGAGAACCTTCAAGGTTGGAACAAGACCATGGATGGGAAGGCAGATGTAGCTTTCGTTCTGTTTTTTGATTGTAATAATGAGGTAATGCACATTGTCATCTGCCTACATGGGTTTTAAGCAACTTGATTGTCAGCTATACAGAAATACAAAGTGGCTTTTTGAAAATGTATAGTTTATTGATTTTGGAGGAGAGAGAGGAAAGGAGAGAGAAAGAAACATTAATGTGAGAGAGAAACATCAGTTGGTTGCCTCCCATTTGTGCCCCAACCTTTTGGAATACAGGACGATGCTCCAACCAGCTGAGCCTTACCAGCCAGGGCCAAAGTGACTCTTTACCGATATTCACGTTCTGTGTTGGCAGCAATGTCTTTTTGAATCGGAACATTGGATGGACGGAACAGCACTGTCTTGCTGTTGGAGTGCATCAGCAACATTGTGGACCTAAAATTTGCTTTTTGGTTTTTCAAAAGAACAATTTGTCTTGCATTGTTTTTAAGTAGGAATTGACTTGTACAATAATGTTAGCTGATAAAGCTGCCCCCTATTACTTCTTAAGTATGAGCTGTTACCTTTCCTTAGGATGGTTGTTTGCTGGAAAAGAAGC
The DNA here is from genome assembly GCA_004027475.1 of Anoura caudifer. Classification (NCBI taxonomy): domain Eukaryota; kingdom Metazoa; phylum Chordata; class Mammalia; order Chiroptera; family Phyllostomidae; genus Anoura; species Anoura caudifer. Next base: position 87,277 of record PVKU01001191.1, on the reverse strand, counting down.
ACACATTTCTGGGAAGTTGAGAAAAGTTTCTATTTTATAGAAACGTTTAAGATAAGCCGATTTGTCTTCTCAGAGTAAAATGATCTTGAGGGAAAAAAGCAGGAAAGCATTCTTTTTCTTGCTGGCATTTTTAATAACTTACTTAGACATACCTTTGAATAACTAAATTAATTTCTTGGAATCATTTAATTAAAAGGCCTGGCTGTTTCACACCTGTAAACTTCATTAAATTAATGCCAGCAGCCTGAAGGGGTAAGGATCTGAAGTGCTGCCCTCAGCAGTGTGGCTCGGTTGGTTGGGCGTCAGAGGGTCACCACTGGTGGGTTCCCAGTCAGGGCACATGCCCAGGTTGCTGGTGGTTGGAGCGTAAGAGAGGCAGCCCTTCAATGCCTCTCTTTCACATCAACGTTCTTTCCTTTTTCTCCCTCCTTTCCCCTCTCTCTCTTAAAAAAAAAATCCTGAAGTACTGCCTTGAAGGAAATTGGCTGGTTGAATTGCAAATCTCCTCTGGTGGAAGGACTTGCTGAAACCTTTGAGTTGTTTTAAAATGTAACTGTCTTCTTCCAGCCCCCAAAAATATGTTTTCACTTATTCTTCAAAGTTAACTTTAGAATGTTACCATAGCTTTATAACCAAGGAATGTTTATTCACAATTAAAAAGGGGTACTTTATTGCAATGCAAATATGTTGATTTTTAAATATTTGGATATTTATGGAATTATTGAAAAGTAAGCAGAAATAGAACAAAGTTTGAGGCCTGTAATTCATACCTAATAAGTGAATAATAATATATCCTAGCTGGAACCATACACATACAGATCTTTTTATTGCGGTTTGAAAACAAATATGCAGGAAAAACTGAGTCATGAATGAATTTTTATTATGCTCTGTACTTATTTAACCTAGTTTATGTAAATTGAACCACATGTTTAAATTTAAAAGGACTTTATATGTTGATTAATGAATTAAACACATTTGGTTTAATGCAGGTTTTTTCTTTAACTCTTAAAACTTTATTCTCTTTTCAGGTTAAAAGAATGGCAGATTCATATCTTTCCTTTTTATTTTGTCCTTTTCAAAATAACTTTTAATTTATTGATCTTTTCAGATCTGTATTGAACGATGTCTTGAGAGGGGAAAGAGCAGTGGAAGGAGTGATGACAACAGAGAGAGCCTGGAAAAGAGGTACTTTGCAGTTTTTATACAATAGCCACCTTAGCCTCAGTTTGCAGCTTGAGTAGCAGGCTAAACACCTGCCTCATTTGGTCCAGTAAAAGGTAAAACGCCATGTTTAAATATGTGAAATGGCTTACTTAAGATGATGGTAAGGGAATTGGCTGAGTCAGATCCAGTGTTTTCCTCTAAGCTTTCCTATAACATGGGGGAGGATGGATAGATACTTAGAACCTTGCAATATTTCCTTCTTTTTGCAGAATTCAAACCTACCTTCAGTCAACAAAGCCAATTATTGACTTATATGAAGAAATGGGGAAAGTCAAGAAAATAGATGCTTCTAAATCTATTGATGAAGTGAGTATCTCTAGCCTGCCTTAAAAGTCAAGTAAAAATGTGATGGAGGGGTTCAGCAGAAGGAAAAAATACTGACACAACAGTTTGCTTTTCAAGATACTGGAGACTAAATGAAAAATTAGGCTTTTTCTCCTTTGTGAGTAGAGTCTAAAATGGATCTTACAACTTCAGACTTTTTCTTCCTAAGAAGTGGGTGGTTTATTAATCCCAAAACTCATTTCTTAAACACTGGAAAATTGGCACTTTGAGACTATGATTTGGATCATGATCAGTTTTTTTAAATCTATAATGTGAATGGCAAGTCCTACAGCTCAGGAGTCCCAGGCTGCTTCATCTCTTGTATTGCAGAGCACACAGCTCCAGAGGTGCAGGGTTTACGTGACTCAGTACTGCTCTCTCCCTCGTGAGTCAGCTGTGGTTTGCAAGCCCTCAGTGCCCAGCAACTATTTCTAGTGCCTTTTAATTCATCCAGTCTTTTCCTGATTCCTGATTCTTCTTCCTCTGGACCTTTCTTTTTTATTACATAGTTGTTTCTGGTTTTTTATCCATTGATGCTTTCTATAGCGATGAGGTAATACATCAGAAAACTTAAGTGTTTCAGAATCAGAACTAGGAAGATAAGCCACTTCTATTGTATCAGTTTTTGGTAGCTGATCGAGAAGTTTTGTTTTGTCCTAAGAACACTAATAAAATTGAATGCATCATTTTCATAATTTTATATGTATTATTTATGGTGTTATGTTACTGTCTAAAGTAAAATAGAAGAAACTAAGAAATCCTAATGTGTTTTTTCATGATCTATTTTGGAAATTAATATAAAATCAATACATTTTAAGGCTATATGGTATTTTAACAATATCTACTTTATAAAATTGTTACTGTCTTTTTCCTTTATAGGTTTTTGATGAAGTTGTGAAGATTTTTGACAAAGAAGGCTAACTTTAGACCTGAAAGCATCCTTGAAATCATGCTTGAAATATTGCTTTGATAGCTGCTATCACAATCCCTTTTTAAGTCAATTTTAATGTTTCATAATTACATCACAATTAATGGCCACAAAGTATGTAAGACAAATTAAATTTTTTTATCTTTTTTTTTTTTTTGTCACAGGAGTAGAGAATACATTTGGATCTAATGTCATCTTAGCTATGGTGCTCACAAAACAAAGAAGGGCATTAGCTAGTTCTTTGTTTTTATTCAATAAGAAAATCCCTTTTATAGTTTGTGCCTTCTGTGAGCAAAACTTTTTGGTATGTGTATATCCCTGTAGTAATTGCTATGTGTCAGGACTAGGGATTCCTCATTTCCTCTTTTTCTTGCAGGTTTTAAATTTCCAACCTGTTAAGTAAATTTGTGGACCAAAGTCCAAAGGAACTCTTTGTGTAGTCAGTTCTTACATAATGTGTTTGGTAAACAAACTCATAATATGAATTGCTAGGAGTGTTTTAGTATTTATCAAATAACTGGCCATATCCTATAGAAAGGTAAGAAAACTTAGGCTACATTTTCCTACAGCTTGTACAAAGTTGTGTGACAGGGCATAGTTTCTGCTTCCAAGGATTGGGATGGGGGCACTGGGGGTTCAGAGCCTGACAGAATTGTCAGCTTTATTCTGACATAAATCAGAGGATAAGGGGCAAGGATCACTTCTAATGACATGTGTTCCTTATGCTCTATTGTATAGTGTTATTAGTGATTAAGTTGATCTCAACAAAATTTCTAGCAGTGGAATCTTGAAATGCATGTACTAGATTTATGGTAAAATGAGTTTTTTTGGTTTGCTTTCCAGATTAAAGATAACATTAGAATAAAGTAGAAGAAATATGATGGTTAAATTTCCCATTTGTATTTTATTTTTTGAATATTTTTTTCATAGTTATTGTTTAAGAAGATTAAAAAAATCACTGCTCTTTGGTCAGAAAAATAATAAATATATCTTATAAATGTTTGATTCCCTTCCTGGCTACTTTTATTCAGTAAATTCTTTTTTTTCTGGCATCATGCTGAAGCATGGGAAGGTATAGAATAAAAAGGGCTATAGAGTCTAAAGAAATTTTTTCTTAAATCTATTCTTCCTTTAAAAATTTTTGAGAAATCTGTTTTCTCCATTTTTTCTGCCATCACCAATGCAAAGTGGTATTTAAGTTTTTTATTATGAGACTTCTTAAAATGCTTCCCATCTTCAGCACATACACTGTTTGGTATACAGGGTTAAATTAGACAAAAATTTTGACTTTATATAATTATTAATATAATTAATTTTTTATATTTAAAGCCATTGGAAATAATAAGGCCAATTTATAGATATTCTTATACAGGGGTCGGGCTAAAGTAGGTTTATACTTGTTTGTATGGAAAAAGACATGCAGGTTGTGATTATTACAGTAGCTTTATTAACTCACATACAACTGTAAACCCACTTTTGCCCACCCCTGTATTATAACAGATTTATTTATTTCTATGTGTGTTATGAAATTCACTTATTAATGATGAATTTTCAAACATACTTGCTGTTATAAAAACAAAGTATTCATAAGTGCTGTATAACACATTAGCCACCAAAATTTGTATTGACATTATCTTGGTTTCTTGGAAGAGATTGTAATGAATTCTTATCTAGTGTTTTGGTCCAGCCAGTACAACCCTCTGTACTGGGTAATTTAATTAAGCAGCTGTAGTATGAAGCAAGAGTAAAGACTTAAGGTTTTGAGTGCATTCCTACTCACGTAAGTGAAGAAATGCATCAGGTAGGGATCTAAATGTTTATATTAGTATCGTGAAAGCAACCTTAATTTAAGGATTTTAAGAAGACTGTTGAGACTAGGTGCTTTGCTTACTTTCATCAAATATCTTTCTGTGGCATAATTACTAAATTACGGAGCTCTGCTTTTTAAGTAGAAAAACATGTTAGCAATACTGAGTTTAGGAGCTGATTGAGACACATCTAACTTTACTAGTTAGGTCATTCCATTTGTTAAAGATACAGTCACCAAGAAGTTTTTGACTTTCTTGAAAGACCCCAGTGGAAGCTTTGCCATTTAAAAAAAAATTACATGATTTCCATTCAGTGATGATGGATGTATATGAGTATTTAGTCAATAATCCCAATAAATTTTGTGCTATGGCCTTTGTTGTTTGCTAGTTCAGATTTCTGTCCTCTCAAGTATATTGAACATTTAGCATGTGGGTCCTCACATAGCAAAAGCAGAGTTCAGGATCCAGGAGGATTTTCTGCTCTGTGTGCTATGTTTGTGTGTCTTGAATTAAGCAGAAAGCGTGACTCAATCCCAGTCCTCCAAGAGTAGTCTGGAGCCGAGGTACAAGTAGCCTGTTTCCTTACCACCTTGCAGCATCAATAACTTGTCGCTTTGAGGGGGAAATTGGCAGCAGGCAAGCAGTATATCTGTCTCAGGATGTGGTGGTGTCTTTTGTGGGTTTGTGGCTTTGTCCATGTAATTTAAGTGGTTGTCTGACATTTCAGTGGTCCCTGTAGATAATAGTGGCTGAAAGTGTTGGCCAGATGAAGTCAGCATCTTTTCCCTGGAGGTTTGGTCTTTCATCTTCAAACACATGTTATCTGCACCAGTCACAGAGCTGCAAACACATTCTCTGCCTTCCAGGAAATTTCTGTCAAAATCCAACACTCTGATGCAGACAGACCTTCAGATGTCTTATGTTGGCTAACTTCAATCATTCTTATATAGTCTCCTATACTTCTCCCTAGCCTACATGCATACTTTAACTAAAGTAAGTAGTCCTTCAGTCTCAGTATTTTTTTTTAATGAAAGAAAGAAATGAAGCTCATTTATTGTGTAACAAAGGAAAAAACTAAAAATGGTTCTAATCTCCTATCCCTTCTTTCCCTCATTGCAAACTCCAGTGTAAGAACTCTCTTGGATCCAGGCCCACTTTCCTTTGAATGGGTGTGGTGGTTGTGATTGTGATGGTAGTCTGGACCTCAGTCAGGTTCTGAAGGTCACCATCTTTCCTGTTGAGAGCCGAAGGACAAAGCTGAATTTCTGGCTACCACCCTATACCCAGTGTCAGCCATATCGACTGCAGGCTATTCTGCTCAGACTTGATGGGATCCCTGCTGTCCCCATTCATTAGAGCAGAGCCTGCTTCTCTTAGGTCCTTCTTTTCCAAAGAGGCTTTTCTTCCATGACTGTCCTCATAAGGCCCTGGTGTAGGAGAAGAGGGCTTAATTACTTTCTACTGTTTAGGGAGATAAGGTTACAGATCAGCTCTTCTCCGGATGTGGTTCTTTCCGCCACAGAAAATTGTTTTCTACTTATGATACATTTTCAGGTAACTATGGGACTTCCTAAAACTGGCCTTTGATGCCTTAACCAACCAGAGGAAAAGCATCCATAGGGGTACTGCTACATTCCACCCTACAGGTAGGTAATGGAAGCAAACTTTAAGGACTGCCTTCTGCATGGCAGAATCAAGCAGCTAAGCAGCATACCATATAAACAGCATATGTATTCCCATGTGGCTGAATAACCACATTTGAAAACAAAGTAAAATTCAAATAAAGCCATGTATATGAGCTTTAGGAATGCTCATATATTAATACTATGTGTTAGAAGGCTTCCTGGGAGAAATGTACTCTCAGTAGCTGCTTCTAAGAAATTAAGGGAGCCCTGGCTAGTGTGGCTCAGTAGATTGAGCACTGGACTGTGAACCAAAGGGTCACTGGTTCGATTTCCCATGGGAGCATGTGCCTGGGTTGCAGGTTGAGAGTGCCTGGGGTGGTGCTCATGCAGACCCCCACCATTGGGGGCACATGAGAATCAACCAATTTATGCATCTCTCATGCATCGATGTTTTCCTCTCTTTCTGCCTCCCTTCCCGTCTCTCTAGAAACAATTAATTAAGGGGGGGGATTGATACAGTGGACTGAAGATGGACTTTCAAGAAAGGCCCTCAATTGAATAAGTTTCCTTGCTAGTTTGTAGATGCTTGTAGTCCTTTGAGGGTGGAACTGGCCCTTTCACAGCCACGTGGCTCCAGGGGCTTCCAGAGCCAGAGGTGAAGGACATTGAGTGAGTTCAGCAGTTCGTACTTGGGAGCACAGGGCTGTTGTGCATGGCTCAGCCTCGCTTGTTCATTAGTTCTAAACAGCAAGTCCTCACATAACTTTCAGTGAAATGATATATAATGAAATCAATTTCAACATAGGCTAGGTGATAAAAATGAATTAAGTTCCAATGTTATAACTAAATGGTATTGAATGAAGCGTTTTTCAAGGACCAGAGTATCTATGGTGATGAGGCTGCATGACAATGCACTTGTCAAAATGGAAACCTTTTTGCTTTTTTACTTACCAGGTAACGTGCACAGTAGGCAATACTGCTATTTTGTCCTCAACTGGGATAGTCATCAAGATGGACACATTATTTGGAGGGAAAATGCTCAGGTTTAATGGCTTTCAGATTGGATCAAAATATTTCCACATCAAAATAACCAAGTTAAAATAGTTGCAGTGAAATCCCATTGGTGTCAAATGTGTCAGAAAGCAGATGCTCTATATTTCTTCCTCTGTTGAGGGTCTTTGCTTTGGTCTGGATCAGTGCTGGCAGCTGCTGCTGTGTGCCAGTGGAAGATTGAGAAGTTTAGGGGATGGGACAGGATGAGGGTAGGGCGAGTAAAACTATTTGAATAGAAAAGCAAGAGTTGGTTCAGTCCAGTTCTCCTTCATACATATGGCTCTTGGAAGAGTTTACTTTAATTCTACCCATAATCACTCCCACCAAACACCATTTCTTAACCTGCCTAATAGTCTTCATGATCATAGACCACATCCCCATTTCTCCCCATAAGTGTTTTGTTGGTGAAAATAGATTTCAGGAACGTGACTCCTTAACACCATCTATTTTCATTGATCCTTGTGGTTTGATTAATTTAATAGCTATTTCTGAGTTTAGGATAGTGTATTTGGCTTAAGGAAGTAGCTTTAATTTATAGTCATTGACTAAGTCATTGTTTTATATGACAATACACAGATTATAGCCAATTGCTGAAATAATAGCTAGATGCATACATAATAGGTAGAGGAGGTGTTATTAAGGTCTGTAATTACATTCATGGAAGATCCGCATCTTAATTTAGCTAACCAGTCACCTTAGCAAGTGAATTTCAGAGATGCTAATCCTGTGACTGAGATCAGAGGGTTTGTTACAGGAAATCTATGTCTTCCTTTGGCAATGTGTCTGTCACCAGACCGGGACGTGACACTAGCACTAAAATGATGCAGTCATGCAAAATTGGCTGGCCATTCATTCAAAATATGTTTGAGACAGATTTATTAGGGATACAGCAATCAGTCATACATAACCCTTGCCCTCAATGTGCTTACCAGCTCACATCCAGTGGTTTCTTAACTGTATTGTGTTTCTATATAGTGCTTGCAATGCTTTCATGCAAACTCTTTTACCCCTGTGATCTCATTTAGTTTCCCCAACAAGGTGGGTTAATATGGCAATTTCCTATTTCATGGATAGTTAAACTGAGGTCCAGAGAGTTCAAGTCAGTTGGCCTATCTGCATATTTCAGCCAAATTAAGTATGCCTTGATTCTAAGCATTTTTTGTTTAAATTAAAGGCCTTTTCAGCTAGTTAGTTGTGAATCTAGAACTGGAACCCAGGTCTGTCTCCTGCTTTTCTAACAGCCCTTGCTGACTCCCTGTAATAAAGCCCAATTTTAGGTGACTTCTAATGCTCCATTATATTGGCCTATTAACCCTCATTTATTTTCTCTGTCCCACATGTGTGCAATTTGTGACGTTACTTTGCTTACTTGTTGTTGCTTTCCCTGTTAGATTGTAAGTGCCAGGGCAGCAAAAACGTCTTTATCTCTTTTTTTCCAGTGCCTGCATATAGTAGGCAATTGGTACATATTTGTTGAAAAAGTAAACAAAAGTAAAACTATTTTTCGGCTGTCACTGCAGTAGCTACAATTTGCATCATTGAACTTTGAGTCCCAATTGGGTTCATTTGCAGTCTCCTTAGGATTCTGTTTTCGTTCACCCTGAAGATTGGAAGCTGATAATCATAAAGTACTGGGGTTGGGAGGAGAGATAAATTTTTGATCCTATCAGCCTCCCTCTACTGTTTTTTTTTTATCCTCAACCAAGGACATTTTTTTCGTTGCTTTTTAGAGAGAGAGGAAGGGAGAGGGAAATGTGTGAGAGGGAAGCATCAACTGGTTGCCCCCCCCCCCCCGCCCCCGCCCCCGCACGCGCTCGGACCAACCGGGATCAAACTGGCAACCTAGGCAGCAACCTTTATGCCCTGACTGGAGATCAAACCCGCAACCTTTCAGTTACAGGTCGACGCTCCAACCAACTGAGCCACATCGGCTAGGGCTCTCCCTCTACTTTAGCACTCAAGTCACAGAAAGATTTGAAGTGTGAGTATCTTGGAAGCAAGGAAAGACTGGGACCAGAAAACAATGTTTTGGTGAAAATCTCATCCAGCTACCCGGAGTTCAATCTAATTGATAGATTTTTGACTTACTGTACCACCTCTATTTTAATGTTACCATGTTCCGACATAGAAAATCTCTGCTTTATGCAGACAGTTTCTGGTCTGTGTTACAGATCTGAAACCTCTTAGTGTACATTTCTACTGGAAGCCATCTAGAACCACAGTGCGTGCTCAGCACTTTCACTGACTGTTTATTGAATTGGGAAAGAATAAAGTGAGAAGCTTTCTCCTCTGTGGTTATGCATTGTGGTTCTTGATCAATAAGAGTCTTTGGGAGAGAGGTTTTAGAGATGGTTGTTGCAGGTCTCTATGTTCTTAATGACCTGGCACAGAATAGATTATTAATACATTTTATTGCTAGTACATTGCCTATGCATTTTATTGGATCTTAAAAGAAGGAGAGTGTCCTCAGAGCCCTCCAGGTAGTTAGAAAGAGAACAGGCGCGCCTGTCTCCCAGCTCCATTCCTCACACCAGCATGCTTCTGCCTCCGTCATTCCTAACAAGGACTTGGGAAAGCAAAGGGAGATGTCGTGGTGCTCTAGGGACAGCTCATTCAGTGTGCCGAGCATATATTTTAAACCATATTAAGAAACAAACAAACCAATACCCTACCCCCAGAAATTCTAACTTAATTTTAAAAGCTCCCCAGGTCAATCTGAAACAGTGATTCCCAAACTTTCCAGTGTATACAAATCATTTGAAGGGCTTGTTAAACCCAGATTGCTGTCCTCAACCCCAGAGTTTCTGGCTCTGTAGATCCTGGGTATGGCCCAAGAATTTATATCTTAGAAAGTTCCAGGTGATGCTGATATTGATACTTTGAGGACCACTGTACTAAACAAAGTAACCAGAGAAGGTATTTGGAAACTCCTAGCCTCACGTCTTTGTGGGCAAAGGACAGAGTCTTCTTGCCTAGCATAGAGTTAACAGGTCCTTCATGTTTGATGAGTTAGTAACAACACACAGGAAAGCTCACTAACCAAACACTTGCCTAGTCTGCCATCCTTGATGCTCATGAGTTGAGCAGGGAGAAGTACTGCAAGGCGATCACAAATGTTCTTGCACTCAAGAACTGGGAGATGCCATCTAACTTAGCAGATGCCATGGCCTTAAAAGACAAGGAGAGCCCAGTGGGCCACCATCGGTCTCCAGACCTCTGATGGGAGATGGAGTAGATGTGGTCCGTGTTGGCTGGGGGGCAGAGCCAGGGCAGGGGAAACAATGCAAGGAAGACCTTTTAAAGTTGGAGCTGCCCAGAAGCAACCCGGGCTGCTTGAGGACATGATGAGCTCCCCGTCTCTGGAGGTGTGCCAGCAGAGCCTGGGTGCCTACTTGGCAGGGTGTGTTAGAGTCTTAGAGCCCCGAGACTCTGGTTTGGGACCACCCTGTTCAAGTGGTTGCTCTCCAAGTCTGAAGTCCACCTGGAGCCCCAGCCACATTCTCTGGGCCACACTGAAGGAAGAGTTTTCTTGGGCCACACATTAAATACACAAACACTGATGAAAACTGGTGAACAAAAAAAAGGTTTTAAGTAAATTTAAATGATTTTGTGTTAGGCCACATTCATAGCCATCCTGGGTTGCAGGTTGGATGCCTCTGCTGGGTCTAGGCCCTATTGTAACTCAGGACATGGGACAGTGGGAGGAAAGGCTAAGGAACATCATGAGAGCCTTCCCATAAGAAACCAAACACTGAGAAGTGTCCTTAAGCTTCTGTGTTTGCCTCCCGGGTGCCTTCCTCAGTGCCTGGGATAGGTACCCTGAACGAAGTTTGCTGGTGGTCAGGGTGTGCCTGGTTTGTACAGGCTGAGAGGAGTGGTGTATTCTGGGAGAGGAAAATAGCACTAGCAAAAGGAGGGCAGTGAGGATGAGTGAGGGGTGGGGAGACACAGGTACACGGAGGGGATGGGGGTCCGTGTACTGAACAGTGGGAGTAGGAGCATGCAAAGATAAGGTGGGAACATAGATTTAGTAACAGGTAAAGGACTGGGTTTATCGTGTCTGTTTAGCTGGGTTCAGACTAGAATGCTGGGTAACTGCAAGGCTGGATGAGTCAGTTTGACAAAGGCGTCTCAGATTTTGGAGGTTGCTCTGCTTCCTACTCTTTATTCTCTTTCTCTTCTTCATTGTAAGCTGTCCCTTGAGTTCTATTCTGAACCCTTAATGTTTTTTCCATCCCACTGAGGATAGCTTGCAAACCCCCCCTGGCTTGGCCTGGGTGGGACTGGGCCCAGGACTGGCTCAGGCAAGCTGGGGAAAGGAGGTGGCTCCCAGCAATAAGCAACCCACAGAATTGTGTCTGTTATTTAAGAAAAGTTTTGGGGTTTTTGGCTAATTGCAAAAATACATAATGGATGCTTTTCGCATCTGCTAGTTATTCTGGAACAGGCCTGCATCCAAGAGCAAACTTTAAACAAACAATAAGATTATGATGCTTAACTATTTCAATGTGTAACAGAAAAGAAAGCCAAAGTCCCAAACGTTACATGAACACACATGCACTCAGACACAAGTAATCACACCAGTAGATATATAACACATGTAAACATACAGATGCACATTTTGGCACCAGTGCTCACAATTACATCCTTGCGTACTAACACCTAGTACACACATGCACACGTGCATACTAACACCTAGCACACATGTGCCCAGCCACTGGCAACAACATACATACTCACACACCCAAATTCACATTCATACACTTACATACGTGTGTACTTACACAGTTGGGTAACACACCCCACAACCCAGGCACATGCATTCTCACAAATCGTTTTTACTGCAACAAGTGGGTCTCCTGGGTGGGAGAGTGGATCCTCCCAGCCCTGAAGTAAGTGAAGCATTCAAGTCAGCGGGGCGCTGTTTGTGTCTGTGTGGTATCAGGTGTACTTACTCATTGTGGCCACTAAGGGGCGCCCAGGATCCATCCTGCATCCACCTTTCGCCGCCTCTGCAGGCCGGTGGATTGTTTTCACACACAAACGTGCACTTTCCTGTCCTAGATCCCTGCACAGAGCCGGAAGGCTCTTTGCTCCCAGCCCCAGCCTTCTAGCATCCATTGTACTCATTCTCACTTCTCTCTCCCAAACCACTGAAACAACTCCCTGACTCTCCTCCCTCCTAGCTGAATGCATAAATCAGAGCCCCTGCTCAGTCTTGAGACAGCTCTGTTTAAAACTGGATCTGTCAGGTCTTGATCATAATGTGGCTCCTGCAGGAAGCTTCTCTTCCAGGAGCAGCTGTCAAAATCCCACCTATTTTTCAAATTCTCTTTCAGCACCTCCCAATGATGGGCTGCAAAAGTTAACAACTTTAAAATTACTGAATGAACAAATCAATGTCCAGCTGAGCACTTGACTCTGCCTTCCCCACTAACTCCAGCTGGACAGGCCTCTCGCCCTTCAGCCCCTGCCTCCCAGGTTTTCCTTGTGTGGTTCTGTGAAGCAAATCCTGGCTTCAAAACACAAGTTAGGCTAGAAAGACCCAAGATGTCATGAAGTCAATTCCTTTCAGCATCCCTGACAGGTAGCTACCTTGGAACAGAGAACTCACCCTCCCTGAGCAGTCCTCACAGGGTGGCTCAGACTTCTAGAAGGTTCCTCTGTGCTCCTTCTCCATAAACATTCTCAGCTCCTTCATGACAGGGGCCGTGGCAGACTCTGAACAGACAAGGCTTCTGCCCTTCAACAAGCTAGCAGTCTGGTCAGGGCATGTAACCAGGACAGCATGCGCTAGCACAGCAAATACAGAGTACAGGGGAGGGTGTGATGAAATTTCCAGAGCAGGGAGGCGGGGAAATACTGAGGGAGTGAGAGCTGAACAGAGACTCAAAGAATGAATAAGAACAGTAATTACAGTTCTGTTTGTTGGATGTTTACTGTGTTCGTGACTGCTAATCCTCACAGAGGAAAAATTCTGAGCCAGGTCTGCCTGTCTGCAGTCTGAGAGATTAACCACTAGGCCAGAACACTTCTTATGACCTAAACAAAGTAAGAGTTTGGGGGCAGACTGGGAGGAGAAAGACATGCCAGGTGTATTAGTTTTCTATTGTATAACAAGTCATTGCAAACTTTGCAACTTTAAACAACATCCACATGTTAGTTACCTCATAGTTGTGTAGGTCAGAAGTCTGGGTTCTCTGCTCACAGCATCACGAAGCTAAAATCCAGATACCAGCTGGGCCTGGCTGTCATCTGGAGGCTTAGGAAAGAATCTACTTCCAGCCTCGTCCACACTGTTGGCTTCTTTGGGATTGCAGGGCTGATGATCACGCTGCTGATGGTCAGGAGGTGCCTGTTCGTACTGAAGGAGGGGAGCCATGTATCCCAGGCCACTGAAATGAGGGGGCACTCTTGGCAGTAGAGGCCGGGCTCAGGTCCTTTCCACATGACCCCTCCATTTTCCAGATAACAAAGGCAGATAGAATTTTCCTCCTACTTGGAATCTCTGACTTCCTTTCTGTCACCAGCTGGACAATCAAGTCATCTGTGCTTTGTCTGTAGATGGACCCAAAAAGTTAGAAACTCATAAATTGTGGTTTTTGTGTAATTGTGTTAGTATCATTCACTATAGAGATGATAGATACTAGATTGCATTTCCTTTCTTACACCACTTTTTCTTTCCTTCAGTTCCTAAGTGCCTTTATCTTTCCCCCATGTTTATGCAGTTTTTCCTTAATGCAGTCTCCCTCTTTCCCCAGAGACCTCCTGCCAGGCCCTCTGACCCACTGCAGTCTGGCCTGCTGCTTCCCAAGCCTGCTGGACCTCTGTCATCATGACTTCCTTTCATAGGTTTTTGCATGGAGCTCCCTCTTTAGCTCAGGTTTTTCTCTTTCATGCTTTGTTTCCACGTTTGTCCAGAGCATCGCCTCCACATAACCACCTAAAGAAGGGTGCGTGGGCTGTAAATCTTCTGAGTTTGTATGTCTCCCATGTCTTTATTATATCCTTGTAATAATGGATGACTCAGCCTACATGGAATTCTAGGTTGAAAGCCATGTGCCCTCAGCACCTTGAAGCATTTCTCCAAGTGACTTCTAGCATTCAGTGTTACTGCTGAGAATTCTGAAGACATTCCACTTCCTTCTGAAAGATTTTAAATCTTTTCTTTACCCCCCGGTTCAAAAATGTCAGGATATTGTACTTGAGTGGGGGTCATATTTTCATTCATTTTGGGGGCACATATTGAACTCTTAATATGGAGACTATATGAATTTTGTTCATGGGGAATTTTATTTTGTAACATTTAAATAATTCTCCATTTTAACCTGTTTTTGCTGGAATTCCTATCTGTTGGATTTTTAACTTCCTTTATGTCTTTTATATTTTCTCTTACATTTTCTACCTCATCATTTTTTTCACTTTTCAAGAAATTTTCTTAACTTGAAAACATTCTATTATTTTTAAAGCACACACACACACACACACACACACACACACGAGGTCTTGTCTGGAAAAAGTCCGGCCATTGTTAACATAACAAGAATGGTTTGCACTACATCGATGTAACCTGGTAACCCGGGAGAGTGGACTGGAATGCGCATGTGTGAACAATGATGACTTCACTGTACTAGTCCGTGGAGGCAGTAGATGCCATTGAGTGAGCATGTGTACTGTGTGGCTGTTGCATTCAAAGTGACTGAGGGAGTAGAGTAACGAATCTGCATCAAATTTTGCATTAAGTTTGAACATTCCTCCACAGAAACTATTTGGATGATTCAGAAGGCCGCAGCTATGGGCAACTGGTGACTGGCAGCTTCATCACAACAACACACCCGCTCATGAATCATGTCTTGTTGCATTGTTTTTTGGCAAAACATCATGTCACCCAGGTGACTCAGCCCCCCTACAGCCTAGATTTGGTGCCCTGATACTTCTGGCTTTTCCCAAAATGAAAATCATCTTTGAAAGGGAAGCAATTTCAGACTGTTGAAAAGATTCAGGAAAATATGACAGGGTAGCTGGTGGCAACTGTGAGAACTGTGAGGTCCCAGGGTGCCTACTTTGAAGGGGATGGGGGCATCCTGGTCCTGTATACAATGTTTCTCGTATCTTGTATCTTCTTCAATAAATGTCTCTATTTTTCATATGACATGACTACATACCTCTGGATAGACCATATATATATATATTTTTTTTTTCAAGAGCTCTTTCTTGTTTTGTGGTTGTTTCTTTTTTTCTTCATACCATCCAGTTTTTATTGATACAATACCTCCTTGAATTTCTGTGAGGATACTATTAGAATAAAAAAAATTTTTTTTTAGTTCTTTTCTGGGGTTTATTTTGTGTGTGTGCGTGCTTTTTCCATTTCCTCTGAGGTCATTTTATTTGTTTGTCTTACTTGCTTTCAGTTGGAGGCTTTCCTCAAGTGTTTGGTAATCTTCATCCATTCATACCTAAGAATGAAGAACTAAAAAGCTTGTCAATTAGCTAGTATGCCTCAGGTTGACAAGGCTCTTCACTCTAGCAGGGGACTTCCTTCCCCGTCCGACCCCAGTGCCAGAACATGGAGGTCTTTCTTCTGGGGACGTTAGATTTCTCCAGAAAACCCCTGATCTCTCACTTGGACAGCAGACCCTGGGCTCTTGGTGCTCTGTGCCCAGGGGTGGAGAGGCTGTCCCATGGACAGATTTTTGGTTATCCCTGTGTTTAAGCTCTGTGTCTGGCTGGTTCTTCAAGCTTCCTCTCTTGGCTCTGTTTTCCTGTCTGTGCACACTGCATGGGGCTCTCTCTGCCCACTGCATCAGTCACCACAGCCCCATCTGCTTTCAATTGTCCTGAAATTTGTTGTAACATCTTGCCTACTGAGGTTATTTCACCCATTATCTTTATTGTTGTGGGTTTATTATCCCTTTAATTCCTCAACAGTCATTTTGGAAGGCTCCCAATTTATCATCCCCTGTGACATGTCAGCCTAAGCTCCTCCCTCAGTCCCTTTCATTACCACACTGGCCCAGTTGTGACTCCTCAAAGTGTGTCTCAGGACTGCCGTGTTTGCTCCCTCCGCCCCTAGTCCCAGGCACCTCCTCTTCACCTGTCAAGGCTCTCTTCTCCAGAAAGGACTGGAGACCCCTTTAATCTGAGGGTGCATGCCATGTGAGGACTTCTGTGAACCTAGTCCCTGTTGGTTAAAACCTGAGAAGTGAAGAATAAATAGTGGAATTTCAGTTCTAGGACTTGGTTTGGGAAAGCTATATCTCAGGAATGAGCACGGTCCTTACATGTTTCAAGCCCCTAGAATGATCCTATGTTACTCATTGGTGGTAATCACACAAGGCTGGCTCTCCTGGCTGAGACAGGCCAGCTGAGGCTGGACAGAGGCTGCTGCTACCCCACACTGCACCCTCTGTCCCCAGGCCTGGACATGGAGCCTTTGATTGCTGGAGGGGTGTGGCTGTCCCTGACCTATGATACTGTAAGTACTGTTTGCACTGGAGGTGGCTCTGCATCCCAGGCCTCTATGGGATGGACCTACTGGACTGGGTGATAGTTCTGAGACTGGCTCCCCTGGTGTCCCAGAGTCCCGAAGGGCTCCACCGAGAAGATCTCCAGTCTACAGGATCTCACCAACCATCCTGGTGTGCTCAATACTGAGAGTCTTCTGAGGATGTGAGATTTTTTCAGTGCTGACACTGGAAAGTCCTGGGGGAAATGGCAAGAATTAATCACCCTCCCTGCAGAGGACTGTTCCCCTGTCCCCTCCCACCCCGCCCCCCTGTCCCAACCTTGGTCAGGTTTCCATAGGAGAAGGTTTGGGGCCTCACTGACTGCTCTAAGCTGATTGCCCCAGGTCCCAACTAGGCCCCTCTCATCAGCTCCCAAATCCCAGGCTCACTTTTACCCCATTGCTGAGCTGTAAAGAACAGTCCGGCTCCTCCTGGGGCAGCAGCTCCTCTGCAGCCTCTCTCATGGGGCCCCTCAGGTCTGCTTGTGACCCCAGAAATGAATGTGGGCCCAACCAGAGGCAGCAGTGTCCCTCTCAAAGCACCCTCCTGACACTTCCCCTCAATGGTCCCAGCCATGACATCGGGAATCAGACAGATCAAGGTGAGTTCCTCTTCCTCATCTCAGTAATGTGATAAAACAATGATAAATAAGATTACAGACCACTTGCCTGTTTTAGGTCTCATGCTAAGCTCACCTCATTTAATCCTCAGAACAACCTTAGAGGCAGGTATTACTATTCCTATTTTATAAATGAGGAAATTGAAGCTCGGAGAGGCTAACTTGCTTAGAGTCACACAGCTAGTAGTAACTGCTGAACCAGAACTCAAACCTAGGCGCATCTGATGCCACAGTCTAAGAATTTTAAGTGGTTTTGAAATGTTCAGTTTAAGTCCTATCTCCTCCAGAAAGTCCTTGACAGAAAGTCCAACTCATAATGGTTTAACCCTTTAGGACATCATATATTTACTTAAGAAGTCCAGAGGGAGTAGTCCTAGAACTGAACAGTGGCTCATAGATAACAAGGTCCATGTCACCTCCTCCTCCTCCTCAGGGTGTGAATATGGTGGATTACATTTTCCAGAGATGGATGGAGCAGTGTTTCCCTTGCTACTTGCTCTTTTGCAATATGACCTTCCCATTGAGTCAAGAGGTAGAGTTTGATTCCCTTTCCCTTGAATCTGAGCTGGACTTAGGGACTTGTGTAACCAATAAAATGTGATGGAAATGACATTCTGAACTTTCAAGCTTAAGTCATAAGCCTGGTAGCATCTGTCTGGACATTTTTAAGTGCTCAGTGCCTAAGTGTGTGCTCCGAAAAGCCTGCTGCCATGCTGTAGGACACCCAGGCCACAGGGAGAAGCCACGTGAGGTATCCTGGTCAGGAGCCCTAGCTGAGCTCCCCTGGCTATCCGACATCCACTGCCAGTTCTGTGACTGAACCATTCAGAACACCCAGCCCAGTCAAGCATTTACTTCTGCCCCAGCATCCATCGCACTACAACCATGTAAGAGACCTTAAGAAAGAATCGTCAAGTTGAGCCCAGTCAACCTACAGAATGGTGACGGTAACAAGTTGTTGTTTTATGATACTGAATTTTGGGGGTAATTTGTTACATAGCAATAGATAATTGGAACAGGTGGCTTTCTTCCTCTGGTATGTTGCTTCAAGTTACAAAATGGCTGCCTCAGTTCCAAGCATCATCATAAATGACCACAACTAAAAGCAGAAGTAAGATACCCTGGCTGATGAGGCTTGGTGGGTTGAGTGTTGTCCTGCAGACCGGTTCAATTCCCAGTCAGGGTACATGCCTGGGTTGCGGACCAGTTCCCTGGCTAGGGGTCTGCGAGAGGCAACCTATTGATTGATGTTTTCCTCAATATTTCTCTCCCTCTGTTTCTCTCTCCCATTTCCTCTCTCTAAAAATAAATGAATAAAGTCTTTAAAGAATATTTAAAAGCAGAAGTGAGGGAGTGGGTTTGAAGCAAAAGCTTTCCCCTTGAGCGACTTGAAAGGAGAGGAAAATCTTACCCAGAAGTCTCTCAGCAGAATCCCCCATGTATTTCATTGGCCAGACTTGGGTCAGGCAGCCTCTCCTGGGTACACTCTCTTTAGAGAGAGGGAGGCCAAAGGAAAGGAGGCTGGGAATGACTGTTGGGTGGACAACAGACAATGTCTGCTATACATCGTACTTGTTGCTGTGGTGGCTGTCCTAGGAGAAAGAAGAATCAGGTGAAAAATAACCCCATGCTAAAGAAGGAGCCTTCGCTGCTCCTTCCAGAAGCCAAGGGGCCTCAGTGGGAACGAGTTTATTGGAAGCTCCTTCTTTCCAAAAGAAGCATAGTGTGATGGCTGGCGTCTTGCTCTGGGAGGCAGAACCTGGTGCTACTGCTTGCTAGTGATGCAGTGTTGGCGGCCATTTCCCCATTCCATACTTCAGTTTCATCATCTGTACAATGAAAGGATTTCTCCCAATTCCTTCAGGCTAGGATAAGGCAGGGAAGAAGGGAAGTGCTGGATGCTTAATGTGCATAGAGGCTATGCATTGCCCAAGTCAAGCTCAGCAGAGCTCGCCTCCAGCCACAGATGTTGGGATTTGCCAAACAAACCCTAATCACTTAATGAGAAATGAAAATGGTGTCTGGTTTCTCCACTTAATTGCCCCTTTGAAAACAACATATAGTAATCACCATAATCGCCTCATAAAAACCCGAGAATGTGATGACTGACATGCCTCATTTCTGGGAGGAATTAGAGGCAAAATTAAAGTGAGGAATTCCTGGCCTTCCTTGGCCCTGGCTCCCTGGAATCCAGGGCTTTGCCCACAGAGTCTGCCACTCTGGACAGCCTCCTGGCCCCCACCAAACAGTGCTCCAAACGCTCCACTGCCCATGTGTCCTAGTGGGCCTGCTCCCTGGGCCTCTTCTGTCATTGGTGCTGCCTAAGGAGGTAGACCAGATATATTGGGAAGGCCTGCCATCTCTCAGGGTAGGATGGAGGACCTGCAGGAGGACACAGGAATGCAATGTCTGAGCTAAAGTCCAGGAGGAGAGATAAGGGGACACCGGCTTTCCCTGGCCTATGGAAAGCCACAGCTCATAGGTTCTCCTGAAGCCATCCAGTCTTGACATACAAGAGGTATTCTGACCTCTGGAACATTTACTAAGACAGCCAGAAGGTTCACACTCAGCTCATCAGACACCTGTTACCTTTCACTTCCTTATAACTGGACTCAGAATCACTGAGTGTCCAGGTTAGAAGTGTCCTCTGGGTTTGCCTCTCCAGCTTCTCCCTCGATAGTGACTCCTTTCTCTCTTCCCTCTTGCTCTTGCTCTACTCATTCATTCAAAAATACCTCTTAATTCCCTAATGTGTGTCAGACACATCAATTTTTATCACAGTAGCCAGAGTAGCCCTTTTCAAACCTAAATCAGATCAAGTTCCTGCCCCATCCCTCTCCAGCAGCCTCCCAAATCAAAGGGAAAGCCAAGCCTCTCCAGTGTCCTGCATGACTCTGTGCTGCCCTTTCCTCACTCTGCCCCAGGACACTGGCCTCCTTGCTGTTCCTGAAAAATGCCAGGGACCCTCCTGCCTCTGCACTTCATATTTACTGTTCCTTCTGCCTGGAATGCACTTCCCACATGTGCCCAAATTGTTCCCTCTCATTCTTCCAGGCCCCTTCCTGACCTCTCTATATAAAATTGTACCCCAACCCTATCTATTATCCTCCCCTACTTGTTTCCATTCATCATACTTATTACCTTCAAAGACTGTAAGATTTGCTTATTGCCTGTCTTTCCACACTAGGAGGTAAGTTCGAAAGGGCAGGAATTTTTGTCATTCATATACTTTTTGTATCCCTAACACCTACTAGTGGCTGTCATATAGTGGGCACTCAATAAATATTTGTTGAGTGAATGAACAAGGGGATGAGTGGTGAAAAAGATAAAACCCTTACCCTCAGGGAACTTAGGGTAGAGGCAGACATTAGGTAGACAGTCCCCCACAGGACTGGGAACCACACTGTGATAAAGGCTGGAGAGAAAGTGCAGGTGTGATGAGGGTGATCTGACTGTGGAGCCTTGGAGAGCTGTTTGAGAGGATGGGACATGTTAGGTGATGAGGGTTTGGGGCCATGAAGCTTGGGGAGGAGGTGCCCCAAATCCTCTAAAGGTAATGGGACTCCAAGAGGGCAGCCATCTGCACACTGGGTTCAAGCCACTTCCCAGCCATGCACCCTGGGGCAAGACACCTCAGTGCTGGAGTTCCTGTTTCCTTATCCATGAGATGGAGAAGGGATAAGGAGCTCTTCAGCTATTGGGAGAAACTCCAGAGTTGCCTCTTCCATACCTACAATGTCACGTGGCTAAATGCTCTTGAATTCCAGTTCCAGACTATCCTACTGACATATTCTGTGACCTCAGGCAAGTCCATACCCTCTCGGGGATGTAGTTTCTTCATTTGTACACAGAGGAGGGTGGGTCTAAGTACTATTTTGGGCTCCCTAACACTCTAGGACTTTGGGGCAATTACTTACCCTCTTCAAACCTCAGTTTACTCATCTGTAAAATGGGAGTAATGAGATCCACCTCATAGAGTTATTCTAGGACTGCGGGCATGAAAATATCTAACATGGGTTGGGTATGGAGATGCTCGGGAAATGCTAGTGACTTTAGTAGATTTAAATTAGGGTGGGTTCCCAGCTCACAATGCTTTCCCCCAAGAGTCATGGCTGTGATACCCTCATGTATTGAGAAGAATTCTTCCACCTCTAATTGGGAGCTGCCATCCCCCAACAGCAATTTGTCAAGGGGTGAGCATGGGTTCAAATGGGATCACTCAGAGTGCTTCTCTAGAGCTTTTTTTTTTTCTAACTGCAGCTCTTTTGTCTCCATTTGCAGAACTGTAAGGATAGGAGCATGAAGCTGCCAACAGCCAGGTCCCCAACCTCGTGGAGAATGTGCTCTGTGGAAGTGAATCTGACGTGAAGAAGGATGTATGAGTACTATAGTTTTTTTAAATTATATTTTAGTGATTACGCTGTTAGAGTTGTCACAATTTTTCCTCCTTTGTCCCCTTTCACCCAGCACCCTCCACTCCCTCAGTCAGTCCCCCTGCCATTGTTCATGTCCATGGGTCATGCGTATAAGTTCTTTGGTTACTCTATTTCCTATACTGTGTACATCCCCATGGTTATTCTGTAACTACCTACTTGTACTTCTTAATCCTCTCACCTCTTCACGTATTCCCCCGAACCCTCCTCCCACCAGGCAACCATAAAAACACTCTTCAGATCCATGATTTTGTCTCTGTTCTTGTTTGCTTAGTTTGTTTTTTAAATTCAGTTGTTGATAGATATGTATTTATTGCCACTTTATTGTCCATAGTTTTGATTTTTTTTTTCTTTTCTTAAACAAACCCCTTTAACACTTCAGATAATAATGGTTTGGTGATGATGAACTCTTTTAGTTTATTTTTGTATGGGGAGCTCGTTATCTGCCCTTCCATTCTAAATGATAGCTTTGTTGGGTAGAGCAATCTTGGCTGTAGGTCCCTGCTTTTCACAACTTTGAATATTTCTTGCCAATCCCTTCTAGCCCTCAAAGTTTCTTTTGAGAAATCAGCTGACAGTCTTATGGGAACTCCCCTGTAGGTAACTGACTTCTTTTCTCTTGCTGCTTTTAAGATTGTCTCTTTGTCTTTAACCTTTGGCATTTTAATTTTGATGTGTCTTAGGGTGGGCCTTTTTGCATCCATCTTGTTTGGGACTCTCTGTACTTCCTGGACTTGTATGTCTATTCTCTTCACCTAATCAGGGAAGTTTTTTTCCATTATTTTTTCAAATAGATTTCCAATTTCTTGCTTTCTCCTCTCCTTCGGCACTCCTAAGATGTGAATTGTGGAATGCTTGAAGTTGTCCCAGAGACTCCTTACACTATCCTCATTTTTTAATTCCTTTTTCTTCTCATTATTCTAATTGTTTATTTTTTGCTTCCTTATGTTCCAAATCATTGATTTGATTCTCTGCTTCATCCACTCTACTGTTGTTCCCTGTAAATTGTTCTTTATTTCAATTAATAAATTCTTTATTTCTGACTGGACCTTTTTTATGCTGTTGAGGTCCTCAGTAAGTTCCTTGAGCATCCTTATAACCAGTATTTTGAACTGCATCTGATAGATTGCTTATTTCCATTTTGTTTAGTTCTTTTTCTGAAGTTTTGACCTGTTCTTTCACTTGGGCTGTATTTCTTTGTCTGCTCATTTTGGCAGCCTCCCTGTGTTTGTTCCTATGTATTAGAGCTGTTATGACTGCCTGTCTTGGTAGTATGGCCTAATGCAATAGGTGTCCTGTAGGGTCCAGTGGCTTAGCTTCCCCTATTACCCAAGCTGGGTACTCGAGGTGCATCCTTCATGTGGGTGGAGTACACCCTCTTCTTGTAGTTGAAACTTAATTGCTGTTGGCAGGGCAATAGGAGGGATTTACCCAGGACTGTCAGCTGCAAAGACTGGCTGTGACCACTGGCCACCAAACTCCACCCTCCATGGAAGACCAGCTGTGTAGGGGCAGGGTGGTGGTACTCTGACATGATCTATAGCTATCTACTGGGCGCACAGGCTCTGGGATTTCGCAGGTGGTGCAGGCCTAGGTCAGCCCCCACCTGTGTTGTACCTGGGGCCACCATGTCTGAGCTATAAATCAATTTGAGATGGTTGCTATGTGTGCTGAGCTTGAAGATTCTCAGGTGAAGCTAAGCTATGATTCTAGGCTGGATGCTGCTAGTGCCAGGTCTGGGGCCATTTAGCAAGAGGTATGGGGGTGGGGGCTCACTGAGGTAGGCTGTTTCTTGTTTGAGAGGATTTAGGAAGTTGTAAAGCACGAGCCAAGACCAGCTATTCATGTGGAAAAGTCACAGTTAACAGTTTGGATGGGCCTGTAAGTTGAGTGGGACAGAGTCTCAGGGTATCTTCAGGGTGGGGCAAACAGTGTTAGCCAGGTTGATGGTGTTTCAGATATGCCATCTGCCTGCTGGCTCTGTGGCTCTGTGCAGTAAAGGGACAATGCCCTCTGCCTGTCTTTCTGTCTGGGGGAAAAATGTCCCCTAGCTCTTGCCTTGATGCCAAATAGTTCAGTTCCTCCCTGTGTGCCACTGATGCCTTTCAAGCTGCTACCCAGTGCTGGAACTCAGAGGGAATAAGTCTGGGTAAGTCTGTGTGTTCCTTCTTTAAGAGAAACTGCTTGGGACTCCAGAATTTTTTCCACCAACTCCATCCCCATTGGTGTTTGCAGTCAGAAGTTATGGGGACTTATATTTCTGGCACTGGAACCCTGGGCTGGGAGGACTGGTATGGAACTGGGACTCCTCACTCCTGAGATATCCCCCGAATTTTTATCTACCACACGTTTATGGGACCAGCCCACTCTGTGTCTCTGCCCCTCTTACCTTTAGATGTATGTGGTTTCTTTAATTCCATAGTTGTCAGACTTCCATTCAACTCTGAGTGATGGTTGTCCAATAGTTGAGTTGTGATTTTGATGTGCTTGTGTGAGGACGTGAGCCATGTTTACCAAACGTTGCCATCTTGACTATAAGTTGGTTCCAGATATTTCTAAACCCAGTTTCATTCTTGCCATGATTTATGAGCCAGCATCCTCTCCCATTTTTCTTAAGTTAGTTTGAGTTGGCATTCTGTCATTTGCAGCCAAATATTCCTGATAATACCTCTCCTTTCCCTCCACTAAACCTCTGCAACCTGCCCCCTTCATCTCTGATGTTTTATTACCATTGTCACCAACTTATTCATTCAATCAATTAGTCAGTCAGTAACCATTGGGTATCTATTGCATTCCTGGCCCTAGGTTGGACACTGGGACTTCTGCTGAAGAAATAATTCACATTCCCACGTCTCAAGACTCACAGAGTTAGGTAAGGCTGGGAATTAAGTAAGCATTCAGTACTAAGTGTGGTAAATGGGTATGAATGAGGGAAGCACAGGAGCTGTGGGGAAGTCAGAGAAGATGTATCCCTGTTTGGAGGGCTTCCTGGAGGAGGTCACCCAAGCTGAATTTTTCAGATGGAAGTGGGTGTGCAGAGTGGAGGAACAGCATTTCAGACAGAATTTACCTTAGTAAGGGCCCAAAGGAGGATGAGAGAAAGAGGCAGCCTGGAGCCAGAGGAGAGGGACACCAGAGATGAACTTATTTGTATTTTCCACCCATGTAACTTCTGGAAAAACAAACACACAAAAAACAAAGCGCTCCATTTTTTAAGCTTGGAAAATTCCCAGGGTGGAGTCTTTGAACAGGGATGAAAAGAAGTGACTCTTGACCACAGTAAAGCACTGGCACGACTGATTCTTCCCTCAGTAGCTGCCCCACTGGTCTTCAGTGAGCCATGCTCACAGTCGCATCCAGCTGCTGGTCCTGAGTCTGTTGGACCCATCTAAAAATAGGAAGGCAGGGAGTCTAACACCAAGCAGACGGCAGAAAAGCAGCCCAGGCAGGCCTGGGATGAGCATAAATATCCCCCCCTCACAGAAAACATACTCATTACATTCTGAGCAAAGGCAGTTCACAATGCACCCTGGAGAAAATATGCAGTTATTGCCCCCAAACATGCCAAAGCCCTCCTAATGACTGCACGCCTGCACTGAAGGCTAAGCTGTTCCAGATGCTGCTTGCTTCCTGCCTCTGGGAGAGCTCTTCCCTTTTCCTGCCTGAAGAGTTCTGGACTCTTCCTTGGGTCCTAGTCCCTTGGGAGACCTGTCGTCAGCTTGGGGTATTGGGGTAAGTGATCGCTCTCTCTGAGCCCTCTAGGGATCTTTGCCTCAACTGACTGTTGGGAGAAGGGTGGCGGGCAGGAAGCCAGTGTTTTAGGTGACCTGGGGGTGAGGGAGGTGGGCTCTAAACTGGAGTGTTTTCCATTTCTGTATCTGTCAAGTGACAAGGAGTCTGTAGGGAAGCAGTAATCTGCAAACTCAAACAAAGCCCCGAACACACTTAGGGATTGGACAACTGCCTGAGCTTGGAACGGTCTTCTGGCTGGGTGACTCTGGGCAGCTTCCTCCACCTCTGTGAAGCTCCATTTTCTCATCTGCAAATTTGGGATAGTTTCTGAAGTTAGCATTTCCCCCCTCTGATTAAAGAACTATGTATTCTTATTGTCTATTTTTTACAGTTTAATCAACCCATCTTTGAATAGGTGACGTACTCACATGATTCCAAGTTCAAAAGATGCAAATGGCACAAAGTTAAAGTCTTCCTCTCACTCTTGTTCCATAACCACACTGTTTTCTTCCACCAAAGCAACCATTGTTATTGGTTTATGGTGTATTAAATATGTATAAAGTTTTAAAACTTTTTACTGAAGTGTTAACCCAGATGTATACAGCAAAGTGCATATGTCTCAAGAACACATCTTGGTGAATAATGTTCATAGTTTTAATTCCTAAAAAAAAAATAATAAGGAAAAGCTCTGACTGGTGTGGCTCAGTTGGTTGAGTGCTGTCGGGCAGTGTGGGAGGTCACTGGTTTGATTCCTGGTTGGGGTGTGTGCCTGGGTTTCAGGTTCAGTCTCTGATCAGGGAGTGTGTGGGAGGCAGTCGATCCATATCTCTCTCACACACTGATGTTTCTCTCCTTCTCTTTCTCCCTACCTTCCCCTCTCTCTAGAGATAAAGAGATAAAATCTTTTAATAAATTATAAAATAAATAAGAAAAAAGAAAAATCACCCCAAATCCTTGCCCTAGGGATAAAAGCTATTGCTATTTTGGTTATTTTCTTCCATATATATATGTATAAAATATATATAATATATGTATCATTTGTATAATTTTGTACTGCTTTTTATATTTAACATTTTAACATGAATTTCTCATGTCATTAAAAATTCCAAAAAAATGAAAAAGAAAAAAATTCCTCAAAAAATTTCTTTCAGTGTTTGCCTATTGTTTCAAAGGAATGGACCCAGCCTCACTACAGGATCTTCGGTTCCATGTTTCCCCTGTTGTAATAGCACAGTGGTGTCCCTCCTTAAACACACATCACGGAGCACGCCCCACGAGAGGAATTCCTCGCATGGGGATTACTGAATCAAATGGTGTGAACCATGGGCACATACTCTGTAACAACATTTCAGTCAATGACAGACTGCATGTACGACAGTGAACCCATAACATTATAACAAAGCTGAATTTCCTGTAAGAAATGGAAGGATATGTAGTTCAGGAGGAATTTTGTTTTCTCTGACAGGAGCAATACCTGTGGGGCGTGGCAGTAGATTCCCTCTCACTCACGGCGCCTCGATTTTGAGTGCACACATTACGTCCTGTCAGTCAGTCACTGACCTTTCAGCACAGAGGAGCCTGGCCCCCAGCACTACATATTCGGAGGGTGCCACAGCCCTCGCAGATCCAGCTTGATGGTCTTCTGAGTACATTGCCGTACATGCTTTGTGGAGGGCCTAAGGTGCTGTACAAGGACACAGGTCCAAGGAATTACCATAACAGGTAGTAGGTGCCACTGCACCCACTTTAGTTAAAGCTGTCTGTGGTCCTGTGGGCCCAGCCTGTCGCTATACTTTGGAAATATTTTCAGGCTGTATTCACGTAAAGCACAGGTAAATTTTATTTCTTCCATGGATTCAATGTCAGAGAGAGCCTTTTGTACTAGACAGGGCCAATGGGTCAATGGAACCAAAAACGAATTTCCAACGTCAGAATATTGAGTCATCAGCTCTATACCCTCATGTTCAACACCCTCTTTTCTTTATGGATAAAACAAATTTCCTTAATCTTGTGACTGTTCCAACATGCAATAGCTAAAACCATATTGCATGACAATGCCCTGTGATCCTTCATCTCTCCATCCTGATTTCTTATTCCTACTGGTCCTCAGGCCTCCGTTCACTCCCTCCTGACCGTCACTACTATGGTGATCTGTGCCTCCCCCAGCCAGTTTCTCCTCATTATTTCCAATCAGTCCTGCCCACGTCCCTATTCATGGGGCAGCATGGACAGCTTTGATGCTCCATTTCTGACCCTGTCAGAAGCTAGGAAATGGCCTGTGGGACAGTGTTTATAAAATCTGCAGGAGTGTACAGCAATGTGCTTGACCTTCACATTCACTCACCACTCACTCAACGACTCACCCAGACAACTTCCAGTCCTACCAGCTCCATTCATGGTAAGTGCCCTATACAGGTGTGCCATTTTTTGTATTTCATACTGTGTTTTACTGTACCTTTTCTATGTTTAGATATGTTTAGACATACAAACACTATTGTATTAAAATTGCACACAGTAGTCAGTGCAGTAGTAGCATGTTATAAAGGTTTGCAGCCTAGGAGCTATAGGCCATACTATTACAGCCTCGTGGGTAGCAGGCTATTCAATCTGGGTTTGTGTAAGTGCACTCTGATGTTCACACAACGACGAAAATGCCTAATGACTCATTTCTCTAAGTGAGACATGACTCAGAATGAGAACTCAGAATGAGAAGGCCTCGCAGAGCCACTGTGTTACAGACGGTGTTTAAGGCTCTGGTCTAGACACGGTGCTCCATGAGTGTGGGGCTAAGGGGTCCCAGAGGGAGGACACATACAGGCCTGCTGTGCCTCCCTCCAGGCCCTTCCTCCCTGGAGCCTCCCAACAGCCACAGGGGAGAGTCTTGGTCTTGTCTGAGCTTAATTATTTTAATCATTGGATTCTTGCCAAGTGGTGGGCTGGTGAATATTTAACAGCTGGTTCTCTGGGGTGGGGAGGGTTAGGTTCTGATTTATAGTGTTTTTCAATATCTGTGGTGTGAAAACTCCCACTATAGCCATTTTCAAATTACCAACAACATGTCTCCGAAAGCAGAGTTGGGAGGAGAAGCACTTAATTGCATGAGCTGGTGGGAGCTGGCTCCAGCACCCCAGCTCTTGCCTTTCGACCTGTCCGAGTCTCTCTCCTCTTAACCCCTCTCCATTGTCCCCCACCCTGAGACCCATCCAAGGTGACAGAACATAAATTGAACATTTTGCAGGAGGCGACTGTTCCCAAAGAACAAAAACATCCTCTCTCTGTTCTCCAAGGGGGAACCTGAGGCTGGAGTTGGTCAAGGTGATTGCCCCAGGTCACCTGGCCAGATGACCTTTCACAGCGTGTCATTCCCTGGTCTCTGCTTGAGGAACTTCCCAGATGGGAACCCGTGCTTCCCACTATAGAAATGCACTGTTTTTTTCTAACTGCTCCTCTACTTCTTCAGGGACTCCTGTGCCTGGATCCACAAGTGATGAGCCCCAGGCCTTGCAGTCAAGGAAGTGAGAGCCCAGAGAGGAGGGAGACACCTGTGAGTGGTTTATACAAAGCAGAGACCTGAGCACTCTACAGAAGCTGCCCTGTTTAGTCACGTGCAGCCTGGGCTGCCAGCCTCCTTTCTTCTCTCTTTGTAGTGGACATTGCTGAGGGTCCTTTTCCTCCTTTGTAAAAGGAGCCATTTTTTTTTTCCCAGTATCTACTGTCTTCCACACAGAAACCTGAGTGATGGGAAAGTGACCCACCACCAGCTCCTGGAGTAAGTAGGTTCTGATTAGTCCTGGTCACCCTGTAATAACTTTACTCCTTGCCAGTGATTGGTTTAGGAGTGGGGGAAGTGATCCCATTCTGGCCAATGAGAGCTGAGGAGACTTTGGGGAGGGCAAGTTTTTCTCTCCTAAGAAATTTAGGCATAGAGTGAGACACCTGTCTTCTGGATACCTGGAACTCAGGCATTGTCGTTCTGGGTGCTGTAAGTATCTTGTCACTAGCCTGAAGACGAAGCCAACTCATAAGGGGGACACAGCCAGGAGAATCATTGAAAAAGGAAGCCAGAACCCTAACCACATCCTGCCTCTGAACTTGTTAGGGAGAAAATATATTTCCCTACATCCTAACTTACTTTGAGTTGAGGTTTTCTGTTACTTGAAGCCAAAAAAAGCCTGAATGATAAAACCCTTCTGGCCCATCGTCCACATTCCAAATGTAGTGGTTATTATACAACAGGAAACATCCCATCACTTCTGGATTCCAGTCCTTCAGTGGCTACTTTTAGCAGTTAGGATGAAGGCTTTGTTCAATGTCTCCTCTGCCTACATAATTCCTATATCCTCCTAGGCACCGATCAGACACTGAGACTAGGACTGAGAGTCTACCACAAAGCAGGTGCTTAGCAATACTGTGGAATAAATGCAGAGAAAAGGAGGCTGGGAGGACAATGTCCTAGACTCTACTTCTGATTTGGCACTGACTTGCTTGGGACTTTAGGTAAATCACTCCCCTTTCTGGACCTCAGTATCCAAAACTGTAAGAAGTCATATTAAACTAAAGCAGTAGTTGAAGAACAAGATTAAAAATACCTCTCAGCTACTCTGTGTGATAGTAGTTGGGCTTTTGATATCCACTAATGGGTTAAAAATAAGAAGGCCTGCAAAGCTTTCAAACATGGGCACTTACTAGTCATAGCAGCATCAACAACCATTTGAAAGACATCCATCCTTGTGTGTGTGAGACACATTGTGCATCTTCTTTACAGACAGCCCTGGGTGGCACATGGTTTCCAGATGTCTTGCTTTTGCTAAGGGGCCTGACCATTGGGATTCACTGACCTAGATCATCTCCGGGTTCTTCGGGCACTATGGGCTGATGTGTCTAATGCGGGCCACAGGAGTTGCACAACTTGCTCAAGATCACACAGCAAGTGGGTTCCAATGCACTCTCCTCCAGCCTGGGCTCTCTTGCCTCAGCCATCCTGGCTGACAGCACTACCCCCGCCCCCAGCCTCTTTGAAAATGAAAAGCAGGGAGGTCCGAGAGTCCTGAGATTGCATAGCGTGCAGGCAGAGGTAGATGGCAGAATGCACTATGCTGACAGCCCGAAATGACATGGAACATACTTCAGATACCAGTGTGTGGTTTAGGAGTGGCTGGAATTACACCCTCAGGGCTGAGCCAACATTGTCTGAGTCTGAACCTGAGCTGAGTGTGGGCCCTGCAAGGCATGGTTGCATGGGGGGGTCTCAGTCCTGGGCCACACAGCCAAGCAGAGAGACAGTGAGGGCATGAGGCAGATTCCTAGCTGGAAATCAGGCACAGAGTCCTTTTCTCTTTCCAGACACATGTGGGCATTTGTTAACTGGTTCATTCATTCATTCATTCATTCATTCAGCAAGGCAGCTGTTAGTCACTCAACAGATGCTCAGAAGTATGTCGCTCTGCAGTCTGGCATAGGGTCTAAGGATGAAATGGACACAGAGGAAGGTGAACCAGAGCATGTGCTGAAGTCTCTGGGTACGGTTGGGCCAGAGGCCAGAGGCCAGAGGGCCTTTTGTCTGGGGGAGGAGAAAGTGGGAAATGTTTCTTAAAGGATAAAGTAGTTATTTTCTGTGAGTGGTTTTCAAAGGACAAGGGGCAGGTACACTGAGCAGGTCGTGGAAGACTGGAGCTCCTGGCAGAGGGTCAGGAGGGAGAAGAGGTGAGCTCCTTCTCTGCATTTGGATGGAAAACTCTCAGGGTTTTTGTTCACTTTCTTGTTACTTGTCTGACATTCTGGAGGAGCAGTCTTTCAGAGGGACAGATGGATTTCTTGTTACAAGATCTTAGGAAATCAAGGGGCTGGTAGGAAAAGTAAATGAGATTGTATTTGTATGTAGAGCTGGCAAAGCGGGTTGTACTGATTTGGGTTAGCAAAAGCTCGGAGAGGGAGAGGACCTGGCCTTTGGCTAAAAGCAGCTCCATATGGACTTTGTGTGTGTTTCAGGGGAAGTGGGCACAGGGGGGTGGTGATAAATGAGGCAGTAGGGGCTGCAGGTCAGGTCGTGTGGTGCTTGCCAGCTATGTTAATGACTGGGTCTGACTCCCAAGATAATGGGGAGTCACTAAAGGTGTTTAACTGGCCCTAATACCATTCTAGCTGTGGAGTGGAGAAGAAATCAGAGGGGGAGGCAGTGAGCTCAACCAGGAAGCAGCTGCAGTTGGCAGTGTAAGTACAAATATTGGCCTGAACAAGGACTGAGACGGGGGACAAGAAAAGAAAATGGACTTGAGAGAGATTTCTGAGGACACACAGGTCTCGGTAACTGGAGGTGACTGGAGAGAGAGAGAAAAGAGTAGAAAATGATGGCCAGTTCCTGGACTTGTGACAAATTTGATGTTTAAGCCATTCTGTGAGATGGACAGTGGGGGCTTTGCTTTCTTTTCCGGTTTGGAGTGAATGTGACCGAAGGGTCTGGTGTAGCCCCCAGACCTGGTGTAGCCCCCAGACGCAGAGCCTCGGTTCATACCTCATCATGCTCTCAGCCTCCTGCCTCTTCCCTCTCCAGCCTATCTGCTGCCACACTGATCTAAACAATGGATGTGATTGTATTGTTCCCGTGCTGAAGAATTTCAAAGGCTCCCTGTTGTTTCTAGAAAGATCTGAGCTCCTTAGCCTAGCAAATGAAGTCATCTACAATCTTGCTCCATCCACCTTCTTTGTCTAGGTTCCCTGACCCTCTACATTAGCCACTGTGAATAATAATAGTACAACAACAACAGCCTACACTTACATGCTATTGATACTTGTCTGGCAGTGTCCTAAGAGCTTTACACATATTATTAGCTCATTCTTAATGGAAAAGCACTGAAAGTCTTATACTTCCCCAAATGGACTATATCCTCTCTTGCCTTCAGAACTTTGCACTCACAGTTTTCTTGTCTTGGTATCCAACTGTCCTGCCAGCCATCTGATACATATTTATTGACCATCAGCTTGTGTCAGGCACTATACAAAGTGAGACATAGTGCCTGAGTCTGGTGCAGAGACAGACACACAGAGAGTCGATAAGGTAAGTGCGGTGACAGAGATGTGATGGGAGCACAGAGAAGGAGCCTCTAATGCAGCCTGGCATCTGCCCCACCTGGCCAGCTGGAGCTTTACTCTTCCAAGAAGCCTTCCTGATTTTACCAGGCTGGGTCAGGTCCCTCTTCCGAGCCTCTGCAAGTCCCTTCTCTGCCCATGTCACACATTGACCACTGTGTATGGGGAGTGACTACGTGGCTGTCCCTTCCTTAGTACAGTGAAGGCAGAGAACAGTCTGACTCATCACTGACCCACATCCAGAGTGGCCTGGACACAGATCTTTAGGATTTGCTGAATGGAAGCTCTTGAGGAATGAAGAGTCACAAGGAGGGCTATCCTTCTTCTGGGTTGTTCCCTGATGCTCTCCCCAGAGTCAGGCATACACACTTGTCTCCTTTTTGAACCTGGCTGGGCTGCTCGGCCCAGAGGGCATGTCTCCGCAGGAGACCCTTCAGATAAGGCTGGGGCTGCTGTTGCCATCCCTAGTTCAGGAGCAGCCTGGTTAGAAAGGCCATGCCAGAATACCCCCAGCCAGTTTGGAACTGTCTACCCCAGGCTTCTGAGGAAGGGGCAGTATCTGGGGCAGCTCTAGTTGTGGGGGTAGAGGGAGGGGTCCTACAGCAGCCCTCAGAGTCCCTGGGTGGCAGAGGTGGGATGGGGTGTCTCTGAGATTTCCTTTGGTTCCTGAGCCCTTTCTTCAGCCTTTGGGCTATGAGATAAGTGGACGATGTAATGGAGGACTTTAGGAATAAACAGCTATGGAGCAGTGTCAAACTAGAGGAGCTGGAGAACTTTTCCAGAAATCCTTAAGGGGTCTGGCAGCAGCTCAGTCTGGCCCCTTGGACCCTTGCTGGATTAACATAGCTCTTTTGCCCCAGAGCTCCAGAGGGGCTACAAATCTCAGGGTAAGGAGCTGAACTGACTTTCAGACTAAGACCCCTCTCCCTGGCAGAGTGGCTGAGGAGCTCTGGCCCCCACCCTCTGCTCCTTGACATAATGTGCATCTTGGCTGTGGTGCCTCTTTGGAGGTGGGGCTGGGGGCAGGGAGCCTTGGGGGCTGATGCTAACAGCTTTGTGCAGGGTGGGAATTTCCAGCCCTATCTAGGGAGCCATCAATGCTGTGTGCCCTGACCTAGGCCTTTGGCCTCCAAAGGGCAGTGGGAAGGCCAGCCCCAGGGCCAGTCCCTGGCCATTAATCCCTCCTGCCAGTCCAAATATCCACCCAGCATGGTCAGACAAAGGACTGCCCAGTCCAGCCTCTGTGTTCCTCCTGCCCCAGGGGCTCCACTCAGACACTGGGCCGCCTGGAATTCAGGCCCATGAGAAAGGGGCTGCCTTCACTGGTCGTCTTATGCCCGGATGCTCAGCCACATCCCGTCCGGCCCAGGGCCTATGAAAAGAGGGCCCAGCCACGCTGAAAACACGGATTAGCCCTTGGGCTACCCCTGACACTGGCCTGCTTGGCTCTGGGAAGCAGGCCCATTGGAATGGGCCAGGCAGGCACCGAGAACTGATAAAGTCTGGGTTCTCACCCCTTTTGCCCAGCTCCCTGCCTCCATCCACCCCAGGATTAGCACAGCCAAATGTACACTCCGTATCATTTATTGACCATATACTATGTCCCAGGCTTTGCCCATGAAACAGAAAATTAAGAATACAAGAAAATTGCAGTCTGATATGGAGATAAGAAGAGCTGTTGCCCCCCACTTCTAATTTGGAGGTGTGAGACAGAGGCTGTGGTAGGGGGCTTCAGAGGGGGATTCAGCCCTGGGGAAGGTGGGAAAGATGGTAGCTCCTGTTCTGTGCAAGGGTCTAACTGCAGCATTACGCGGCACCCATGTGACAATACGCAGGCTCTGAGACCACTTCTCTGGCTCTGCCTCTCTCCTTCATCCCCTGGTTTAATTCTGGATTTCCTATTACCAAGTGCCGTGTGGGCCAGGTCCTTTCATACATGATCTCATTTAAACCTCATAACGATGCTGAGGGTTCATTATTGTCCCCATTTGGTAGGTGAGGAAACTGAGGCTCAAATGAGCAACTGGTCCCAGATCACTCAGCTCCGAGAGCAGCATCCCACTGCTGCAGTTGCTGGTCTTGCCTTCTCCAGCGAGCTGTTTGTTGTGACAGCACTGCCTTGTGTTCCATACGACCTGTGCTCAGGCAGTGGTACGCAAGGTGGAGAGGGTGTGGGGTGGGACCTGTTCATGTATAGGCCAGCTGACTCTTCATGGTTGTGGGATGGGGGGTTGTCTTTAGATCTCCGAGTGTCATTTCCTTCCTCTGCTTCTACGGCCCCTTTACCCCCTCCACCCACCCGCCTCATAGCCATAACTGTCTGTGTCCCTCTCTCCACCAGACTGTATCTTCATCTCTGTGTTTCCTGAGCGCTGGCAAAGGGACTGGTGCAGAAGTGCTTGAGGAATGATGTGGGCTAAGCTGAGGCAGGAGAACTGAAGGAGGGATGGATTTGGAATCCATGTGGTTGAAGGGACTTGCAGATTTGCTTGGATATTGGGAGTGATGGGGGAGGGAGGAGCCCAAGATGATGACCATATTTCTGATCTAGGTGGTGAGGGGCAAGGGGTCCATTTGCTGAGATCTGGATGCAGGAAGGAGAGCAGGTTGAGGGTGGGGGTTGTGTGAGGTTGAGAGGGATGTGCAGTGGACACTTGGAATATGCCAACCTGGAGGTCAGGACAGAGGCTAGGCATCAACTTTGCAACTAAAATTGTGAGAGCTGGAAGAACTCTATAGTAAATTGTTTCTGCAGTCTCGGATTTAAAATATGATGTTTTTAGAAGAGCCATAGTGCTGGTGCTCTGAGATCTGGGGTTCCTTCCAGCTCTACTACCAGCTGTGTGAGGACAGGTAAGTCACTCAGCATCTCAGGGGTAACAGTGCCTACTGCACAAGGTGTTCACACTTCAGTGAGATAATGGGTATAATGTGTTTACCACATACAAAATGCTCAATGATGATGGCTGTTATATTATCAGCTGAGACTGGAGCTGAGAGAGGGGGGCCCTTGAACTTCAAGCGTGGATACTGAAGCCCTGGACCACAGGCCTACTATACCCAGGGGCCAGAACTAGGGTGAGGCACCTAGGGGTCCAAATTTAAGGAGGTTGGCTCTCAAGTCCTGACCTGGCACTTACACCACCCTGAAAGTGAGTGCCCCCTTAAATTTGCCTTGGGAATGCCACCTGCCTGTCCTACCCCAGCCCTGCTCCCTTAATCTTGCATGTACCCAAGACAAAAACCTCTTTAAGAAAAGAGGTTTTATCCTCCTTTGTCCTTTGGTTTCCTCCAAGCCAGGGCTGTCTCTCCTGTCATTTTAGAGGGCTTTCCTGAAATAAACTCTGGATGGTGGTGGTGAGTGCACTTCCCAGAGTGAGTTTTTAATAAAAACCTCTAAGACATCCCTCCCTCTAGCCCCACTGGGGTTGAATGTAGCATTTCTGTGCCAGTAAGCAGCGTTCTTGGACCTCCAGTCTGTGGAAGCACTTGTGGGTCTTTTTCTGAGCAGTAACTGCCCCCTGGAACTTTGAGCTGTGCAGGCCTGTGTTCTGTGCAACTTCCCAGTGCGCAAACTGTGTGTGTGAGCAAGGGAGCCCTTTTTCTGGAACGGAAGGGACATGGAAAAGAGGCAGCCAGAAAGGCAACTCCAAGTTAAGGATTTTCGGGACTCTTAATTTAAAGCAGTAAATCTTCCACCACTTTTCAAAGGACACTCACAAATGTCCTGGTTGGGGACAGGGTTGTGGGGAGGATGGGAGAGAGAGGAGATGGTGACTGTGGACCCACTAAACATCCTCCCCTGAGACAAAGCCAGCGTCTTCCTTCTGCCCTTCTCCTCCCCACAGTATCCTTCTCCATTGCCAAATGTCTGAGTGTGGGCCTCACACTGCCCTGACTAGCACTGGTTAGGACGCTGAAGGCTGGCGAGGCCTCGTGGGGGGCTCTCATCTCTGCCTCAGTGGGGGTTGGAGGACAGGGAGGAGGCTAGAAGGATGGAGGGCACAGGTTGGAGGCTAGAAGGATGGGAGGGGGCCCAGAGAGCGGGCTGAATGGGTGGATTTGTGATTGGCTTCGACTCAAAAAGGGAGGAGGTTTAGGGAGATGGTGGAAAAGGAAAGGGAGCTGATGAGTCGCCAGGGTCAGGGACGGATCCGTGGGATATGGGGAAGGGATGAGGCTGGGTCTGGGAAAGACTGACCCAAAGGGAGGAAACCAAGGGAGGGGCAAAATGTAGGACAGGGGACTGGGAGCCTGGCAAGGGGAGAGGGAAAGCAAAGTAGGGAGGGAGACGCAGGGCCGGGGGGAATGTCGAGACTTCGGGTCAGGGGGTGGGGGAGGGGAGCTGTGTCCATATAAGGCGGGCCTGCGGCCCCTTCTCTCTCGGAGCAGCGCAGCTCGGGCAAGGGCTGCCCCGTGCCGAAGACCCGGTGCGGCGAGATGGAGTCCCCCGCCGCCTTCTCGGGCTTCCCGGCCCTGCCCTCGGTCGCGCCGTCGGGGCCACCGCCGTCGCCGCTCACCGGAGCCGAGCCCGGGCTGGAGCCCGAGGAGGGGGCCACGGGCCGCGGGGAGCCGGGGCCCCCACCCGGCCCGGGGAGGCGGCGGCGGCGGCCCCTGCAGCGCGGGAAGCCACCCTACTCGTACATCGCGCTCATCGCCATGGCCTTGGCGCACGCCCCGGGCCGCCGCCTCACCCTGGCCGCCATCTACCGCTTCATCACCGAGCGCTTCGCCTTCTACCGCGACAGCCCGCGCAAGTGGCAGAACAGCATCCGCCACAACCTCACGCTCAACGACTGCTTCGTCAAGGTGCCCCGCGAGCCGGGCAACCCGGGCAAGGGCAACTACTGGACACTGGACCCGGCGGCCGCCGACATGTTCGACAACGGCAGCTTCCTGCGGCGCCGCAAGCGCTTCAAGCGCGCGGAGCCGCCCGCGCCCAACCCCCCGGGGCCCGCCGCCGGCCCGCCGCCGGGCCCGTACGCGCCCTTCCCGCCCGGCCCCGGGCTGCTCGCGCCGCTCCCGGTCGCCCCCGGGCCCGCGCCGCCCGCGCGCCTCTTCAGCATCGACAGCCTGGTGAGCCTGCCGCCCGAGCTTGCAGGGCTGGCAGCCCCCGAGCCCCCGTGCTGCGCCGCGCTCGACGCCGCCTTCCCGCTCTGCGCTGCCGCCGCCTCCCCGCCGCTCTACGAGCCAGCCCCCGACCGCCTGGGGCTGCCCCCGGGCGCCCCGGGCCCCGGCCCGCTTCCCGCCGAGCCGCTGCTGGCCTTGGGGGTGCTCGGCCCGGGGGAAGCCTACCTGAAGCAGCCTGGCTACACGCCCGGGTTGGAGCGCTACTTGTGAGCCCTCCCCCACCGGCTGGGGCGCCTGGGGGTCCTCTCCTCCCTAGGCCTGGGGTGATGCCTGGGAGGGGCCCCCTTCCCCTCTTGGCTTGGGCCTACCTCCGAGCTCCCCATGTTTGCCTCTTGGACCGGGCACACCTGTTACCTCTTTCTCTGTATCCCATCTATGGGGAGAATCCTACCATCTTGCAATTGGACTGACTGCCCCTCACAGCTCCCCAATATGTGAGCCCCACCTAAGCGTCCCCCCGCCCCCGGCCTGCGCCCCCGCCCTCGCTGCGCGCTATTGTTGGCGCCAGGTCCCTAAGCTGGATCTCTACCCGCTAACCTCCACCTCAGGTTTCTGGTGAATTCCATGCCTTCAGAAGCCAGGCCTTCCTTCCATCTCAAGCTGCCTCCAGGACTGGCTCCTTATTTAAACATTCCCTCCAGTTTTGATACTACATGAGAGGTCAAACTCCTGGGTTCGTGACTCCCTTGCTCTCTTCCCTTCACTTCCCACAAGTTTATCCCCAACCCCGCTTACCTGCCTGTCCTCAGTTTCTTACTGGGAGAGTGCTGCCGGCTCCTATGCCGACACACCTGGCTGCCTGGTTTCAGGCCCTGAGGCCAGTTCTGAGACAAGCAACACCCCGGGTTCCTGACTGAAAAGGAGTTAGTAGGCTACCCACTATCTGGAAGATTTAGGACTGACTCATTAGGTTATTATTATTATTATTTTTTTCAATTAAAGCTGGTCTGATTAAAAAGAAAGAAAGGTTTCTCTGGGCTCGGTGTGCTGGCTGGTGCCTGCGGGGGCGGGGAGTGGTCTGGGGAGATAGTGGGTGAGCTTTGCTCAGGGTCTTTGGTTGTCACACAGCATGAGCCCCTTGTGGGTCATCAGGATCATGAAGTGAGGTTAGGATGGGATTAACCATAGCTGTGCACCTAGTAAGCCCAGTAAACGCCACCACCTGCTGCACCCCAGAGGCTGGTAGAGATGAAATGTGTGTGCACATGATAGTATTTGGCCAGTGGGTTTTTTGGCTGTGTGTGATTACTTCCAGCTTCCACAGGTAAGGGAGCAGTGGCCACTCCTACAATTACTTATTGAATGTGCTAGGCTTTGGGAATAAATGCATCGCTGAACAAATGGGCTAGATCCCTGCCTTACGGTGGTTAGGGACCAAAGGGGAAGAGACATTACCAGTCACTCCTCAGAGAAATGAGATAAGTGCTCTGTAGCCTTGGACTCGAAGTGCAGTCCATGGACCGTCACCTTATTAGACATGCACAGTCTCAGGCTCCCCTTCAGACCCACGGAATCATCAGATTCTGCATCTTAATAGAATTTGCTGGAGATTAATATACAGTATTTTGGAGAAACGGCACTGGGCATAAAGCTCCCTATTTAAAGAGTGGGACCAGGCTGTAGAACCACACACACCCCTCTGCACCTGTGGAGCTAGGCACTGCACCATCAGCTATGTCCCTCACCTTTAAATTGGGAGCTGGGGCAGCATGGACCTGAGCTGATTCACGGCTGTCCCCAGCACCAAGGACAGGGCAGCAGTGAGTGGAGACTCAGGTTGCTGTGTGAGGGAGAATAGGGCTGTTGATTGTATCCATCTCTCTGGTGCTGACCCAGATGCTAAGCATAAGGTTTTCCCAAACTCCTCTACCCCAGGGCCCCCAGTCTAGTAGGCTCTAGGCAAGATGTGGAAAGGGTGGGGAGGGGATCAGTGCACCCTGAGCCCAGGATGAATGTGACTTGCACGTTGGACATGTCTGATGCACATCTCTTAGATATAAGAGTTTAAAGCTCTGGGTGGTGAGGCAGGTGAGGGTGGAAAGCTGGCAGCTCATGGAAAGGAAGGGTGCAGGACATCTGAGAAGGTGGGGAGGCTGTCTTTGGAGGTGGGGCAGTAGGTCTGCACAGTCCGGTATGAAACACCCTGGTTAGACTCCCTGCCCAGCTGTTAACCCCTTTGAGCAAGAGTCAGATTGCATTTGTCTGAT
This sequence comes from Anoura caudifer, assembly GCA_004027475.1. Lineage (NCBI taxonomy): Eukaryota > Metazoa > Chordata > Mammalia > Chiroptera > Phyllostomidae > Anoura > Anoura caudifer. Next base: position 47,602 of record PVKU01001191.1, on the reverse strand, counting down.
GCATAACAGCCCTTCGCTTAATGTTTGTTGAATGATTGGCTGACGGAATGAATCCCTAGTGTCTATTGTGTCTGACTTACTGAATAATGACTGCGTTGACAGTACTTTGGCACATTCTTATCCATTCTCGCTTGCAATGCCCGCAGTGACTGGCAAAAGATGCAAAAGAGGTGGAGGTGGAGGCTATTTTCCTGTTGGTCCAATAAGAAAATTGCCCCTCTCTGGGGCCCAGCAGGTAGCAAAGTTTCAACCTGGCTCTCTAAGGAGTACAGCTCCACAAAGATCAAAATGCAAACTTTTTTCTGCTTTGAATGGTGTTGCAGCCTCTCCTCCTGCCTCAAAGTACCTCTTGATAAACTTCCAAATCCAGCAAATTTCCAGGGAAAGAGCGGATGCTTCACACTCTGCTGAAGCCAGGAAGTGCTCCTTGAGCTCTAAATTTCATTCTTCTCACCACCCTGGAGGTCTCTGTCCCTGGAATCTTGAAACAAGGAGAAGTGTCTGCATGGAAATACTAGGGAGGTCTCTGCTGAACTGGATAGTCAGAAAGATTTTATTTTGAAATGCCTCTAATTTTCCTTCATTCAACAGCATAGAGGGCTCACTGTGCCTGGCCCTGTGCTGGGCTCTGAGGCCCATATTGCATACAAATAAGAGACTGTTGCTGTTGTCAGAGTTCATTATCTGGAACCCTACATGAGGAAGGAGCAAAAACAAAACAAAACAAAACCCCGGAATTATCTTCTGGAAGGCAGGCCCCTTAGAATGCAGTTCCCCCACTAGGTGAGTGTTCTAGGAGCCCTTCTGTATCAGTGGACCACTGGCATTGTGAGCAGATGTGTTTGGCTTCAGTGAATTTTTTTCGAAGGCTCTTTCAATGCATTTGCCCATTTCACGATGGGTGGTTTACCAGTGCACCTGCACACACTCTGCTGAGTGTTCAGCTGTTTTTTTACCAAAAATGGCATGACCACTGTGCCCCGCCCTCCCTATTCACCTGATCTTGTCTCAAGTAACTTTTTTGTTTGTTTGTTTCCCTGATGAAAAAAGTCCTCAAAGGAAAACATTTTACTGATGTGAAAGAGGAGAAACAAAAAATGGCAGAAGCACCAAGAGATAACAAAATCGATGAGTTCAAAAACTGTTTTGAGCAGTGGAAAAAAAAAGTCTCAATAGGTGTGTTGCATCAAATGGAGAGTACTTTGAAGGTGACTGAAGTTTAAACATGTAAGACTAAATGCACATTTTTTTATAAATGAATTCCATTTGGAGGGAGGTCCCCCCTTGTATGTCATAGTGCCCTAAGAATTCTGACACTTGGGTGGATGTTGAAAACACGAAACAAGGCTCTACCCCTATTCTGTTTTTACAAAGCACTAAATCACTTTTTATCTAGAAGCAAGATTTCAATATGGAAGTAATATTTTCTTCCCTTAAAAAGGAAGACATTATTAACAAATAATTTTTGTTTTTATTGCATTGAAACAAGCAAATAATCTGACAGGTCGAAGGGCAATGACAGGGTTTTAATGGTGCCTTGCCCCCTTCTCAAGACCCTGTCATGTTCCCTAGAAGCATCTACTTTCAATTCATATCTGTCTTTTTTGGAATATACTTCCATATCTCCATGCACACACTCCTCTCTTGAAGTAGTAGTGATTAACCTCTATCATTTACCTCTGAAATCTCTATCTCTTTCAATTCCCACCCCAATTCCCAAATTTTAGTTAAGTTAGTGTCTAGCATTTGCATATTAATACTATATACACATTGTTCTCTGATAGCTACTAGTGTACCATGACCACAATTCCTTTGGGTGGGGGTTGCAACGTTTTATTTTTCCTGGAGTTTAATGCCTTATTTTTTCTTTTGCTTACCTTTCTCTGTGCCCATGGCTAACTCTTCCCTAATTTTCACCAGGTCAAACTTATCAGGAAATCTGTCATTGCTTTTGGTGGTTGTGTTTCCTTTCCTGGGGGCACCTCTCCCTTCGCCCTCTGTCCTCCAGCGCCATGACTGCTGCGCAGATGTGCACCTGCTTCCCTTCATCGTTTCCCTTGGAATTCCCTTCATCTCTGTTCCGTGTTGGATGCTCTGATTCCTGGATTCCATATCTTCCTTTTTCTTGGTTTATTTCTTTGTTTTGGTCAAGGTCAGTTGGGGGGAAATTTTGCACATCTAAAATTAAGATGATTATTTTAGCATGAGAAGCTAAGTGTGCACTTTGGCAATGAAATGGTTGAGTTAAAGCTGTGTTTTTGTAGCCTTTTCTTCTTTGGGGGTGGGGGCTGAGGAAGAGGAGAATGGGAGGTTGTTTTCTGGGTTCAGTGCACACTAACTCCCAGAAAGGTGGGAAGGTGGGAAGGCGGCCTGGTGTTATGGAAAGGAGCGGTACATGTTTTGGTTAGAGGACGGAGGCAGGGGAATGGTTCTGAGTTCCTTATAGGAGTAGTTCCTTATAGGAGTAGGTGAGCTGAGGGGGCTGCTTTCTGATTCAGGGGGCCTTGGAGCACAGGAAGGATGATTTCGGGCCCAGGGTGGCGCTGAGCTGGTTAGAGGGCCTGTTGGAAAGAGGCCAAATCATCCCAGCACGTGGAAAATCGAGTCTGTAGGAAAGTGACATCCTTGGCGGAATCACTGAACGCATAACAACAGAGAGGCTCCTTCAGGCAATTTTGAGAGCTGTGAGCTTCACTTGAAGGCAGAAGGGGAAATAAGCAACGCGGAGAACTCTCCACTACAGTGACTGGGTCAGCTGTAAGCCCTCTGTGGGAGATCCTAGAAGGGTGGGGTGGGGGTGGGGGCGATTTTACAAGATACAGGAGGCTACAGCAGTCTAGTCTCCTCTTAAAGGAAAAAGATTCTGTAGACCTCTAGTACTGACTTTAATTTTTTAAATTGTAATGTCATTTAGTATGGGCAGATATAAAATCCTTAGGCTTGTATCTCTTATGCAACTATAAAACAGATGTTTTATAAATTAAATTCAAACAGCTACAAAATAAAAATTCAAATTCATAACACTAATAAAATACAAAATAAGACATTGTTTTACTGAAACTAAGTCACTTTCATCTTGAATGTGACCCTGACTGCTCCGTCTTGGATCTTTTGGGTTTGGTGTACCCTGAGCCATGTGATGAGTAAATTCACCCACCATATTTTTTCTTTTGAAGAAACTATCAACAGCTGGCCCAGACATAATGGTTACTTATAAAATCCACATTGTTTTTTGCCTTATCTCAAGATTAAAGTAGCACTACTTGCCTTGGCTGGTGTGGCTCAGAGAATTGAGCGCCAGCCTGCGAACCAAAAGGTCACCGATTTGATTCCTGGTCAGGGCACATGCCTGGGTTGCAGGCCAGGTCCCTGGTTGGGGGTGTGTGAGAAGTAACCAATCCATGATTCTCTCTCATATCAATGTTTTTCTCTCTCTCTTTCTCTCTCCCTTCCCCTCTCTCTAAAAATAAATAAGTAAATAAATAAAATCTTTTTTAAAAAACCTGACAGAGGGCTGAACAAACAAAATCTAGCCATTCTCACATATAAAAGAAGATGCAGAGTTCCTTAATGAAATATTAGCAAATTGAACCTGGTGGTATATATATTACAAAGATGCATTATTAAATACAGTTTATTCCTGGAGTGCAGGGTGGCATCAGACTTATTGGCTCCATTTTATCAGGTCAAGTGGCAAAGTGACGGATTCAGAACGTGATCCACGCCCACCTGACTCTAGTCATTCTTCTCTGAGGAAGGGGCAGGCGGAGGTGGAAACTTGGTTGGAGAGCTCCTGGCACCAGTGGAAGTCCTCAGCTCACTCCAATATTCCCCACCACTCACATCCACAGTCTGGATCTGGAAAGGTGCCTTTCTAAGCCAAGTGACAGGTTTTGGCTTCCTTTTTCTTTCAGTTTTCCTTTCTTCCCTGTTCCATGCTTCCCCTGTCCCTCTTCTTTCCCTGTACCCCTGTCCTCCTCCCCTTCTCTCCCCTCAACAATTTTGTGGAGAGAAACACACCCCTATTGCTCACCTTGTATGTGCCTGATTTAAGCAGGAAATCAGTGGAATAAAGCCAGGATCCATCTGGATGGTGTTCAGAGCTAGAGTGGCTTCTGGTGAATGAAAGGCACTTGCTCTAGTGGGGAACTCAAATGTTTGGTGTGGGAGAGGAAAACTGGCTGCAGGTACCACCTCCCACTGGAAGCCCTCCCAGATCTTCAGTTCTCCCCACCCTACCCCCTTTCCTCACATTCTTCTTGGAAGCCCTTGGTAGCCTCTCTCTGTAGAGGGGCTGGAATGGGGTGGTGTGGGTGGTCCTAGGAGATCTACCCTGTAAAAGGGAAGTAGAGGAAAGTGTGCTTGACAGGTCAGGAAACCTGAGGTCTAGTCCCTGGTCAAATATGTAGGCAAGGCCTTTCCTTTCTCTGTCCTTCACAGCAATTCACAGCTTTCTCCAAGCTTCTTGATTGTGTCCCCCTCCACAACTGAGGACTCAGAGATGCATCAGACACTTCACTGCTAAGAGGAGTCAAATGAGGGTGACAATATAGTGACTGTGCACAGTTCTGACAACGTGAGGGAGCTATTAGGTCACCTTAGTCACTCACCAGTTCGGGCCTCTGCCTTAGGCTTCTCTGAAACAGAAAGAGTGTGACCTGTCTTCTCTGCCTGGGTGGAATGGCCTTTGTAACTGCTAAAGCCATCATGATGGAGAGTAAGGATATCCTACCTTGCCAGGTGGGGGTCATCCCAGAACAAGGCCTGTGTCTGCTCTGCCCACTGTTCTCCTTACTGTGCAGCCTGGCTAGGCTGGGCATGCCAGGCTTTGGCCTGAACTACCTCTTGTGTGGAGGCTGGACTTGGGGTTTAGAGGGTAGAGCAGAATTAGAGATGCCTGGACACTGCTTGAGGGAGACACAGGCCCTACCTTAGGCATCAGATTGTCTTCCTGAGTGGCAGAGGGGCTGGGGACTTTGTGGGCTTCATGAGGAAGGCTTCCTGGAGGAGGTGAGCTCTGGTTTGGACTTTTTAAAAAAGATTTTATTTATTTATTTTTAGAGAGAGGGGAAGGAAAGGAGAGAGGGAGAGAAACATCAGTGTTTCTCAGTTGCCTCTCACACGCCTCTGCTGGGGACCTGGCCCAAAACCCAGGCATGTGCCCTGGCTGGGAATCAAACTGGTGACCCTTTGGTTCACAGGCCAGCACTCAATCCACTGAGCTACACCAGCCAGGGCTGGTTTGGTTTTTGAAGGAAGGGAGCAGAGGGCCTGTTGCTCCAGTTCTTATGAAAACCCCTTTCCTCCATCCTAACCCCTGTCCATCCTGGCAGACTGAGAAAGTCTGACTATTTTCAAAGCAGTTTAGGTGGGACCAAGAGAAGAGCCAAAGACAGAAATAGAAACGGAAGAGAAGAAAAGCAAGGTAGAAAACCTGGGGTCCTGACTAGCAGCCTTGTCTACTTCCCTGTCTGAAGGGCAGCGAGCCAGGGCTCAGGGACACCCACCAGGTCAGGCTGTCGTGCCCCTGCCTTCAACACTATAGCCACCACCTGTATTTTCAGGTTGAAATCCATAGAATGTGTTCAGCACATAGTAATGTTTTTTATTTTATGTTCTTTATACTTAGCCTTATTTATTTGAATGATTCCATTGTTTTTTTTTTAAGTATTTATTTAATTGTTGAATAGGTAATATATTTACTTGGCTTTAAAAGTATAAGGAAGTAGCCCTGGCTGGTGTGGCACAGTTGGTTGGAGTGGAACCCCATAAACCGAAAGGTCGAGGGTTCGATTCCTGGTCAGGGCATATGCCTAGGTTTTGAGTTCATCACATGCAAGAGGCAACCTAACCACATTTCTCTCCCTTTCTCTCTCTCTTGCTCGTTTCCCCCCTCTCTAAAATCAATAAGCATGTCCTCTGGTGAGGATGAAAAAAAAAAGTATAAGGAAGTTGTCCTGGCTGGGTGGCTCAGTTGATTGGTGTGGTATCCCATAAACTGAAAGGTTGAGGGTTCTCTACCTGGTCAGGGCACATACCTAGCTTTTGAGTTCAGTCCCTGTAGTTCAATCCCCCATCAGGGCACATGGGAGTCATCCAGTTGATTCCTCTATCTTTCCCCCTCTCTCTTTCTTCAATATATCCTCAGGTGAGGATTAAAAAAGTAATTAAATAACAAGTTCCCTACTTATCCCAATAGATAGTTATTAGTTTTTTAGTCATCCTATTTTTGTTGCATATACAAACCGAAACAAATATACATTATTTTCTCCTTTAAAAACTCACACACAGGCCCTGGCTGGTGTAGCTCAGTGGACTGAGCGTGGGCTGCGAACCCAAGGGTCGCCAGTTCGATTCCCAGTCAGGTCACATGCCTGGGTTGTGGGCCAGGACCCCAGTGGGGGCCACATGAGAGGCAACCACACATTGATATTTCCGTCTCTCTCTTTCTCCCTCCTTTCCCCTCTCTCTAAAAATAAATAAATAAAATATTATAAAAAAAACCCTCACACACAATTAGAAACACAATGTTTACAGTGTTATATGTCTTGTTTTTTTTTCACTCAACAATATATGTTGGAGCTCTTTCCAGATAAATACATAAAGACCTTCTTTATTATATTTTATGCTGCACGCTATTCCCTTATGTAGAGGTGCCATTATTTAACCAGCCCCCATTGATAGACATTTTATATTCTTTCCAACCTTTTGACATTCCCAAGCCAGCTGCAATGAGACCTTGTACATATATTATGCATGCAGGGATGCCCACAGAAAAAATTCCAAAAGTGCATTTTCGTGCAGCCCTTGTCAGGACACCAAGCTCCCTGTGTGTCCACACTGGCTCTTTTGGAAGCTGCTTTCTTTCATTTCTCAAAGGGACCCTTGGTGACAGTGGTCAGAATTTCACCTTTTCTTTCTTTTTACTTCTTTTTTAAAAGATTTTATTTATTTATTTTAGAGAGACAGGAAGGGAGGGAGAAAGAGAGGGAGAGAAACATCGATGTGTGAGAGATGCTGGTTGGCTCCCACAAGCCCCCTGCTGGGGACCTGGCCTGCAACCCAGACATGTGCCCTGAACTGGTGATCTTTCGGTCTGCAGGCCAGTGCTCAATCCACTGAGCCACACCGCCCAGGGCTAGAATTTCACCTTTTTGAACCTCACTGCCCTCCTCCCCAGCGACCTTCCCATCACAGTCTCTCACCAGGTCCCCTCACCAGGTGTCTTGGCCCCTGGATCTGGGAAGCCTGGGCACTTGCCACCTCCATCCTAGGTGGGGTCTGTGCCCTGGCCACCCACCTGTCCAGGGTGATGGATCCTTTCCCTTCTCCAAAGTCCTGGGAATCAGTGGCAGGTGTAGGGAGTTAGCTCTTCGAATCTCGACCTTCACATCTCCAGACTTCCTGCCAAATGCTGCCATCTCCCCTTTTCCTCCCTCCCCACATGGGGCTCCAACCTTGACTCCCTTCTACTGGTCATAGGTTCTAACAGTTGCTCCTCCCTGGCCTCAGATTTCCTATTTTATTGCCTCCAGTCCCCCAAATCTGAATGGCCCCAGCTTTGTGAGAGGACGTGGACAAGGGAAGATCAAGCAGAGCCCTCTGAGAAAGGCATGCCCACGACTAAGGGGGGGAGCCAAATTCCATGGCCGCAAACAAGGCTCTCAGCAGCCAGGGAATCTCTGGACTGGCCTAGACCTGTGACATCAGCTCATGTAGCAGGTGGCACTGTTTGGGGCTGACGTAGGCTAGGGTGACCAGGAATCCAGGCAGGGCAAGGCCTTGCAGATACATGATTATTATACATGCTGTGCATAACAATTGCTCCTACTTGGAATTGTTGGGGGGGCACGGTAGTTGAGAGCCCTGATTCTGGAGCCATATTGTCTAGAACAGGGTATGCACTTCTCATAGGTCAGATGAGGAAATTGACTATTCTGAGAGGGGCAGAAGCATATCTGAGATTGCACAGGAAGGCGGGGAAGGAATGGGAGTAGATCCTGGGCCTCTCACCTCAGGCTCCACTGCTCCTCTCCAGCTGCACGAACAAACCAGGGGAGGTGCATTATCTGGCAGGTTGAGCAATCATCTTAAAAAATGTCAAGGTAGGAGAGGAGAGCAAGGAACCTCACTGAGGCATCCTGACCCATAATTGGCTTCAACTAGAGTACTGGGTTTTAGGAGTCCTTGGGAGGAAGCAGGCTAGGAAATTTCCTTGGTCTCTGTCTCCAACTCAGCTATCTGAATACTTTACAATGAGGAAACTGGGGTTTAGAGAGATCGTTTGTCTAAGACTAACGGTAGTGGGAGCATAATTTGAACTCAGCTCTAAGGTTTGTACTCTCTGCTGCCTCCAAGACTCCTACCTAGTGATTACCTTGCCTACTCATTCATTGCTAGCAATGGTACCATCAAAGTCGCCTGTCACTTATCTGAAGGGCAGCCCTGTGGGAATGTTTTCCTTCCATGGAGTCACAGAAATTGAGTCTCTATAACACTGAGGCCCCCTTCGCCTCGGTCTCTGCTCCAGGTCAGCCCTGTAGAGATCTGAAAGTGAACATGTCAACCCTGAGCCCTTTACTCTCTAGGCTAGCAAACCCAGACAATTCCTTTGTGTCTATAAGACATTTTCCCATCCCTTCCTGTATTAACTAGGGTTAAGTTCAGTTATAAGTAACAGGCTCCTCCCCCGAAAGACAATTCAGTTATAACATTGGCTTCACCAAGATTGAAGTTTATTTCCATTTCAGATAAAAGTCTACTCAGGTTGTTCAGAGTGGAACAGCACCTCAGGGGTCCTGGGGGCCCAGGACCCTTCTCTTTTGTCACTCTGCTGTTTGTGAAATTCAACTCAAACTACAGAAATTCAATTCTTAGCTTAAGCAAAAAGAGTATCTTTAGAATATCTGGAAATTCTAAGGGTTCTAGTTTCAGGCAAAACAGGGGGACGCAACGCTGTTACTAAGCTCTACCTATTTCTTTAGGCTGTTCCCCTCTGTGGGTGGGCTTCAATGTCAAACAGCACTTTGCATGGTAGCTAAGTCTGTGTGTTTATCTTCTGATCCCAAAGGAGAAGCATCCCTCCAGGGTCCCCGAGTCCCTACGTCCCACAGCCCCAGAGTCCATATACCATGGAGTCCTGGAATTCATACATCAAATTTTGTAGAAGTGATTGGCTCAGCTTAGGTCACTTACTGTCGCCTGGACCACTCATTGGGTGTTGGACTTGCAATGCTATGTTTGATCCAGCTGGGTTGCCTGTCTGCTCCTAGAGGTAAGTGCAAGGGGAACAGAGATTGGACAGTCCCAACAGCCCACATGGAATATGGGAGGGGAGGTCTTACCCAAAAGAGAAGTGGGAAACCCCAAAACTAGCTCACAATGCTAAGGAGATTGAGTTTTATATTATAAGCGATGGGGAGCCTGTGGAAGATTTTGGCAGGGTTTGGCTGGTATGATTGGTCAAAACCATTTCATTTTAAAAATGTTATTACTTTTAAATTATAATTAGAAATACATTATTGTATTAGTTTCAGGTATACAGCATAGTGATTCAACATTTATATACCTCACAGAGTGATCACAATACATCTAGTAACCATCTGTCACCATATAGTTATTACAAATTAATTATGCTGTACATTACATCCACATGACTTAGAGTGTATAACTGGAAGTTTTTTGCAACCATTTCAAAGAAGGAGACGGAGGCAGAGTGCACAAAAGAGACACCCAGTGACTGCTAGTTCAGGGACCACGGAGAAACTCTGATGGGGGATATGTTTTCCTCCCTTTTGGGATGGGGCCTGGACGGGGAGAAACAATACCTGTTCTCAAAGGCACATATTTATATTGATGAGGTAAGCTAGCTTTCTTGAAAAACTCAGACAAAAGGAAGAGATGTCACTTCATTCATTCATTCATTCATTCATGTCTACATAGCTAACATTAATTGAGTACCTACTACGTGTTAGGTTTTGTGCCTGACAGAAGGTAGAGTGTAATAATGATGATGATAATGAGAACTGTTTATTGAGCTCTTTCAAAGTATCAGGCACTGGGCTAAGTGCTTTATATGCATTATCTCATTTAATCCTCACCAGAACTCAGTGTGGTAGGTACAATTCTTATCCCCATTTTGTGGAGAAAGTTGAGGATACAAACAATATAATGCCTGTTTTCAAGGAGCTTACAGTGAACAGAAGGTGACGGACTGGAAAACCAATCATGACAACAGAGGGAGTTACATCTTTGGGAGCACAGGGGCAGGAATGTCTCACAGCCTGGCCAGTGTGGGGTGTTATTAGGGGAAGCAGCTCATAAAGCTTGACTTCTGAAATGGACAAAGGATTAGGAGTGAGCCAGTCAGGAGTGAGGCCAAGTGCAAAAGGTGAAGAGGAAAGAGCAGACCAGGGGTGAATGGAGTGCAGGGGTTAGAGGTGAGGCTTGACATGCAGATGAGCACCAGCAGCATCTTTGAGAAGGCCTCAAACTGCAGGGCAGGTATTGCTGGGGTCTTATGCAAATCACATGCAAATCGCCCTCCCAGTTTCTCCTTTAACTTTATCATTTGAAGCACCGGAAGGATTCCTACTGCTGATCTAACATCTCAGCAGCACCCTCTGGGTGTATATTAGCAGCAGAAGTTTCTCAGCTCCTCCTTCCCTTCCCATTTTCCAGGGCAGAGAAGAGGATGGTATTTGCCTGAACTGAGTCTGTTCCCAGCCTCCAGCTGACCTAGCTGTTGATGTAAGATCCCTGAAATCTGGAGCCCTTCAGAGTAGCTTGATCTGGAGCTGGGGTTGAGGGAAGGAATAGTCTGACCTTTCAATGAAGCTTTGTCCTCCCTTTCTTCCTTACTACCCCATCCTGGAGCAGTAACCCTTCCCCCCCCCCGCACCCCCCCAGTACCCTTCTGCATTTCCCCTCCCCTATGTCAAAACCCCTCCAACCAGTCCTCACTCCTTAAAATGAGCTCTCCCCTACATCACCTGCTTCCCATACAGGTGACCAGAAAGAGGGGTTTGGTCTGGGGAAAAGGTGACTAGGGATCTAGTTCCACCTCTGCTACCAATTTACTGTATGACCTTGGGAAAGTCAGCCCACTCTCTAGATTTCAATCCCCCCATATGGGAAATAAACTTCTAAAACCTACGGCCCAATTTTGGGATAAACGACTTCACTCCTACTTTACTGGAGGTGAGGGGGTGGGTCGGGGAAGGGGAGAAAAACAGTACACCCAGCATGCAATGCAAAGGGGGAATGGAGTGGACGGATTAACAATCTCTGTAGAAAGGCTAGGCTGGAAGCAGGTCAGCTGTGCAGTGCCAGGTGCGAGCACTGAAGTCGAGGGTTCAGGTTTTAGGTTCTGAGGACCTCAGAGTAGGAAGAGGTGGTGAACCGGGCTCTGAAGGCTTCCTTCCGGAGGACGCGGGATTTAAACAAGGTTTTGAAGCATAGTTATAAGGTGGGAAAGGAAGCAAGTATTTACAAAGAAGGGTCTGGAGGTTGTGGGTCTCGAGATAACTTTGTCAAAGATGTGGCGTGGGACGTGGGAAAGGGGAGCTCCAGACCCAGACCTCGTCGTCCAGTTCTTGACTGCGTGGATGCGCGGTTCCTCCAGAGGGCGCTGTTCCCCAGGAATCTGTAACTAGCGTCTGCGAGGCAAGGCCAGAACTCGCGCTGGTCTCTCGCTCTGCTTCGACTTGGCATCCGCTCCAGAGACCTCGGGCACCCAGCCAGGCGAGGCTTAGGGGTTCCACCTCTCTGCTTAGGAATAGGAAAGGCTAAACACACGCGCGCGGGTGTTGCGTAAGGGGCCAAATTCGGACGGCTCTGTACCCTTCTGCCTCCAGCCCTGCCCCAATCCAGGGCTCCGGAAGGGCGTGGGGCCCCCCGAGGCTTGCTACTCCTGCAGGCAACGTGTAATTAATTGGTCAGAAGGAGGCCGCCGCTACCACCCGCCTGGCTCTTCGCAGCGTGGTCCCTGTGCGCTCTTTACCTTTGCCACCTACCCAGACTCTCACCCTACACGTCCTCCCTGGAGCAGGTTTGCAGTCCCCTGACCAGGTGACGCCGCTTCAGGACCTGGGTTAAAGGCAAGCCGTCCAGGGCAGTCACCCCCAACAGATCGTGCTTTCAAGAGGGGAGGACTTGGGACACGCGCTCGGGATAGCAGCTCAGGAAAGTACTCGGGCAGCCAGAACCACTGTTGCACGGAGGGGCACACTGACCACACACGCGGAAAGAGAAACAGACCCTCCGACTCAGGAACCCTGGACGCACAGATATCGGGGGCACTAGACCTGACGTTCGTGCTCCGACATGCCTGGAAGCGTCCCCTACGCCCGTGCAGGTCTCCCAAGCGTGTGGAGCCTGCCTTACCACGGTCGCTACGAAGCCAGCTCCCAGGTCGGGAGTTTTGAGAGCAGCGTTGCTTTCACCATCTCCTGGGCTTGCAACCCTCTTCCTACGAAAGACGGTAGACAGGCCCCGGCAGCTCACTCTGGGCTCAACCGCTGCACAGTCCTAGGGCCATAGGGTGCCTGAGTGAGCCCCACCACCACGTAGTCGCGAGATAGGTAAGGCTGGGAGGGTACCGTGGCCAGGCGTAATGGAAGGAAAGATGGACGTTTCCTCCTATAAATGGAGGGTCAACAGGTGTGGGGGGTGCCCGACCCTGAGCCGGCGCTGGGGGTGGGCAGGCGGGCTTCCGCAGTGAAGGAGAATACGCTGGAGGCCCTGTTAGTAGTGCTGCGCTTGCAGAGGGCCCGGCCTCTCCCTGAACTCTGATCCGGAGTCCTGCTACTGCGTGTAGGGAGCCCCACCCCCTAAGGTTCACCCTGCAGGTCGCAGATCTGGAGTCTCCACCCTCCCAGCTGGGCAGACGGTGCTGCCCACCCTGGAGCAGGCGAAGATCTGGGGTCGGAAACCGTACAGGCTGCCCCCAAACATCGTCTCGTTCCAGAGCTGCAGACTCCTGAAGGGGAGGGAAGAGCGGGCGACTGCGCCAGTCTCGTCACTTTCCCCGAAGCTAGCCAGGTTTGTGAATAAAATGAGAGAAGTGTGAAGGCATTGTGTACCTTTGCCCAGCCCAGGCTGCGCTTTGCAGCCTGGCCACTCCTAAGAGCGGACCTCTGCGCTCCCGGAACCTTGGGAAGGCCGCAGGCAATCGGTCCGTGCAGTCACCCGTCTCTAGTTAGCTCACCGCCGTCTTCTCCAGTTTCTCTGTTGCCTTCATTATATTCCCATAATCTTCTGCTAGCTCTCGTTTCTCTGGAGCTCGAAAGCACCGTTACATGGACCACAAGAAGGGAAGGGAGGTGACGCACGGGGAGAGACGCTATTGATAGCAACACAGCTCAATAAACACGTAACAACTTCTCCCGGTAATCCGAACGTTGTGGAGTGGGAAACTTCCGAAAGGGCCCCCCCCCCCCAACACTTCCAATCGTTTCTGGGCTGCTCAAGAGAGGGGGCCAAATAGTGAAGCAGACGTAGAAAGAGGCTGGGCACACCGTTTTGTAAGAAGTCCCGCTGAGCCTGTCGCCTCCAGCTTTTTGGAGGCTGCAGCCATGGGTGCTGGAGCCCAAGCTTCTGGAAGAGCGCCCAGGTTTTCCCAGCCGTGGGCGGTGGGCGGGGGTAGGGGTCGCAGAGGCGGGAAAGGCTGGAGCTACAGAAGGGCAGAAACCAAAGGAATCCCTATTCCCCCAGTGGCCCTTCTTCCAGCCCCCAGTGTACTTACTCCTGGCATTATTCAAAACAGATGGACTTAGAGCCTTGGGAAGGATGAGAAGTTCCCCCAGACACCCCTCCTCAGGCAAGAGTGGAGCCCCATCGAGGACTAAGTGGTCATTTGGATAAACAGATCAGGCCTGGACTGGGAGTCCAGACACCTGGGTCAAATGCAACTGCCCCCATTCCCCAAAGCCTGGCAAATCACATGATCTCCTGGGTCTCCCTGATTTCCACTCCTGTAAAAGTGTGTGTAGTTGAAGATCATGTGCCACTCACACTTTGCAGAACGGAGGCTGAGGTCCTGTGTCCCGGTTCCTGAACCTGAGTCTCAGCAGCAGTGGGTGAGAAGCAGGGGCCAGGTAGAGGCAGGGGCCTGCAATTGCTGCTGCTCTGTAGAGCTCTGCCTGTAGCATTAGAAGCAGGATCTGGAGCAAATGCCTCAGCCAGTCTTCTCTGAAGCTGGCCAGGGGGTTGGAGCATGGGGAACTAGGAGAGCTCTGGCAAGGAAGGAAGCTACTTATTTACATTTGCCATTCTAGAAAGGAAGACATTTAGAAGGTGAGATGGAACGGGATGGGGCTGGCCTTGTTTTTCTCTCCATTTACTTAGACACTAGCAGAGCTGAGCTGAGTTGGAATTGGTGTGTGGTAGACCATGTAGGGTGTCTGTGATACGAGAGAGATTGAGCAAGTTGGGAGGAGTATGTGCAGGGTTGCCAGATAAAACTAATTTGCTAAATCTAGCAACCCTAGGTATGTGAGTTTATCTGGACTCATGAAAGAAACTTCTCTTCAAAGCTTCCCCTCCACACCCACTTCCCCACCTCATCCCCAAGGAAAGTCCGATTCCAGGGCCACCAGTCCCTGCCCAATTTCCTGTCTGTGGCTTCAGGACTGGGCCTCTTCTCTTTTCCCCAAGAGCAGTGTTTATGCAGGCCCAGCATTCTAGGTGGATCTCCTTGGTTTGAGGTCCCAGAGAGAAGCCTGGAGGAGGTATTCTCACAGGACAGGAGCAGTCAGACCTGCTTTCCACCCTCCTTTGGCTCAGAAGAATGGAGAACTCTAGCTTGAGGAATCTGTGGCAACCGTTGCACCCAGCCTTGCTCTGAATTGGAGGAGGCCAGAGGAGTCTCCCCCCCTTGGGGACTCTGTTGCCCTGCCTGTGGAACTGAAGACTTGGATTCACACTAAATTATTCCATACATCTGAGGCTGTTTTTAGATGAAAGGGGGGAGTTCCTCCACCCTCACATCGGTCCTGCTAAGATACAGCCTGCAGGGGCTGCAAATTCCCTCCCACTCTCCTCTCAGTCCTTCCCTACAGGGGACCTACTCCAGCACAGTGAGGAGATGGCAGTGGTAACCCACCCAGTCTGGGAGCTGGACCAAGGCTTGAGATCAGGTAGGAGACCACACCACCTCCAACTCCTTTCTTTCTCCCCAAGAGTCTTTATAGTGCTCATAATACCCTCTTCAAAAGTAGCCCAGAATGATTTGTTTACTACTGCCTATTAGTCACGATCAAGGTATTTTTCATCTGATTTCTACACAGGAAGAAACAGAGGTACAAAAAGTTATCCAAGGTGGCAGAGATGATAAGTACAGGACTGGGCCTCCAGAAGCCTGACTCCAGGCTGGCTCCTTGCTCTTAACTACTTCGAGAAGAAGGAAACTGAGGTTGGGCCGGGGAAGTAACCTGCTGACTGTCAGGTAGCATTGTGACTGTGGAACTGGCAGCTGGGTCTCAGGCCTCGCATGTCGGAGTTTTGGCCACTGCGCGGCGCTGTCGGGGCAGCAGCCGGTCCCTCCGCTTAGTTCTTGCCTACCTCTAGCTCCCATCTCTCCTTTCACCCCCCAAGAGGTTGAGACCAGCCCAGTCTAAGCGGGGGCTGCCCGTTGCTGGGTTCCTGGAAAGAGATCACCGGAGAAAGAGGCCTAATGAGATGGAAAGGAACCCGGCACTGGTACAAGGGCACAGGACCGACCTGTGTGCTCAGGATTCTGAGAGATGAAGGCAACAATGGCCCGGGGCTGCAGACAGGCTCGCTGGGGGAGGTCTCCGTGGGAGTCCTGCTGTCCGTCTGTAGAGCCTACAAGTCCAGTTAGAAAGTTGGGGGGCAGCCCTTCAGTGAGTCAGGGCGTGGGGAAGAGAAAAACAAAGCGATGGATTCCTAGACCCACTAACAGACATCCAAGCAAATGCAGGGTTTCCACAGGAAAAGGAGACGAGGATTCACCGCGCACGAGAAAGACACAGAATCAAAGAGCCTGAGATAAACAGATACTAAGACAGAAAAGGATCTGAGTGCAGGAAAACTTGTAGCGATGGGTCGCAGCCGCACAGAAGCTTCGGGGCTGGAGTGACAGGCAGGCGGCGCAGTCCTTGGGTCTGCGGCGCACACTTTCGCGTCTGGAGTCCAGAGACGGGGCAAGAGGGATGGCAACCGGGTCCAAGCCTTGTGGGAGAGAGAGAGGGAAGCAGTCGGAATCTCTCACCTCTCCGAGGCCCGAGGTTGAGAGCTCCAAGTTTGCTCCTCACGATTATTCAAGCACGTCTCACCTTGGGCCGGAAGCCGCTCAGGATCTGGCGGGCCCCGCTCCCGCGGTGTTTGTCCTGGAGTCTCAGGCCCCCTTTGCACTTCAACTGCGTTTCAACCTCGGTGGCCCAGCGCTGCAATGGGGATAGACGATGGGGTGGGGGCTGTCGCTATTTCTCCCAACTCTGGTTGGCGCCCGTGTGAACCTTAACATGCAGGGCTGAGCCCACTAAAGGCAGCGGCTCCAGGGAACCGAGCACTTGTGGGGTCTGCGAGGAGGAGGAGGAGGAGGAGGAGGAGGAGGACCCGCCTCCCGGCGGAATAGAGCTCCTGCTGCCTCGGTTGTTTGTTCCCGCCGGGCCCCTCCTTGGAGCCACTCCACCCGCTGCCTCCCGCCCCGCCCCACCCTAGGAGCTCCGCCCTGGGCTCGCGTTCTTCCGCTTAGGCAGCCGCTAGGCGGGAGGAACGAATTCCCCAACCCTCCCCTTCCCACATCCCGGGGGGCCTGGGGCCCGAGACTGGTCAGGGTGAGAGGAGGCCTCAGCTCCTTCCGGGGGCAGGCCCCGGGCTCAGGCTCCCGGGGCAGCGGAGAGAGCAGCTAGTCGGGTGCTCACCCAGAGGTGAGAGCAGCCGAGTTAGGCCACAAGGGGGCGCTGCGGAGCTGGGGGAACCCCTCCCGACCCGCCTCAGTCCCCCGCCCCTTCCCCGCCCGCGCGCAAAACACACTCGTCCTAGAGGCAGCGCGGCGGAGCCGGAGCCACGGCCGGAGCGGAGCCGAGAACCGCGGTGGTGGTGGCGGCATCATGACCCTGGGCAGCTGCTGCTGCGAGATCATGTCCTCCGAGAGCTCCCCAGCCGCTCTGTCCGAGGCGGACGCAGACATAGACGTGGTGGGCGGCGGCGGCGGCGGCAGCAGCGGTGGGGGGGAAGTCCTGGCCCGCCCCGGGCCCAGGGTCCCGCGGGACGTGCTCCCGCACGGCCCGGAGCCTCCCTCGGAGGAAGCCGAGGCGGACGCAGCTGAGGAAGAGGAGTCGGGCGGCTGCTCGGACGGCGAGCCCCGTGCTCTAGCGCCACGGGGGGCGGCGGCCGCAGCGGGAAGCCCTGGGTCAGGCGCAGCGGCGGCGGCCCGGGGCGCCGCGGGGCCGGGACCCGGACCGCCGTCGGGGGGCGCGGCGACGCGGAGCCCTCTGGTGAAGCCGCCCTACTCGTACATCGCGCTTATCACCATGGCCATCCTGCAGAGCCCCAAGAAGCGCCTGACGCTGAGTGAGATCTGCGAGTTCATCAGCGGTCGCTTCCCCTACTACCGGGAGAAGTTCCCCGCCTGGCAGAACAGCATCCGCCACAACCTCTCCCTTAACGACTGTTTCGTCAAGATCCCCCGCGAACCGGGCAACCCCGGCAAGGGCAACTACTGGACGCTGGATCCGGAGTCTGCCGACATGTTCGACAACGGCAGCTTCCTGCGGCGCCGCAAGCGCTTCAAGCGGCAGCCTCTGCCGCCGCCGCATCCACACACCCATCCTCACCCGGAGCTACTGCTGCGTGGGGGCGCTGCGGCGGCGGGGGACCCCGGCGCCTTCTTGCCAGGCTTCGCCGCTTACGGCGCCTATGGCTACAGCTACGGGTTGGCGCTCCCAGCCTACGGCGCCCCCCCTCCGGGCCCGGCCCCGCACCCGCACCCACACCCGCACGCCTTCGCTTTCGCTGCTGCGGCTGCTGCCGCACCTTGCCAGTTATCTGTCCCTCCGGGTCGTGCTGCTGCGCCTCCACCAGGACCTCCGACGGCCTCAGTGTTCGCGGGCGCGGCCTCGGCTCCGGCCCCTGCCCCTGCGCCTGCCCCTGGCACAGGGTCGAGCCCGGGCTCGGGCCCCGCAGGCCTGCCCGCCTTCCTGGGCGCAGAGCTGGGCTGCACCAAAGCTTTCTACCCCGCATCCCTGAGCCCTCCCGCAGCTGGCACAGCGGCCGGTCTGTCCACCGCACTCCTGCGTCAGGGCCTCAAGACAGACACGGGCGGTGGTGCGGGCGCTGGGGGTGCCGGGGCCGGGCAGAGGCCTTCCTTCTCTATAGACCACATAATGGGCCATGGTGGCGGCGGGGCAGCACCCCCGGGCGGAGGCGAGGGCTCGCCGGCATCACCGTTTGCGGCGGCGGGTCCTGGGGGTCAAGCCCAAGTCTTGGCCATGCTGACTGCACCGGCTCTGGCTCCAGTGGCCAGCCACATCCGCCTCTCACACCCCGGGGACTCCCTCCTGTCCTCAGGGCCCCCGTTTGCCGGCAAAGTTGCTGGTCTCAGTGGCTGCCACTTCTAACCGCGTCGGGCTCAGGGCCATTTAGGCCCGTACTCCTCAGCCTCTCCCGAGAGCTCCTGCGGCCCCAGCGGAACTCAGGGAGTCTATTTATGAAGAGTCTCCAGACCTTGGGCCTGCGCGTGACTTGGCTCCACGCTCAGAATCTCGGCGATTGTTGGGACGAAGCGGGCTCATCGCTCAGGGAGAGGCCCGGGTCTGTGCGACGAGGTCGCAAGCCATGATCCCATTCCAGTTTGAGCAGTAAGAGGGGAAGGGGGAAGTCTTCGCATTTTCCGCGCCCCTGCGCTTCTAGCAGCCCGGGAAGAATGCTTTCCCCGGTGCCCTCCCAGGCCCTGCAGGTCCTGCCTGAAATACCGACTGCGCAGAGAGGTCTTTATCTCTCCTCCACTTCTACGACTTTGAGGCCCTGCCTACCTAATATTATAATTTAAATACACCTATTACCTGCTTCGTGCTTAAAAGAAAAATTCAACTTTTCTCCCCTTGCCTTTCTTCAAGGAAGTTCGTTCTCTCTGAAGCCGAAAGCTGTGTCTACACAGGTGAAGCTGAACCGAGAGGTGAAATGAGGGGCTTCCGCAATCCCTGCGGGAACCCTGGATTCCACTCTGCTGGGAAACATCCTTCCTCTTTTGTGTTGGGGTGCTTTTGAAGGAACTTTTCCTCTTTCGCGTGGCCGGCTGGGTCCAGCCAACCAGGGCCGGCAGCCCTGTCAGCGTTCTGCTCTGCCCCAGGCCCTGGGATATTTATTGTAGCTAAGGCAATGAGTTTGGGGTGGGAGAGGAGGGTCTGGGTCAGGGACTGGAGAGGTGGGGGTGGGGTGGGCCAGGGCACATCCTGTGGCAGGGGGTCCTGTAATTATGTGTAAATATCTGTACAGTGGGCTGCTATCTGCGTTCTCTGTCCACTGGGTGTGCATTGATTTAGAATTCTCCACTGTGGGGAGATTCTGTGAAATCATCTGATGGTTTGTGTGGAAGAAAAGAAAAATCTGTCTTCCCCCAGTCCCCATTGGTGTCAGTTGAATAAAGGTATGTGAACTCCAGCAGTCACCAGCTCTGTCTGCTTGCCTGCACTCCCATTTTTACCTAGTTGGGGCTCTCCCGGAAGGCCCCAGCTTCTGGGCAGAGGTGGACTGAGGAAGGGCCCTGGGCAGCCCAGGCAGGCAGAGGAGGGCATGGGCTTATTTGGAATAGGGGAAAACTATGGCGTTGGCCCTTGCTGTTCAGAACTCTGGGAGGCCTGTGACCCATCCAGCACTTTCATTTTCGCTCTGGTCCAGGAAGGTTTCTGCCTGGGGTTTTGCAGAGAGGTTTTGTTTCAAAGGCACCTGGGGAGTCTCATCTCCTTCAAGTTCAGACTTAAGCATGGGCTGGGCAGATCTGGGTGCCCAGTACTCATGGACACTACACCGATTAAGTGCCATTTGAGTGTCTGTGTCTCAATGCATTTTCGATGTGCTCCTATGCACAAGGGGCTTTTATGGAGCTTGTGATTTGTGTTTGTCTGGGTTGCCTTTTTGTCCTTTGGCGGGGGGGGGGGGGCTGAGATGTATGTCAGGTATCTGTGTTTTAATTTATATGAGTGTCTTTGTGATTCTGTCACTGTCTCTTCCTGTGTTCCTAAAAGGAGAGAGATTTCTGTTGCCACTGTAGAATCTTCATTGATCTACCCCTACACCACGGAACAGTCAGCATAAAAGGCTTGAATTGGGGACTATGAAACCCCTCTCTTTTCCAGTCTGAGGTGGCTATAGGCTAAAGGAGAGAGTCAGTGTAGTCCTACTCTGTTAGGGAATACCTCCCCAACCCTTGAGCCGTGCTCACAGTCAGAACTCATTGCTTGAGGGTAAAGTCATTGGACTGGCTAGTGTCTTCCATAAGCCGTTTGAGGCTTCCAGCTTGATGCCAGTGCCTGGAATTCCCAGCGTCCAGACTTACAAGTACCTTGGGTTTGAGGAGATGCTTTGGGTGAAACAAAGATGGTTACTTTGTAGCTCTTTTCTCTGTACCTTCAACTGAGGTCGTAGGAGTGATGCGGAGGTGCAGAAGAGGGAGTTCAGCCTTCACAGAAAATAGGCGCATGCAGAGGTCAGTGATTGGGAGATGAGTGACAGAGAAGGGAGAAGACAGATGTAGAGAACTTGTGAGGGCCAGGCAGGGAGAAGCCATACAGGTTTCTTGAACCAGATTCCCAGGCATTAGCAAGAGTAGGAAAGAAGGAGGGTGAAGATGATGGAATACCCTCTCAGAAGAGGGTGAGGACAGGGTGGGAAGACTGCACAGGGTTCAGGGAGAGGGGTTGGGACTGCTAGGTCTCTCAGCCCCTTCCCCAGTGGAGAGACAAGGTTCCAGGTACCTGTGGTAAAATCAGTCCCTCTGCCAGAGGTGAGGTACCCTCTCCTCCATCTTCTTGAGAGACTGAGAAATGGAGGGAGGATGAATACTGAGGGCCATGATTTTATCAAATAATTCAGGAGTTGTAAGGCTACATTCAATGGTAAAAAGAGGGAATGTCTGTTGATACCAGGTTTATGGTCTCTGGTTGGCCACTTGGTTGACTGACTTTGCCGAGTTTGCCTTCATTTCTTTTCGATTGAGGAAGGTTGAACATGACCATGTGTTTGACCACAATAAAACATTTTGTGGCTCACATAATCTCATCTACCACAGATATATCACTCCCAGATATTAGGTTGGAGCGTTAAGTAAAAGTCTTAGCAATTGGTTTTTCCTCTTTAGAACAGAGAAAATTAAGTCAGTCAGAATTCACATCTGATGGTGGGTACATGACATACTTCCACCACAACTGCTACTTGCAGGAGAAGCAGCAAATCCTTCCGGGTTCCACGATTTGTCTTTGTAAAAGCATCTGTGAGTTTTTCTGAGTGTATTGCTTGGTGTTTATGTGTGTATCAGAGGAAAACATAGAAATGAGAGGACTGGGGAGGAGTGAGACACACCTTTTCAGGAGCTTCTAGGTCGCTTGGAACTTCAGACCCATGACTCAGACCAGGTGAAGGTTCCCCCAGGTGAAGAAGGCCAGTTATAGGCCAGATAAAATTATGGCTGAGGACTGGGGTCTAGAAAGAAGCCACAGATGCCCAACTGGTCTTGAAAAACATCAGAAAAAAATTGTTGTGAGATCTGCATCCTGAAACAGGGCAGAAGGA
The DNA here is from genome assembly GCA_004027475.1 of Anoura caudifer. Lineage (NCBI taxonomy): Eukaryota > Metazoa > Chordata > Mammalia > Chiroptera > Phyllostomidae > Anoura > Anoura caudifer. Next base: position 25,849 of record PVKU01001191.1, on the reverse strand, counting down.
AGGTGTTTGGAATCTGGGACTCCTTTAGGTTGTGTGGGCCAGGAACTTACTAGTTAGGAGCTGTCAAAGGCCTATCTGGGACCTGGACTGTAGGGAGGGGCCAGGAGGGGATTTCAGATTCTTCTGGTAGGGTCCTCTGGTTCCTCATCCCTTCCAGACCAGGGGGGCTCTATAGGTCCTCCCCCCCCGGGCGTGCACAGGTTTGGGTGTTGGGTGTGAGATGGCTTCCTTAAGGAGGCTAGTCTAGGGGGGGAGGAGAAATAGGCCATCCCATCTCCAGCGGTTCCTGTGGGTTCTCCCACTGTCTGCGTGGAAGATAGCTGAGCCTCTGCCCCCACAGGCCCCAGCAATCGGTGACAATAATAAGAAAATATACAGGGCACACCTTCATCTCTCGAAGTGAGAAAAAAAATGCTACGAAATCGGCTTGGGGTTCACAGAGTGCTACCGAGAGCGGGCAGTTTAAAGGGGAAGAAAATTGGCGAATTTCACTGGTCAATTTCACTTCATTTCGTTCAATTTCGTTCAATTTCATTCCTTTTCATCCGGCGCCGGGAGGCCCCAGGCCGCAAGAAGGGGGAGGGGGGTCTTTCCGGGCACAATTTCCCCAATCTTGCAGATTTACTGTCTATGGCTGAGAACAGCTTTGATTCTCAAACTTTGATATTCTTCCAGCTAGGGCGAAGGGCAGTTAACTTTATTTTATTTTATTTTATTTTATTTTATTTTATTTTATTTTATTTTATTTTATTTTATTTTATTTTATTTTATTTTATTTTATTTTAATTTTATTTATCTTATTTTATCTTATTTTATCTTACTTTATTGAAGGATACTTTTGGTGTGGGTGATCAAGGCACATCAGTGAGTCTCTCCTGCCACTTCTCTCTTGCAGCGCAATTAAAGTGGTTAATTCTTTTCTCCGCCGATTCTTCCCCATCTTTCTTTCTCTTGGGGCACTCCGGACCACCCAGGAGCGCGAGCTGAGCTGGGGGAGGACACTTCCCTTCCATATCCAATTTGTTCTCTCCACAGCAGGCGCGTCTTCGTGGTTACAAAGCGCTTTCCCCCGATGACTTTTTTCCTCTTTTCAAAAATACTTCACTCTCCCCTTCAACTAGCAACTCTCCCCAGCCCACCCCTCCTCCTTTTCCTCTCGGGTTTATTTAAACTTCGCCTCCTCCAGCGCCGCTGCAGCGCGCACTTAATGAAGTTGAAGGCTCGGTGAGCCCGGGTGAAGAGGGTTTGGAATCTGCTGAAAGGGGCGTTTTGTGACACTGATTGCGGCCGTGGTGGGGGCGGTCGCGGACCAGACAATGACTGATCGGGCTGGTTTTCCTCCGCATCGGGTCAGGCGAATAAAGGCGCCGACGCTGTTGAAACGAGGGACCTTGCAGAAGAAAGGGAGAAAAGATTTTGAGTGTGGACCATGCCTCGTAGGATTTTGAGCTTAGGGGGCGATGGGAGGAGGCAGCTTGCATAGGGTCTTTACGGACCAGATTCAGGATTTAATTCAAACCCTGCTCATCCGGCCAAAGCAAGGAGAGTTTGGGTTTGCGCCTAAATTATTCGGATACGTGGTTCAAAAGGTTGGATAGGCTGAGACCTAGAGATGTGTCCAGAAGAACCGTCCAGAATGATGAGTCCCAGCTCACGTGTGTCCCGGGGACTGGCTCTCTGAGATTTCTGGAGAAACGGTGACAGAGGACCAAGGTGGACAGAGGTCACGCAGGATAATTAAGCCTCCTAAGCTTTATGTCCGTCAGAGCACTTGAGAGCAAAACATGTTAGCTGGAGGTTTGGAGCGGAATTACTCTGGTCCTTTAAGGTCGGCATAGACACGGATCAACAGAGAAAGCTTGTAAGAGCGACAGAGCTTCCCAGCTTCCCAGCCCTGGTTTCGGGAACGAATTTTTCCTCCAGCTAGTGGGCGCGGCGCGGGGCGGAGCGGGCACCGCCTCCTGTGGTAGCCGAGGGAGCCGCGGCGGCGCGAGGCTGCGGCCCCTGCAGAGTCCCGGCTGCTTCCGACCGCTGAGGGAAGAAGGCGGACCTCTCCCGTGTCTTCGCCCCCGGGAAGGATTGGGCGCTGGTACCTGCGGGGTCGTATGCGACCCTCACTCGGCTCCCAGCTCTGAGTCCTGGGTCTCTGCGGAGAGCTCTCTTTTCGCTCCAAACGGACTCTGCGCAGAAGTGGCTCACTGTCTGTGCCTTTGCCCTTCTCCGTGCCGCAGGCGTCTGCGCCCAGTGCCCTCCTCACCACCACGCCAGCTTCCTCTCGGCAGTTTCGTCGCCTGGAGGTGTTCTATCAGCGCAGGTCTTGACTGCCCCCCCGCCCCTCCCCCCCCCAGCTATCTTGACGTTTGCTGCTCCCAACTCGGGCGCAGCAAACAGCGCACGCACAGGCGGCAGGAGAGTGGCGCGTAGCTGCCACTACAGGGGTCCCGCGCATTTTGCCCGGGGGAGCCGGGGCCTCCGTACTCTCTGCTCGTTTCTGGACATTGGAAAATCGCCACAGGCTGGTCTCACCTCCGGGGCATTTCTGTGTATGCAGTTAGAAATATCTTTGGGATTGCGGTTGCAAGGATCTTAGGACAGAAAAGGAAGAATTATTGGGGCGGAGGAAACATTTAAATTCATTTCTTTGATCTGTAGAAATCACGTCGGCCTTAACAAGCGTATTTCAGATGATTTGTGCTGACAATGCCAGTGTGTGTGTCAGGGTAGGGGTCGCTGAGGGTACAGGAGTGGGGTTTATTGTCTGAATTAATACGCGGGGCTGCTTACAAAGGGGCCTCGCTCTCTCCCCCTTTCCCCCAGCAGGTGTTTGTACTCCTTGCTTAGATGCCCCATCCCATTCAGATGCAGATGTGTGGGTCCCGCAGATCTGGGGAGAGCACCCCTCCGCTGCGTCACTGTTCTCCTTCCGTGCTGCTTCTTCCCCTGGGCTTGGTGGGTTCGCATCTCAATGGCGAGTTCCACGCAAATGACCCAATCTTTCCGAACTATTTCCGCTTACTCCAAGCCACCCCAGTCAAACTGGGCGGTTGGTGAGGTTATCACTTAAATTAACGTCAGTCAGGACCAGATGGCAGCAGCTTAGAGGGGCTTGAAGACTAACCAGTCTACTTTCTGCTTTGGAGCGGAAGGGACCGAGTTCAGATCACACAGCAATTCGGTTGCGGAGCAGGAGACTGGATCCGAGGACCCGGACCCGCGGTGCAAGGACTTGGATCCCAGGGCTGAAAGCGCTGGTGGGCAGGCTCTGTGTCCAGCTTCTCAAGCTAGTCACGCTTTGTGGCGGCCCTGGAGGGTCATTCTGAGTGTCCTTCTGCAAAGGACATTGCATTGTTTCGATATAGCAATGCAAGGGCAGATGGACTGCCAGGCAGCTTCTGGGCTCTGATAGCCCCAGGCAGTCACTCTGGCCTGCACCTCCCAGCTGGGCCCCTCCGTTCGTCTGTGGATCACCTGAGCTGTGTGCCGCCAGCCAGCATCGCCAGCATCGCCAGCATTGCCAGCATCGTGGCTGTCTGTGCCCAGCAGTCTCCCGTCTGAACTACTTAGTAAGGTTCAAACGCAGGTGAGTTAATTTGCCACCAGCCCTGGAGAGCTCTTTCTTCTCTGGCTCCTTCCTTCCATCCACAAATATTTATTGGGTGCCTACTGTGTGCTGGGCGTTATCCTGGAGGTACAAGCATCGAACATCTGCTTAGTGTCATTACACACGGTCTAATTCTGTCATTGAAAACTGAGGCAAAGGCAAAACAAGTGATCAACACCATCTTTGAGGTAAAAAAAAAAAAAACCATGTTTGGTGTTTGAAGGGTTAATGGTGGCAGGTTTCCACTTCGTGAGGACGGTTCCAGGTATCACAGTCCCTAGGTGTGTGTGCGGCTTTGTGTGTGTTTGAGTGTGACGGGGGATGGGTGTGTGTGAATGTGTTGGGGTGACTGTGGTTGGGGAAGGATATTCGTGAGTGACTCTGTGCTAACGTACGTACTTGTGACTGTACCAGTGTGAGCCCCAGAATGTGCTCCCCTCTTCTGCAGTTGGCTGGGGCAGAGGCTGGCAAGCTGTGGGTGTGGGGGATGAAATGTTAGAAATGAGTCCCTGCAGGGATGAAGAGGTGGGGGACTGATTTCTGAGCTTCTTCCCTTACTCTTTCAAAGAAGACTGGGACCTGCCCACTTTTTCCCTGGTTTCTTTCCCACTGCAGATAAAGCTGGGAACTCAGAGCACCCCTTGAAGTCACTCGGGGGAACAGTGGCTGGGCCATCAGTGGAGCAGGCTGGCCTCCTCCCGTGGTTCCCTTTCCTGCAGGTGTCCAGCGCCTTTAGCCTGCCTTGGGCTCAGGATGGATCCAGATTGTGCCAGCGTGGCCAAGAGGCTCTGCTATCTGGACTCTGACCTGCTCTCCTGGCAGGTGCTGCAAGCACCCTCTCTTCCCAACTACACAGAGGGACTTGGTGGACAGTACTGGAAGGCTTTGGAGACTTTTCCTTCCATTCCCAGTGAACTATTCTGCAGCGAGAGGGTGGGTGCAGTTTGTAAAACTAGAGCTTGCAAGATTCCAAGGCTAACTTTGAATGGATGGGGAAACAGGTGTAGAGGAAGGGTAAGGGATGGGTTTGTCCAAAGGTGCTCAGAAGGATGCAGACAGAAAGTTAGAGCCTGCAGCCTCTATGTACGAGCATTAAACATTAAAGCATTTGGCTAGATATTCTGAGGAAAATAAAAAACTTAGCAGCTCTCCTTGTACTCTAGGGAAATCTCAAGTGTTGTCTGGATTCTCCTCAAGTGTTGTATGGATTCTCCCAAATCCTCCTTCCTTCCTAGTGGCAGGACAGGAGGAAAATGATCAAGGTGTGAAAGAGCAGAAAATTATCAGGGTAAATCAGGGCATAAAATGGGTTGCTCTTAGGTGTATGAAGTGCTTGGCAGGCAGTGGGGAGGACAACAGGTGAGTAATAGCATCTTGCGCCCCACCCTACTCTGGGTTCTTGGGCTAGGGAGGGTGGTTGAACTCTTCTCCCAGCCCAGGCCACAAAGAAGGTTGGGCACCAGCTTGCTTCAAGGAAGGGGTGATGAAGAGAGGCAGAATGGTCTGAGTTTGTGAGTAAATTGTCTCTTTCCTTTCAGTTGTCCTGGGCAGTAGCACCCCTCCTTCCCTGCTTCTAAGAGTTGGCAGATCTGTCAGCCAGTCTGCTCACCTGGCTACTCCAAGCCTTACTTCCTGCCCCATCTGACTCTAGAACTTTCACACAGTGGAGAATAAATGAAGGAAAATCCTGGCTATCTAAACCTGAGGCTATTCTGGCTGGAGCCATTCCTTCCTGTGTCCAGGTGTGCTGGTCAAGCTTCTGGTGCTCTGAGGTATGGGGGGTGTAGGTCAGTGTGTGTGTGTGTGCATGCACACAGCATAAAATTCTGAATTATACTTACCCCTGGAAGGTTCCAGAACATTGATGTCTCTTTCCCCTTCCTTGGTTTTCATTTTAATACCTGTCCTGAGGATGATTACTTATCTAACACTGGGGGTAGAGAAGGGGTAAGGATTCCTGAATCTAGCCAGGCTGCTGGCCCTCTGACTTTGGGCCAGTACTTCCCACTGTCACTGAGCCTCAGTTTCTCCATCTGAGAAATGGAGCTAGACTACATTAGCCTGGATTTGACTTCCAGGTAGGGGTCAGTGACTTCTCATAGCTGCTTCCTCTAGTCTGCTGAAGAGTTCTCACTCCTTCCACAGCTCCCACTGCAGTGAGGGTGCAGGATAAGACAGTACTGGCCTGCCTGTCACAGGTGGGGCTGGGATTCTGGAGACACACCCAGGTGGCCACCTCGGTGCTTCCACTGCATACAGCAATGGTGGGTGGCTTGGCTCTTTCCTTTCTGGACCCAAGGGGCTTCTACCCCAGACTCAGGGATTTCTCCTCCCTTGGCAGTGCCATAGAAGGGTGACCAAGTCTCCACAGATGCCTTGGTCCCTGGTTCTGAGTGAACCTGTCTACTTTGTGGAAGATGGGGAATGTGAGTGAGCATGAAGGTGAGTGAGTGTAAAGGTGAGTTGCCACCTGGCAGCCTGCTGAGCTCTTACACTACCCATTGTGTCTCAGTGTGGACACCGGGCTAGGGTAGCATGGGTGAGGATGCTGGCTAGAAATGTGAAAGGGAGCCTCTACCCTAGCACCCTTTTCTACAGTTTGTTCTCCCAGGATCCTTCCTCCCCTTTCTGGGAAGCCCTTGGGAGAGTTTGATTGTGTAGGTGGAGGTGAGAGAGACAGGGCACTTCAAAGGAGCTGGAGAACTGGAACCTGTGTAGCTGGTAGTCTGCTGTCGGGGGAACGTCCCCATGCAGAGTCGGGAAGAGCGTCGCCGTTTGAGGACAAACTGAGAACTTAAGCTTTTGTGGGATTGTATCAGGAAGTGCCCAAAGGCGGGGAGAGGGCACGAACCAGTGCTCTCAGAGTGGGTAGTTTGCAGACAGGGATCCAAGGGTATCAGGAGGGCTGGAGGGAAAGGGCGGGGATCAGTCTTCACTTCCCCTGGGGCTGCAGTTTCCAGGTGACTTGTCTCCTCTCCGTCTGCAACGATGATTATCGCTCTCAGGTGCGCTCATGCACCAAATCACATCCTATGAACGGAGAAAGCCCCAAACACACGTGCCAAGAAAATTCGGAAGCAGAAGCAATTCTGGACTGCCAGGCCCAGGACCTGAGACCTCCCTGGTGTCGTCACCAGAGGAGGGTGTGAGGAGCTAGGTTCCTGAAACCCTCTCGATCCAGATCCCGGGTGAGCCACCTGGGGGCGCCGCTGGTCCCAAAGTACCCTGAGCTCACCGGCTTCTACTGTGGTGACCCCGCCCCACCCCTCTGGGTCTGGCCCTCTGTTAGAGGTCGACTCTGCAACCCAGAACTCTCTTGTTCCAAAGCGGACCACCCTAGTGTTAAAAGGGGTGACCTGTGCCAACGGAGCGACCCACCTCTGAGCTTGTCTGACACTGAGTTAACAGGTGTGCCCCTAAACTGACCGGGGAAGATCCGTGCTAACCGTATGTGTGTGGGCTACCCGGGTTAGCTCTGTGCTCTTGCTCTCAAGACTTACCTGCACAGGTTAGATGCTGAGGTAGATTCCCAGCTCTGGCACAGAAGCAGAGCTCCCCACCTCCACTCCTACACGGGTCGCTGCTCCATCCCTTTCCCACCTGACCCTTTAAGCCAGCTCTGGGATGCCTGGAGAAGCCTAGGCATGCCCTAAAGCCCTGGGACAAGAAGTTTACAAAACCTAGAAGGTGTCTGAATGTGGGAGAGAGAATTCCTAAAGAGAACTGATTCAGTGGAGGCTGGGGCATGTGGGAACCAGGGCTAGGAGTGCCTTCCTGTGTCTGAGATCTTTTTACACAGAATGACATCTGGTACAATAAATAGTTGTTCATTAAAAGAAAAATGCTGGGAGTCCAGTCAATGCTTTGATGAGCCTAAGAACCAATGATTCTATGCTTCATGAACCTGATTGTCCCTTCTCCTCCTTTCTAACTGGGTCACTACCAACAGAGGTGTCACCTCCTCCCAGAAGCCATCAGCCCCCTCCAACCCTACCTGCCAAGCCTTGGGTAGGTTTGAGCCTCACCCCTAGGCTCTACACCACCTGGCACTTTTAAAGAATTTACTCTGGTGTATTATTTTCCTCTTACTGCTCCACCCTCCACACCAGACTGAGAGCTCCCTGAGGGCAAGACTTGAATCCCATACATCAATCCCTCTGTCCTCAGCACATGGAACAAAGGCCTGGCATGAGAGTGAATAAATCAGCCACGTGTTTGGAGGTGCTCCAAAAAAGTGGGTCACATTGCCCAAAGACAAGTGGAGTTAATATTATTCAGAAGTCTGACCCTTAATAAAGCAATAATAACCTCTGGTGCCAGAGGTGGTAGAGGACAGGGAGTGAGCACAGTATATTATCCAGGGCAGGGGCTGGGGACTCTGAGCCCAGGTAGCAAGATAACTGGGAGGGAGAGAGGGGGCCTTTAGTCAAGCTCAGTTGCGTCCATTCTCATCTCGATTCCAAACGGAGCTGCGGCTGGCAGACGCCCTCTGCAGGAGGGGGCTGGAAAGCCACCTTCCCCAGCATCCCTCTTCTCGCTTTTTCGCGGTGCAGCAGCTGTCCAGGGTTTCCAGAGCTGCACAGAGAGGATGAGTGATCCTTGCCCTAGGGCAGACGCTTCAAGTGCTTGATGGGGGTGGGGCAGGGGGGCAGAGGAAGGAGGGTTGGGCAGAGGGAGTGGCTTTCAAGGGTGTGGGACAAAGAGGCCACTCAGCTAGGACCCACAGGAGGTATCTTTCCACTGGGGTTGGAGAGGATTCATCTTGTTGTTAACTCCTTTGTGACCTCCAGTCTCCTTGGCTGCCCAGACTACACAGACCTAGAGAACAACATGGGTTGAAAATCCAGGCTGGGGCAGATCTAATCTCAGAAAAGGAAATTAAGGCCCAATGTGGGAAAGCACTAGTCTATCCCTTTCTTCCCCCATCATATACAGGGGTGGGCAAAAGTAGGTTAATAATTATAATAAATAATACAAGAACAAACTCTTGTGTACTCACAACTGTAAACATTTTGCCCACCCCTGTGTTTTTCTTAAATATGCATGCTTTGTGTGGAACTGGAACAGGCTTGGGGGTGGGGTGAAGGTGGGATAGAGCTGAGTCAGGTAGTCAATTCTCTGACCACCCACTGTCCTCCAATGCAGCAAACTTTTACTGGCCCCACTGGACTAGGCTCACCATAGGAGTGGGGTATAGGGTAGGATTTATCCAGCTTCTTACCCCTGGAGAAACTCACAGTCTGATGTTGTTAGCTCTTGGTGCTTTAGGTCAGGGGCAATAAGTTTTGTGACAGAGAAGGGGATGGGAAGGCACGGGAGACTTCCTGGAGGAAGTGGCATTCGAGTTGGACCTTGAAGATTGGGGAGAATTCTGACAGTAGAAGGTTGAGTGTGGGCACCCACGGCATTCCATCCTTTATGAGCAAGGGCATGTAGGAGAGCTGAAGGTGAGTCCAAAGTTAATTTCAGCTGAGAGGTGTGCCCTGCATTCCTCCTGTACTTTAAAAAATTAAGATTATTTTCCATCCATTTCATAATGCCAATGATCAGTGGAAGGGGGGGCACTTTGTTCACACAGTTGTTCAGAGACTCAGAGCCCTTCTGCTAGGGGCTCCATCATTCGCTAGGGGAGGAGTTTCGATGGGTTTATTTTTGTGCTGTGGACCCACTTGGGCAGGCTAACGAAGCCTATGGACCCCTAAGAATAAAGACTTTTCAATGCATAAAATCCTATTCACTGGACTGCAAAAGAAATCAATTGTATTGAAATTCAAGTATCAAAATATTAAAATTTTAATAATACATATGATAAAACAATATAGTAAATTTGTGATATAATTATATAACAAGTGAAATAAGGAAAGAGTGACAGGATTAACAGTACACTTACAGTTCAACCTGAATGGCCTGCAGTGACTTGAGAAATGACTCTGAGAAATACCTGTGATTTCTGTGGTGACAAAATTACAGGTACAGGGAATACTGTGGTTTTTTTTCTCTTTTCAGTCTCCCTTAATAATTAAATAAAATGCTGAATTTCAGTTGAGAGGCTGAAAAAGTAAAGATAAAAAATTCTTCCATCCAACTTTATGGAGTGCCCACCCAACAAATTTGGTTCATTGACCCCTCAGGGATTGTGGGCCCCAGTTCTAGGCCCTTGGCATCCTCCACTGGATCTTCCTAACTCAGCAGAAGAGGAGAGAGAACAGAAGATTTAAGGGAAGGTTTTTTTTTTTTTTTTTTAAAGGGCCAGGTCTGTAGGTGGTAAACATCACTTCTGACCACTTCCCTCTGCCAGAACCCAGTCATAAGACCCTGCCTCGTTGCAAGGGAGCCTGGGAAATTTCATCTAGCTGCGTGTGCAGGAGGAAAAGGAATGGGGTTTGGTGACCACACAACGCTGCCTCAGCCATGTCTCCTTGTTGAGTCTTCTGTTCCATTTTGAGTTTTAAAGACCCAGGTGAAGGGCTGTGACTGGCTTTGTTGGAAAACACAGAAGGCATCATCTCTTTATCTTGAAAAGGAGAGACAGGAAAAAAAAGATATATTCCTTAGTTCAAACTCTAGAAAGTCCAGTTCAGGAGGCACAGGGACCTCTGGCTCCAGTCTGTGCTGAGTGGCTCCCAGAGCCCAGTAGCCCCTCCCCTTCCTCCTCTCACCCAAGCCCCGCTAAGTCCCACCCTGTGCAGAGAAGTGACTCAGAAGAGCCTTGGCTCCCAGCAGGCTGTGGGATGCCCAGATGGAGACCCGCCCATGGACCAACACTGTGCCATCTGCTTTTCTTTCTCCTCATCAGTATTCTCTGGGACTGATCCATCTTTTGGAATGTGGCACATGGTGCATGAAAGAGGCCCCCATGTGTTTGGAAGGGAGGGGGATAAACTCGTATTTTCCATACTGTTGTCCCTAGGTAGAGTTACCTAAAACCAAACCTGGTAGATGCTTAGTAAGTAAATGTTGATTTGAACATCTGGATGAATAACCTTCTTTCCCTGGAGGTCTCTTGCCTTCTTATAGCCTCTGTCTTCATTCCTCTGCCCATCCACTGGTCCTGCAGTTGGTCTGTCAGTGATTTTTTCCCTCTCAGCCAACTCAAATCCTTTGTGGAATGAGGCAGGCCACACAAGCACACGTAAGTATTCACAATAAAACCTCCATGTGGGCAGATAACTGCTCCATGTCATCTCTACCTGAATCTCCTGACTTCTCCCCTGGTGGCAATCTCAGTCAGTGAGGGGGCCCAGAGATGTCACCAGAAGGCATTGCCACCCCCATGGTCTTATTTGGTCCTCACAGGGCCTTGAGATGGGCATCGGAGCCTTTTTTTTCCAGATGAGACTTGCTGCAGTTCTGTGGCTGGTTGCACTGTAAATGGCACCAGGACTTGAACACTGACATCTGACTCCATGTGCCCCCATGCTTCCCTGCCTCCTCACTAAGGTGCTCTTTTTCTTCACCCCACCAGCTTCCTCCTCCTCCCTGGGCCTCCAGTCAGGTCCTGTTGCAGGGTGGCTGGGGAAGCGATGCTCACCCCTACTCCTGCTTTGCCTGTTCTAGGCCCCAGGGAGGTTTCCTCGAAGACTCAGCAGCTTGGCCACACAGGGTGGGACTGCTTCCCATCAGTGGGAAGGTGGGCTAAGGTGGCAGCAGAGACCCTGGTCCCCTCGGTTCCTGCTGCAAGAGCATTCCCGTCACTTTTCTCTCAGCACAGCCCTGGGTTTCCTTTGGGTGTCAGTCTTCTCATTCACCCTTCTTACATTCTTTCTCCCCTCCTGTTCTCCTCCCTCCCTTGTCTTCCTCCTTTCTTTCCCCATTTATCTTTCTGTCCTCTTTCTCTGCCTAGCCCGACTGTCCTTGTCTTAGGAGACTGGGACCTCCATAAGCAGGTGCTCTGCAGGTGCCTTCTCAACTCAGGCTCATTCCACCACCTCCATCCCATGGAACCTCCTCAGCACCCGTACTCAGCACCTCCAGGAAGGGGGCTAAGGCTGACCCCTGTCCTCACAGACCAAGGGACTCAGAAGGGTCCCAGATGAGCTATAAACCTGTATCCTGCTCATGCCCTCAGCCTGTCAGCTTCCACCGCCCCGAACCATCTCCTTGGTGATTATGGATGAGCAAGCATTCCTGAATCTGTTCTCTGGGCTGATAGGCCCCAGTTTTTTCTCTGCCCTCATGGCCCTCACACCCTCTCACCCCCTTATCCCATGTTCCCTTACCTCTTTCAGAACTGCCCCCCACCATGCTACATTAATGGGAGGGGGTTTCTGTGGGGATCTGGTTTCTGCATGTTTGCTCTCGGATAGTCATGCAAGTGCAGCCCTACTCTGCAAAGACTCCCTGCAGAGAGGGCCTTCAACAGAGCCAAGTGCTGGGCCTGCTCTGTACAAACAGACACGTAGAGGCAGGTGCGCTAGTGTGTGAGCACACTCATAGCTCTCCACCCACCTGGCAACACACACAGGCACTGACACAGAGAAGCAGAGTCAGGGGTTTAGGTACGTCCACCGGGATGAACCTTTTCCAACATCCCACAGAGGGTGGGAAATGAACTTTGCACCTGCACAGAGAGTTAGATAAAACAGTAATCAGGTACATCCAAGTAACAGCCACATTTAGCACAACTAAGTGAAAATATATACTTAGTATTTTTCTCGTTACACTGTTGCAGAATTGAGCATGTGGGTAATTTTCCCATAAATAATTATGAGGGAGAGCATACTTTGTGGAAATATGCATGGGATGAGCATTACTAGCAACCACTCACTCATGCAATCTGCTTTACACAGAATATCCTCAGGCCTTGCCTTTGTCATGTCTGCTGTATTGATGACAAGAGATGTGTGAACTGGGTGGGCTGGGAGTCTGTGATACATATCATGTGTGCTGGTGCATGTGTCCTGACCAGGGGACTCAGACTGTTTTGTGATGGGAATGGTGAGGAGGTGTTTGTGTGGTGGTGGTGTATCTGGCACGTGTGCATATGTGTGCATGCCTGGGGCCAGCAGGAGAGGTGAGCAAGCACCAGGAGAAGCTGAGAGGCAGCCAGCCTGGCTCTTGGGAGAGATACTCATGTATGAAGAGCTGAGTGCTCGAAAGCGGCTGTTTAACAACTTGAGCATCAAATTATAGCCCACGTGGACAGAGGTGTCAGTGGTCCACTGGTTGCTGTAAATACTTCAGTGCAATTGACAACAGCCTGTGGAGGGCTAAGTGAGATGGGGAGGGGGCAAAGGGTGGAGCAGCGCCTCCAGCAGGGAGCCTCTGCCCTACAGTCCTCTCTCTGCTGTGTCTAGTGCTGGTGGGGAGTGGGTGTGGGGCTTGGAGCAGTGGGTCTGTAATGGGGTGGGCTTCAGACTGGTCCTGATAATCCATCACTTACAGCTGGGTAACCTTGGGCAAATGACTTACCTGCTCCATGCCTCAGTTCCTCTATTTGAGAAAAAGAAACTGACAGAGATCGTAACACCCCGTGGGATCTTTGTGAGGAATTATAGGAACTTCTTTCATATGAAAGCGCTTGTTGTTTATACAGACACTAGCTTTTATTGTCTTGTGCAGGATAATGCACGGGGAATTAACACAGTGCCTCTCATGTAGGAAGCCCTCAATAAATGTTAGCTAATGTTGTTGGGCTATTGCTATTGTCTTCATGAGGCTGGACCCATAGCTGGAGATATCACAGCCCTTCCAGAGAGGAATGGAGAAAAGGCTTCGCAGAGGGTAGCCCCTGGGTCTTTGTGGGTTTTCAGAGATGTTTTTAGTCTCTAGTCTTTCAGAGAATCCTGCTGGACAGGATCTGAGAGAGCCTGCCCAGGGAGCTCTCTCTGAGATCTGCCTGTCTTCATTAGTGCCTTGGTTGCTGTGTTCTTGAAAAGTCATGTGTAAATGGTTTCTCCAAACTCAATTCCGATTAAAATGCACTAGCAGGCCTGAGGGCTTAAAGGGCTCCTGTGGTGAATTCTTTTTCAAAGCAAAGAATCTCCTGAATGTATCTATTTTGTAAAATAGAGATATTTATAAAATAATAATAGCAAGGATGTCTTGAGCGCCTACTATGTGCCAACATCTATTATTTAATTATAGCCTCACAACAAGGCTGTGGGGGGACAATGTCCTAATTTTCCAGAAGAAGATGTACAGAGAGGACCATGCACTTGCCCATTGTCACACAGCTAGAGTGCATGGGAACTGGGATGGGAATTTGGTCTGGCTCATGTGAAAGCAGTGCTCTTTCTGCTGTGCCCTCCCCTGCATTGCTCTGTTCTCCGCTCCCCTCCTCCCCTCCTCCCTTCCTTTTTTTTTTTTTTTTGCAATAACGCAAGGTTTTTTGTTTTGCATTTACTGTAAAGAGGGTAGTTCTAAGCCTAGTGTAATCAACAATCACCTAAACCACAAAGAAGTCCAGTGTTAAAAAAGGAGGAGCAGTGGCTGTATCAGGCCTCTGAAATTTTTAAAAAGATTTTATTCATTTATTTTTAGAGAGAGAGGAAGGGAGGGAGAAAGAGAGGGAGAGAAACATGGATCAGCTGCCCCCCACACATGCCCCCACCTGCTCCCTACAAGCCCCCAGTGGGGACCCAGCCCACAACCCAGACATGTGCCCTGACCAGGAAAGGAACCTTTCGGTTCACAGTCCAGTGTTCAGTCCACTGAGCCACACCAGCCATGGAAGGCCTCTGAATTTTTGAGGCTCCTTGCTAAAATCATTTTCTTATGAACAATTTCAAATATATGCACAAGTAGAGAGAACAGTACAATGAACTTCATATGGACCCACCATTTAGATTCAACTATTATCAAGATTTTGCTTCATTTGGTGTCTACTTTTTTTGAGATCCTGTTTTAGTATATTTTTTAAAGATTTTATTTATTTATTTATTTATTTATTTATTTATTTATTTTTAGAGAGATGGGAAGGCAGGGAGAAAGAAGGAGAGAAACATCAATGTGTGGTTGTCCCTCATTGGGGACCTGGCCCTCAACTCAGGCACGTGCCCTAGAGTAGGAATTGAGCCTGTGACCTTTTGGTTCACAGGCTGGCCCTCAATCCACTGGGCCACAGCAGCCAGGGCCTGTTGTGATATTTTTGAGAGAGGGGTTATTGCATCATCTGCACTGGTATAATGATCAGCCTCTGAGTGATCACCCTCTGTATATGCCCTTGGAGGTGTTTTTATTCAGAAGAGCTTGATACATTATCTCTTACTACAAGCAAGCATATTTTCTTACACTGCTATGAAAAGTTATCACAAGATTCTCTAGGTCTATGATTGTATTGCTTTAATTGTTGACTTCTCCTGTATACCATGTTAAATGTTTCCTGATCAGACTCACTTGAGGAAGGAGGTTCATAGAGAAATGGAAGGGATCATGTTCTCCAGCAGCCTCATCCCCCACAGCTCAAGTCATTTGATAGTCACTAGATATTAGCTTTCTCTTGTAAGGATGCAGTAAATCTCTCTGATCCACTTCCTCAAGCTAATAATTATGACAATAGTTAATAATAATAACTGTGATCTTCTACAGCTT
The DNA here is from genome assembly GCA_004027475.1 of Anoura caudifer. NCBI lineage: Eukaryota > Metazoa > Chordata > Mammalia > Chiroptera > Phyllostomidae > Anoura > Anoura caudifer. Next base: position 10,716 of record PVKU01001191.1, on the reverse strand, counting down.
TCCATTTTCCCCAAGGACCTCTTTCTTAATGCTCATGTGAGTGTCCCTGCTTCTTTTCAATCATTGGCTTTTTTTACACTGAATTCACTCATGAAGAGTCCTGCCTATGGTTATGGTATCTGGGACAGGTGCTTGGTTGGAAGCAGCAGAATGGAGGTTTTCCATTTTAGAGGACTTCCAGCTGTGTCCTGCTCCTCCACATCATATGGACCTTTGGTCCCAGGTCGCTGGATGAATCTTGGGCACTCTTTGCTCGTAGGTACAGGTGTGGGGTGTTCCAAGCCTAAGTCTATAGAGGGAGGTGACTTCTAGACCATGAGACCTGCCCTCCTGAAGTGGGACCAGCTGTTTTGACACCTGGAAAGTGGCTTCTAAAGAAATTGGCTTAATAGAGCAGATCATCCTGAGAGTGGCAGGTGGCTACCCATGTCTACCCTCTGCAGCTACCTGGGTGGCTAGCTCATGGCATCATCGGAGGAGTCTGGTGGGCTGGCAGCAACACTATACCTCCACCCCACTCAGCAGCAGAGACTTCCCTGCTTCCTCACAGCTCACATACCCACCCACCCTGTTTTAAAGAGGGCCAGGCAGTAACCTCCTCTGAAGTACTAACACCCCAAGAAGATTGAACAATTTCTCCAAGGATCTTGAGAAATGGTTGCATCCCAGATTGGCTTTTCATGCTCTTTGCCAGGTACTGTCTTCAGGGCCTTTTGCACCTACAGAATTTGATTTAGCTTTCACCTCTTTTTAAATTTACAGTGAACACTGCCTTACTCTGATGTGGCCTTTTCTTCCCTGACTTTACCTTGCTCTACCAAATTATCTTTGAACAACAGGAATTAGTGAAAAATTTTCATCGTTCCAGTTTCTGAACAATCTGGGGGCCAGGAAATGGCAAGTTGGTTCTTTGCCGGGTGACACTGTTTCTGTTTTCCACACTGTGTTTTGTCTGTCAAGCAACCCACTTACAAACTATTACAAGGACGTTAAAAACACTACCCAAGATGATAATTTTGAGCAAAATAGAAAAATTTAAAAATGACCTGACTTTAATCATAAGAATGACACTGCTCAGCATAGATTTCTAGGTCTGCATAGTTCACATTCAGATGCTTAAGGCTTAAGGACTGACCAGCAGCACAATGCAACATCAATTGGGCCCTATAAACATCATGGCTTCACTGATGTGCTTCAGACCTTTCTTTGGCGTGGCATGCCTAGAACATCATGGTCTTTGTTCAGCACGCTGGGGTAAGTGGAAGGGGATTGTGGTCAGAGGCCTCGGGGCCATGGAGGTCAGGGATCACACCCACTGTGAAAACACAAGGATGAGATTCAGGGCTGCTGCCCACAGCAAAAGCCCACCTAAATCAGCGGAGGGTAAGTTCAGAGGAGGGAGTGATTGCATCTGGACAGGGGAATTCTGGAAGCCTCCCTGGAGGAGATAGGCATTGATTGAGGGCCTTAAAGATTTAAGAGCATCTCTGTAAGTGGAGATGGTGGGGCAAGGGAGAGGCTGATGTTAGTATTGAGCACTGCCACGTGATGATGGTGGTACTCTCCACAGAGTGGATATGAACAGAGGTATGCTTTTCACCAATTGCAACAGTGGAATTAACCCTACCTGCATTATTCGTCACTGTATCCTTAGCACCTCAGCACATAGTAGGTACAAGTCTGGTGCTTGTCTCCAGCAGGGCCTTGAAGGATGGTAGATTTGGATATAGGGAGAGGAGAGGAGAAGGGAGAGTTCCTGGAGGGGCAGCAGTGTGGGCAGAGGCGCAGAGGTAGGAAAGCATGAAACATGTGTGGAGATCAATGAGGAGCCTGGTTTGTCTGGAAAAAAGGGCTTGTGCCAGGGAATTGCGGTGATGAGGTTGGAAGGTAGGCAGGAATGCTACATTTTCCAGGTTGGGTTTGAGGCCGAGACAATAATTCCCTGCAGAAGGGCAGAGGAAAGGGTTGGGCAGCAGAGGGGTTTACTGTGTGGCCCATGGTGGGATGGAGTGGGTGGGCAGGAGGCTGTGGTTGCCTCCTTGAGTTTCTGTCCAGCACCCTGTCTCTTCCGGTGTTATGCAACTGGGAATTGAGGGAAGGGCCAAAAATGTCAATTTTTTTTTTCTTATGGGCAGACACACACACACACACACACACACACACACACACACACACCCCAACCTAGGAATGATTTTTTTTTTTTTCCATTTGTCAAGAGCCAGAAAAAGGCTGAAGGTATAAAGTTCAGAACTGGCAGGGCCAGAGGGCTGACAGAAGGGCTAAGGATCTCTGCGTTTCATTGGCTGCGGCAATAGCTGGGAACTGGGGCAAAGCGAGACAGGAGAATTTCCATGAAGCCCCCGCAGTGGCCTGTGGAAGGCCATATGGAGGAGGCTGCACACTCTCTGCCCGGAGCCTTGGCTACACAGGGGGGGCGGGGTAGGCACCTGTGCCTTCAAACACCTCTTGGGTCTCGGAAGATGAGGCCTTATATGCCAGGGCTGGGAGTACCTGGTCCTACGGCCATAGCCACTTGGCCTGGGCTTAATCTTGGCGACATAGCCTACCAGCTCCTTGACCTTGAGCAAGTCATTTAATGTTGGTGCTTCCTTTTCTTTGTCTATTAAACAAGAGTGACCACATCCACCTCCCAGTGTTAGGACAATTATGTGTGCTAATCTTACTTAGAACAATGAATGTGGTAAATGCTCAATACACCTTAGTTGTTATTATTGTTGAGGAAGTGGGGATCTTGGAGAAGGGAGGGGCCTGATGGGATAATATGCACTCAAGCCCAGCTGGGACCAGAATGTCTGCCTTTGGGCATTAAGAAAAGGTTACAAGGCTTTCTGTAAATTCTGATTAAGGAGTCAGGGAAAGAGGAAGTGAAAAAAAATTGATGCAGCCCTGGCTGGTATAGCTCAGTGACTGAGTGCCAACCTGTGAGCCAAAGGGTCAGTGGTTGGATTCCTGGTCGGGTTACATGCTTGGGTTGCAGACCAGGTCTCTGGATGGGGGCATGTGAGAGGCAAACTGTTGATGTATCTCTCACACATTGGTGGCTCTCTTCCTCTCTTTCCATCTCAATAAAAATAAATAAATAAAATCTTAAAAAATAAAAGTTGATGCTTAAATCTGTAGCTTCAAAAGCTCAGGAATCTGGAATAATGCATTTAATCAAAGGTTCTAGATAGAGGAAGTTTCACTAAATATATATATATATATTTAGATTTGTGGCAGTTGGACACATACAAGATTTAAAAATTGGGTGCATTGTCAGCATTGGGAAGGTGGTGTGCAAAAGTCTGTTCTCCAATGTGAAGACCAGTAGCCTTGGAGGCAAAGGTTTGAATGCTGGCTCAGCCAGTGACAGGCTATGTGTATCTGGGCAAGTAACCTAATCTTTGTGTCCCAGCTTTTTCATCTGTAAGAAGAGGATAATAACCTATAATCGATGATGATGATGACAGTAACAATACGAAGAGCCATAACAGAGAATGCAAGAAATAGCAAAACAGGAAATGCCCGGGTATAATTTTGTACACTGGCCCAGGTATTATTTTATTTTATTTTATTTTATTTTTTAATTTAATTTAATTTTATTGATTATGCTATTATAGTTGTCCCATTTCCCCCTTTATTCCCCTCTACCCTGCACACTCCCTCCCACCCACATTCCCCCCTTTACTTCATGTCCATGTGTCATAAGTTCTTCAGCTTCTACATTTCCCACACTATTCCTGCCCTCCCCCTGTCTATTTTCTCTCTACCGTCTATGCTACTTATTCTCTGTACCTTCCCCCCCTCCTCCTCCCACTTCCCTGTTGCTAATCCTTTATGTGATCTCCATTTCTGTGTTTCAATTCCTGTTCTAGATGTTTGCTTAGTTTGATTTTGTTTTAGGTGTGGTTGTTAATAACTGTGAGTTTGCTGTCTTTTTACTGTCATATTTTTTATCTTCTTTTTCTTACATAAGTCCCTTTAACATTTCATATAATAAGGGCTTGGTGATGATGAACTCCTTTAACTTGACCTTATCTGTGAAGCACTTTATCTGCCCTTCCATTCTAAATGACAGCTTTGCTGGATAGAGCAATCTTGGATGTAGGTCCTTGACTTTCATGACTTGGAATACTTCTTTCCAGCCCTTTCTTGCCTGTAAAGTCTCTTTTGAGAAGTCAGCTGACAGTCTGATGGGAACTCCTTTGTAGGTGACTGTCCCCTTATCTCTTGCTGCTTCTAGAATTCTCTCCTTCATTTTAATCTTGGATAATGTAATTATGATGTGCCTTGGTGTGTTCCTCCTTGGGTCCACCTTCTTTGGGACTCTCTGAGCTTCCTGGACTTCTTGGAAGTCTATTTCCTTTGCCAGATTGGGGAAGTTCTCTTTTATTATTTGTTCAAATAAGTTTTCCTCTTGTTGCTCTTCTTCTTCCCCTTCTGGTATCCCTATAATTCAGATGTTGGAACGTTTAAAGATGTCCTGGAGGTTCCTAAGCCTCTCCTCATTTTTTTTGAATTCTTGTTTTTTCATTCTTTTCTGTTTGGTTGTTTTTTTCTTCCTTCTGGTCCATTCCATTGATTTGAGTCCCAGTTTTCTTCCTATCACTATTAGTTCCCTGTGCATTTCCTTCATTTCATTTAGTATAGCCTTCATTTGTTCATGTAATTTGCGACCAAAATCAACCAATTCTGTGAGCATCCTGATCACCAGTGCTTTGAACTGTGCATCTGATAGATTGGCTATCTCTTGGTCACTTAGAAGTATTGGCTTTGAGGCTTTGAGCTGTTCTTCCACTTGAACCATATATTTTTTTTTTGGGGGGGGGTCTGGTTGTGTCTGCTACATATGAGGGGAGGGCCCCTAGGTGTTCATCAAGGTGGGGCAACCCAGTCACTGGGTTGTGATGCTATATGTGGGGGCGGGGTCAGAGAGGGAACAATAGCGCTCGCTCTGCTCTCTCTTGTATTTCAGTCCCTTCGGCCATTTCCCACGAGCAAATTGGGCCCTTCTGGTGCTGCCTCCCAGGTGGGTGGGCCTGTGTATGCTCTAGGATCCTGTGGGTCTCTCCAACGTACTCTCCTGTGATGCTGGGAGTCTCTCCTGGCACCTCAACCCCCACAAGTGTTTTTAATCAATGTTTTTAGGCTTTATTTCCTGGCTCTGGGGTCCTGGGTTGCGTGGTCTGTCTCCCCGTTTTTGCCTGGTTTATCTGCGTGTGAATGTGTGTCCATGGTCAGCCAGCCACCTTGCGCACCTGGGGTCTGCTAGCCCCTGCCTGCATGCCGGGGTCTGCCAGCTGCTGCCTGCATGCCTGGGACTGCCAACCACCTCTTTCTCCTGCAGCAATCCCTCTTTGCAGGCTACTGACGCTGCCCCTCCTACCGGTCTGGATGAATGGTTGTGGAATTTTCTTACAGTTCAATTTTCTGTCAGATCTGTTTGTTTTTTTTGTTTCTAAATCTTTGTTGTCCTTAATTTTGGTTGTTCGAGGAGGCACAGTGTGTCCACCTACGTCTCCATCTTGGCCGGAAGTCTCTGATGTCACAGTCATTTTGAAGCTTTATACTGGACAAGAGCACTGACATTCGCAGCAATGCTGAGGTCTTTAGACCCGTTTCTGGAATGATCACTGGACACTGCAATAGATGAAGTGCTGGACTCGGCTTTGGACAGGATTCTGCAGCCAACTCAGGACAGGACTCTGGGGCTGGTTCCGTGGCCGGATCTGGAGCCAGTTCTATTGCTGGTACCAGGGTCGGCTGTGAAGCCAGTTCTGGGGCTGGTTCTGAGACTGGCTGTGTGTCTAGTTCTGTGGTTGGTTCTGGGGGAGGTTCGGGGGCCGGTTCTGGGACTGGTTCTGTGGCTGGTACTGGGGTCTTCTCCAGGCATGGTGCTGGAGCAGGCTCTAGACAGAACTGTGGTGCCGGCTCTGGCGAAGGTGCACGGATCGGTGAAAAAGCCGGCGGCAGCAGTTGCGGCGGGGGTGGCGGCTGTGAAGACTCCAAGGGCTGTTCTCCATGCTGAGGCGGGGCAGTCCCCAGGGCCACAGCTGCCCCTCGGTCCATGGCTGCACGCCGCCTCAGGTCAGGGTAGCTAGCGCCCCTGAGCTTGGAGGGCTAAAGTACCCTTGGGCGCCCCACCCTCTCCAGTTCGACAACCCCTTCCAGCGTGCCAAACTTTCCCCCGCCCCACTCCATGGCTGTCTCTGCTCCCAGGTATAATTTTAAAATGCTAAACTTTTCTCAATTCCTAAGATAATTTATTTTTTTAAACTTTAGTTTTCCCACTTTATTGAAAGAATTAATTCTTATTCATTGTGAAAATATTAAAACCTACCATGAACAAAGAGAGAAGAAATAAAAAAATCAGTGGAAAATAATTATGTTGTATTTGGCTCAGATGAAATACTAAAAACCTGTTAAAGGTAAAAACCTGTTTACCTTGAACAGATATAGAGTAGATGACAATTTGCATTCATTTCATTGGCATAAGAACCCTGTGGGACAGTCAGGGATGGGATTATTAAATTTATCTTATAGGCAAAGAAACTGAGGCCCAGAGTGGTTCCTGAGTTGGACATAGTCACACAGCCAACCTTACTTTTCTGGAGGGAGGAGACAGGAATCCTTTTCACTTAGGCCAGGTGAGCTGGGGAGTGTGCACAGCCTGGAGTGCTGACTGGGAGTCTGGTGGAGAGGAGGAGAAGGATGCAGCTGAGCTGGCCCAAAATATTCTGAAGGGCATGTGAGCTCCAGCAGGAGCCATGATGGGGGTGGAGTCTCCTCCCTCCAACTATGGGTTTGCTTTTCCAGGGCATGGTCCCTGGTCACCTCTTACCAGTTCATTCTTGCCCTCAGAAAGCTCCAAGGATGGGAAGATTTTTAGGAAGTTGGAGCAGATGGAAGGAAGGGGACAGGGTGAGTCCATTAGGTGGCAAGTTCTGTATAAGCAAAAGCATGGACAGGAGGACTTCAGGATCAACTGGTGGATAAGTGAAGTTATAATTTTTCAACTCTGTGCCCCCTCAGCTTCCTCTAACTCTCTTATCCACCAAATGTTCCTCCTTTGGTGTCTCAGCAAATGGCACCATCCTCCACTTAAGTTTAGGTGCTACCTCCTCCAGGAAGCCTCCCCAGTTTACTCTGCCAGTCTCTGGTCGTTTCAGGCTTACCTGGACTGACACCTCTGTATGGCCTTGGTCTAGGAAGTATGTGTGTGCCTCCACTTGTCCTTTCAGGTACCCTCATTGCTCACTATGCTTCTTCCTTCTCCCACCTACCTCCTGACCCAAAGTGCCCCTGTGAGTCAGAACTTTGCTACCACTGACTGGTTGTGGTCTGAGGCCACACTGATAGCCACCACCACTCCCAGCTTATCCAGAACAATATCTGCGTCACGTATTTCATTCTGTTCCCTATGTTCCTTAAAGCTGGAGTAAGCCAGGTATGCTGAATTTCAGTTCAGAAAACCCTGCCACTTTGGCTCTACAACCTCCAGCTGAGGTAGTTGTAGGTCATCAAACCAGAGCTTCACATCTTTGAGTATTTTCAGTGAAACAAAACAAGTATGTAGGCATTGTTTGCAAATTTAGGAGTTATCTTCAAAAGTAAACTTTCATCATCACCATTATTATTATTAAGAGGGTCTCTCTGTCTCCCTCAAGGTGAAAAATTACCTTCTCTATCAATTGGGATTCTTCTCTTCTCCTAGATCTCCTTATAGACAAATAGGTTCCTCTCCCACATGTGGGTCATCCATTTATCTACACTCTACTCTTCAATCAGCCTGCCTTCCTTTGTTCCTTCTTTCCTTTCTCTTTTCTGTTTTCACCTTTTCTTCTTTCCTCTTTCATCCTATATACTCATCCATCCACCAGCAACCATTCAGTCACCAGTTTAATCCATCCAATATTTATAAGATGATATGCTAGATAATGAACTTAATTTTCCATCCATCCATCCACCATCCATCCTTCCACCATTCACCCATCTATTCATTCTTCCTCCATCCATCTGTCATCATTTCCTTTCCATATCATCTCTTCACCTCAGCTACCCCATTTCTCTGAGTGGCCTCCCCAGTTCCCCAGCCTTCCAATTTAGAAATGTCCCTAAAGACTAGGCACCTTCTACAAAGCTTCTGCAACCACCTTTTCTTTCTCTGGACTCAGCAGTTTTCCTTCCACAAGGGACTTCCTTGGTCTAGTTGCCTTTCCAGAGTTTCAGTTTCATTGTCCCTTTCTTGAGTCCTCAGTCTCTGCCTGGCCTTTTGTATTTCATCCATACCTTCCTGCTTTAACTCAGATCATTTCTTCTGATTCCTTATTTCCTATGGATTGCTCCTCCCTATAGCCTCTCCTGTTGGTGGCCTATTTATCCTTCAGGACACAGTTCAAATGTCAGTCTTTTGTGACATTGTCTCTTCCACATCACCTTTCCCAGCTGAGTTAATAATCACCTCCTCTGTGCTCCCACAACAATTTGTACATCTGTCTAGCATACACTCAGCACTCTGAATTTTAATTAATTGCCTGCTTGTCTGTCTCACTGGCTGAAGGGAGCATGCTTAAACCATGCTGAATTTCTGATACCTGATACAGAGATCTGGACTAGCAGTAACATCTGTCTATCTATCTATCATCTATCATCATGATCATCATCATCTAGTCATCATTTATCTATGTATCTATTATCTATCAATTATTTATATATTATCAATCAATCATCTCCTTTCCACTTATCAATTATTTATTGTCTGTATTTATCCATCCATCCATCCACCCATCATCAAATTCATTGAGTGAATTGCTCAGTCACACTGTGAGTGGATGATGGCCTCTGTCCCTCACCATTGTAGTCTCCATTTCCTTATTCATATCCTACTATTCCATGGAAGCTTTGCTCAAGTACCTGCTTCATGAAATCTTCCTTGATATTATCTCCCAAGTTAGAATTTCCATGCCTGTTCTAATTGTCCCAGTGCTTTGCTGAAGTGGAGATGGAGAGAGGGAGTATGAAGAGGTGGTGTGTGGAGACTGACTACACCTCTTATTCCCTCCCACCACCCCTTGGGCTCTGTCATAACTGTGGGTCCTTGGGAAGCCACCTGCCCTGAACCCATACCCCTGGTGTCTTAGGCAGGCTAAGAGAGGACCCTCCAGAGGTACAGAGACACGGCTGGCACCTTCCAGGGCAGAAGGGACTTGTTTACCTAGCCAACTGCCCAAGATGGGCCCAGGCTAGGGGACTTATGTAAATTAGAAGAAAATTGAATGCAAACATTATGCAAATACACATGTGGTTCTCCTGATTGCTTCTTTCAGTGGGAGGGGACCCTTGGCAAGCCTCTTGCCTGGGTCACTGGAACAGGATGAACAGGGATCCTCCCCCTACCCATTTGCTCCCTTCCTCCCTCCCTCAAGGCCCATCATCTCTGTGACTGCAGCTACAGCCACTATTTCTGTAGTGAGTGTGTGGGGCTGGGTTTCCTATTACCCTCTGCTAAGGATGGGCTGGCTTTGTCTCCCCTGTCAGACTAGGGACTCCCCGAGGGAAAGCTGGGGCAGGAACGCTGAGGTCAGCTTATCTGAACCCTGGCTAAATCCTGTGAAGAGGTACATAGAAAGAGACTCTTATCCATGGCTGTCTAAGCAAGGGCCAGTTTCAGGCCAGGGAAGGACTTAGTTCTTTTCCATAAGGTCAAAAAGGTCCAACTGTGTATAGCAGGGAGGTGAGCGTGTTGGGAGCTGGATAGGGAGGAATGCCTCTACCCTAGAAAGAACAAGATGGATCAAGGATCCAAGAGAGCAGGAGCAATTCTGGTTACACAGCAAGGCCAGTTTTAATGTTAGGAGAATGAATTACCTATAAATTACAAGTAAAGAAAAACAGAGGAGTGGTGGATGTTTCAATTAAGACTTTTTAATAAGGAGATTAAAAATTGGTTACTCCTGAATAGTTGATTAGTGGTTTACTGGGGTAAAGACAGCTGGAGTTTACCTTCAGTACTCAAATCATCATTCACTCACTCATTCGTTCATTCACCCATTTATCAGTCATTCATTCATTCAAGTTCTTATTGAATACTGAGTCTGTTTCAGGCATTTTTGCTGGGTGCTAGGTATCACTTTGTCACACTCGGCTCCACTGATTTTTATACAGATGGCCTAGAGCCTGCCACCTGGAGCTCTTGGGAGGAGGGAGAAAGACATTGCTGGATGAGGGAACAGCATGTAGAAAGGAAGATGGGAAGCACCCAATGTGGAGAGCTACAGAAGAAATGAGTGTTATCAGGGCATGCAAGGTGATGGCATGTGTCAGGAGATGCAGAGATGTCCACAGGGCTTGTCAAGTCATGGCAGCTGCTTTGTATCCTCCCTCAAGGCTGTGAGAGGCACTGGCGTATTAAGAAGGGGAGAGATTTGGTCAGACTTGGGGTTTAGCCTGGTCACTGTGGCCATGTGTAAAGGTTCATTAGAGGGCCAGAGGGATGTGGAGGGGCACAATTGAGCACAGTAGTGCCCTAAGCAACCTAGCTTCGAGCTTGTTGGAGTTTGAACTGATAGGACTTGGGGACCAATTGGATATGGGTGTAAGGGAGAAGGAGAAGTTGGGGAGAAAGCTGTTTTTTTTTTTTTTTTTTTCTGGAGTGATTGGCAGGACAGTGGGGAACCATAGGGAGGCACATGATATGTTCAGTGCTGAATGGGCTAA